>OX328127.1:54543588-55046088 GCA_946811695.1 Gonocerus acuteangulatus | reverse complement strand
AATATCTTGTCAGATTGTAAATACTTTTTTTTATAAAGTATTATCTAATTATTAAAAAAACACGATATGTTTTAAAAAATATATATATAAAATATTTCAATGATATTATCATATTCAGTGATATCATTTCAGTGATATATTTTTTGTTTACTACTTTTATAGTATTTTTAATAATATGCATGTTTTATTTTATTTTGTGGGTGTGGTATTTTTTTCTTTCTACAAAACCCTAAAAGTTGTAAAGTTAAATACAGGGTTATTTATTATGATACGGTTAGTTATGTTTTAGTATCGGTTCGTCTACATTCATATCTAGCTTTTTTATTCGTCTCTGAAGCAATTCCGAAGATTCTTGCAAGTTATTTCATATGTGGTATAGTTAGTCTTTTCTTTATTTATTTTATATTTAATACTAGAAAAACTTTTATCCTCATACCTCAATGTAATTTTACATTTATGTTCTTGCACATATTACGTACTTTATTTGATAAAAGTCCTTTAAAGAATTATCGTTTCGTTAAAAGTTCGTTCTTTAAAAATATAGTTTCTTTAAAATAACTATTTTCGATTTGGGTATTCAGAAAAAATTTAATGCATGTATAAATTGCCCCGGACATTTGTTTCACATGCGAAAGAATATATATAAATTTTGATTTTCTAAGACTTTAGACGATTAACGAAACATAAAGACAATTTTTTTTTTTTTTTTGTTAATTTATTCTGAATTTACAACAATGCATAGAATACATTTCTAGTAAATTATTGAAAGATTACATTGACATGAATGTACATAGGGTTGGATGCTGCACAGTCGCAGTACCCACTAGACGAATACGGTTTTTATTTCATAGTAAATACATCTTCTAGGCCATGTTTCAGTCGGCGAATATGGTTAAGGGGGATGCGCTGGGAGGATAGAGAGTCTATTAAGGAGTTAGGATGGCCGTGTAGGTTCGAATGGAATTTAACGGTGGAGGAATTTGGCTAAAGGATGGATAAAAGGGACATTAAGGTTATTATGAAGGGTCAAATTGGAGAAATAAAACGGAGAACTTTGGAGTGCATGGATTGGATTTTATAGGAGTTGAAGGCTTTGCGGATCATCATAGTTGAATTACGTTAGTCCATGTTGGTCTGAGAATGGTCATTTAAATGAGGCGTTTGTTTGTTAGTGTGAGGTTTATACGTCTGCCACGTAGGTGTTTTAATACTCTGTACCGTCGGCTAAGTTCTTGCCTCTTCTCGGTAATATGAGGCTTCCATATTAGTCGTTAGTGTATCAGTCCTAGATATCGAATTTAGGTAATTTTGAGGAATTAGAGAAGAATGAAGGAGCACTGGAAGACAGGTAGATTGCCTGAGGGTTTAGTGCCAGGATTTCTGAGGGTTAACATTGATTCTCCATTTGATGAGCCGGGGTTCGATGAGGCTAAGGATTTGAGGATTGGGTCATGACTGTATGAAAACATAGGTGTATCATCGGCAAACATATGGAGGGATGTGCCGGGGTGAGTTGGGATATCAGCCGTATATGAGAGGCACAGGACAGGACAAAAGATTCTGCCTTGAGGCGGACCTGTAAGTGCGGGGGAAATACGGGAGGATGAAGTGCCATAGGACACTTGGAAAAATCTGTCGGAAAAATAGGATTTTATAACGAAGAAGTAGGTTATAGGGAGAGTTTGAGCAGCAAATCCACGATTTTGTGGCATTGATGAATGTTAATCGGTGAATAGTTTTTGAGGGAAGGGTTTGTTCGTTTCAATATACATTCTGTCAGAGAGCGTTAAACGGTAAGAGTTGTTTCATAGTACTGTCACGTGATATGGAACTTGCCCAACCGTCGGCGCAACCCGTCCCTCGATGGGGTAAATTTTGCCCCTCTGACTATTTGCATAATATAGCCTAAAAACGAATAGATGTTGAATATACATGATTAAAAATGTTACATTAAATTTCTTATTAGAAAGGCCATACAGCATAAATATGATATTCATAGAGTACGTTCTATCATGCGTTTTAGTGAAATTGGTACTTTTAACCCCGCCTTCCCGTAACAAGTTGAAAAAACTTTTTCCTCTCAGTTTTGAAGAAAGTACTCTATAAAACTACAAATGTTTTTATGTTTAGTCTCAGACTATCTGTTGAACTTGTAGACAGCATTCTTCTATTTGATAAGCTAATGCATTGAAAGGGCAGGCATAACTTCCTACTGGTCGATCCTCTAGATAACTACGGTGGCTATTATCTGTTAGCCAAATAGTTTGGCCAAGTATCCAGCAGAGAAGCTGTTCCAAGTATCTGTCGATAAACCCGCTTCCTTGTTCAAACTAATAGACGATAAGTTGTCGCCCACGGTCCTAGCTGAACTATTTGACAGAAGTTAGAAGTGAAGTATGCCACTAAAATGCTACTTATTAAAGGGGACTTGAAAAGAAGGTAGTTCCGCATTTATAGATAATATCAAACAGCAGCTCCAAAATAATTTATGGTTATAAACTTGAAAATTATATTATAAGTCAAATCAAATCGTCCTGGATTTCTAAATGGTATAATATCAGAGAAAACAAATGAGCTCACGGGTAATTTGAGTGAAGATATGGGTGATAGCCCGACAAGAAGACAATAATTTAATCACATAAAGGCTTAATAACAGCTATTACAGCCATACATTTATAAAATAAAATTCCAAACTTTATTTAACATCTATGGCGTTAATATCCTAAAACGTTGGTACGCCTTAGGAAAAAAAAAAAAAAAAAAAGGCTTGAAAATGTTATCTTTGATATACACCAAGCCCCGTCTAACTACGGAAGTTGAGCAACGTTATGTGTGCCTAATCCTTGGATTAGTAGCTTTCCAGTTACTACTAATACCCAACAGTAACTGAGGTATTTAAGAAAGCCGATGAAAAGTAAAAAAAAAAAAAAAACTCTCTTGTGAGTTATTAAAATAAATTTCGTTTAATACTTTTTCAAGCGTTAACAGACTTTAGCGACCCAAATTAGATGAATTTTGGAGTCTTTTTAATCCCCTAAATCTGAAATTAAGTTTTATTTTGAGCTAACAAAAACGAAAACTGACCATTTGATTTAATTAACTTATTTTCCTACCACATTTCATTAAAATTGGACCATTTTGTGTAAGAAATTAGAGCAAAAACACAAACACACACACACACATATATATATGAGCTCTTATTCCTTCGTGGATCTACTTTCTTTCTTCCCTCCACGTTGTTTTAGTCTTTACTTCAGTCTCAGGTACAGTGAAACCTCCTGTAACGGACACGGTCCCGGCGAAAACCCCTTTAAATCAATGCATTAGTACCTCTCAATAGCGGACCCTCTACTTACGGACAACGGACATCTAAAATCGGACCCATATAGCTGATTTCAACTCCCAATAGAAGACAGCAGGGTAAAATATTTAATTGGATTCTCAGAATCTCAAGAAAAAGCACACCTTGGCGGGCACTGCTAGTAAACATCATAGGAAATGTGAAGAGAAAACCGTACCCTACTGTTCTAGGAACCACATCTTGTTTCGTTACACCACTATTCAGCAGGTTTCATTCAGTTGGTATGTAGTCATGAATTGTATCTAGAAAAGAACGAGTGTAACTCTAAAAAAAAGTCCGTCTCGCAGGAACTGCATCATCTTCGCGCGGTTCCGTTCATATCCCTAGTCTAATTTGCAAAGATTAAAATAGAATCAGTTATTATTTTGGTTCCACCAGTCTTTTTTTTTTAATTAATTATTATAATGGCGTGTCAACCCTTAAGGTCACTAACGCCATTCCTGTGTGTAGTAAAGACTTGAAAGGTCATGATTTACAATCTTACCTGGAAGGGTCGGCTACCACTAGAAACTGTCCCGCTAGTTACAATGTCATGGAATCCTGGAAATCTATATTTCTAACAATAAATTGTTTTTGTTATTTTACTTAACCAGTTTTATTGTCAAATACATTATCCAACTATAAGCAATTAAAAAATAACAAGGAATAAAACAGACAAAAAGAACCATTCGAATAAACGAAATCAATTAATTTAAAGTTTTAAGCACTTATTTCTCCGATTGATATCGCCTAATTAAAACTTTCTTCAGACCCTTTTTTGTAGAGCATTTAGTAAGCTTTCGAATGGTAATCTTCCGCTTCACAAGATTGTCAACGGTTTTCGAGATACTAACGAAAGCATACAAAGTTACCAAAACTTTTTTTGTCTGTTAATAAAACATTTTATTCTAACCCTTCCTTAACTCCAAACGTAACAAAAATTTAAACATATTAGTTTTGATGAAAGTAGAACATGCAGAAAATGTTTCAACTGAATCCCATGATTCTAAGTACCCAAACCAAAAACGGCATTCAAAAACTATTTTTCCAATTTTCTCAAAAACGGTTAAAGCTATCGCCTTGAAAATGGTTTCATTCGTTTTCCTAGCCCAGGAAGCATATAAAACGAGTACTTACAAGCTTATGAACTCAAAAACGTACGCGTTACGATTTTTTTGCGAGAACTTCGCCCCAAACGCCATCTTCCAGTAGGCGGATTTTGCTGGTTAACGAACTTGACCTTTCAAATTAGACGAAAGATTTTCTGTACCAAGTTTCATTAAAATCGGACCATTCGTCTAGGAGCTACAGAGCGAACAGACAAATATATATATTTATATATATATATATATATATATATATATATATATATATATATATATATATATATACAAATACCACCGTTATTTTCGGTCTCTAGGGGTTCTGAAACGCGAAATTTTCTAGTCGGCACTTCCGGATTGTTTCATTGTATCAACCTTATAAGCGGGGTTCCTCCCTACGGGGGAGGGAGGAACCGCGCTAAAATAAAGTGGAAGTTTTAAAAGTGTATAATAGTTTATAGCTTTGTGTGTTTTTGTGGGCGCGAAGTTTGACGTCGGCAAAACGCAGACGCCAAACTTCGCGTAGTTTTTAGAACGATATGTGGTGATAAGTGCATCGGTTAATGTTGATTTAGTTCTAGATTAAACAAACAAATAGGTTTACATTTGACATGACTATGAGGCTAAATATATATTTAATTTTGATGAAACGGCTTTATTTATTCGGGCCCTGCCAAACAAGACAGTGACACAGACGACAAACAAAGGAAAGATCGTTTAACTGTTATGTTGTGCGTAAACATGGAAGGCGATTTTCAACATCCGTTAATAATCAGTAAATCATTAAAACCACGTTGTTTTAAGAACATTAACGTCAAATCATAGCTAAAAACTTTTGATCAGAGAATGGGACGTCAAAAACGGCGTGTAATTTTGTTTATGGACAACGCGACATGCCACCCACAGATGCATCTAATAAATGTTAAAATTCATTTTTTCCACCGAATATGACATTTTGCTGCCAGCCCCTCGATGTCGGCATTATTAAACATTTTAAAACACATTACCGAAAACGATTTTTTCGGGAAGCCAATACGAAAATGGACTCAAGCGATTATGTTACTAATGTACTGGACGCGGTATTGTGGATTATGACAGCTGTAATAGAAATAAGAAACTGTTGTGCACTATTTTCTCGAAGGTGGATTTCATCAACCTCCCAATAAAGGACACCTCCGAATAACGGACATTTTTTACGGACCCAATGGTGTCCGCTTTAGAGAGGTTTCACTGAATTTTTTTTTTCATACGTTAATTTATTTTACGTTAATGTTTCTTATACGTTAAACCTTTTTACGTCTACAGAAACATTGCGCTCCAAAAGACTGATAAATTTTAATGAGGCTCCTTCTCATTATACCTGTATATTAGATAGAATTTACTCCAATTTGAAAAACTTTTTGAAAGATTAATCAGGGACAGCAATTTAAATAGCATCCTTGGGAAGTTGAAAATTTTTGATTAACCGTACCATTACTCTAATATCTAGAGCTCTTTATTAAATTATCAAACAACATCCACAAACTACAGAGCCTGTAATAACAAACGCCACAAACAATATTGCATCCTCCTAGGTTCTGCGGAGGTTTAAACAAGGCGCGGACCTAGAGTTAGTTTACTCGAATAGTTTCCGAGAGGGTAGTTGTCGATTAGCTCTTCCTAGTCTAAACTAATCACCAGAGCTCTTGAAACTATTGCCTTTCGATTATCGATTAGTCTATTCGCAGCTCTCTTCCAGGAATCCAGTATCCCGCAGTTTGTATTCATCCTACTTGATATATATCTGTAAAATCAGGAAAATGTGGATCAGATTTTATTGCTTGCTGTTTTTGTAATTGATTTGAGCAGTAAAATTAGTTTTCCAGTAAAACAATATACGTAGTATGATAAATAATTTCTGGTTGTTTGTAATTGAGCTTTCCAAGCATAAGTTGAATAAGCCGAATGAGTAATCTCCGCTTTTGTATTTTTTTATTCTTTTGAGCAAATGGTGTTAAAATCAGGTTCATTTATTGGGGAAGGGTTTTCTGAAAGATCCTTATGAAAACGCCCGTTATATAACGCTCTTTATGCGAGTATTTATTCAATTATTAGATTTTAATAATTTTAGCGCGGTTCCTCCCTCCCTTCATAGGGAGGAACCCAGCTTATAAGGTTGATCTCATGAAACAATCCGGAAGTGCCGACTAGAAAATTTCGCGTTTCAGGACCGTTTCATATATATATGTATATATATATATATATATATATATATATATATATATATATATATATATATATTTGTCTGTTCGCGGATTTCTAGCGTCCCTAATGGTCCGATTTTGATGAAATTTGGTACAAAAATCCGTCGTCCGATTTGAAAGGTCAAGTTCGTTAACCAGCAAAATCCGCCCACTAGAGGATGGCGTTTGGGGCGAAATTCGCGCCAAAAAATCGTAACGCTTACGTTTTTGAGTTAATATGCTTGTAAGTACTCGTTCTTTAGGCTTCTTGGGCCAGTAAAACGAATGAAACCATTTTTAAGGCGATAGATTTAACCGTTTCTGAGAAAATCGGGAAAAAAATTGTTAAATCAAGTTTTTGGTTTGGTTACTTAGAATCATGGGATTCAGTTGAAACATTTTTTGCATGTTTGAATTTCATTAGAACTAACATGTTAAACTTTTGGTTACGTTTGGAGTTAAGGAAGGGTTAGAATAAAATATTTTATGAACAGACATGAAAAGTTTTGGGAACTTCGTATAATTTCATTAATATCTCGAACACGGTTGGGAAATCATGATAAGTGGATAGAAATTATTTGAAAGCTTTGTAAATTCTATACAAAAAAGATTCGGAAACAATTTTTGATTAGGTGATGTCAATCGGAGAAATAAGTGCTTAAACTTTGAAGTAATTGATTTCGTTTATTCGAACGGTTCTTTTTGTCTGTTTTTATTCCTTGTTTTTTTTTTAATTGCTTATAGTTGGATAATGTATTTGACAATAAAACAGATTAGGCGAAATAAGAAAAACAATTCATTGTTAGAAATATAGCTTGCCAAGAGAAAGAGATTCGATGACGTCTTTTGAATATTTTCAATTGCCTTCATGCGGTTGGTTATTTTATTTTTTAATTGATTTTATTTGTAGAATTATTACTATAGTAAAATAACACAGGAATACGTGAAAAAGTTTGATATTTTCCAATTCATTGAAATGAAGTATGGGTAGAAGAGGATTCTATGGTCTGGCGGACCCGACCAGGTTAAGTCATAAAGCCCTTGGTACAAAGGCCGAGGAAAATATTATCTGTTTCTATTCTAAGCTTTTCAAATGACAATAGGGATATGAACAGGAACCGCGCTAAGATGATGCAGTTCCTGCGAGTCGGACTTTTTACTATCATTCTCATCTGTGAAGGTCGATTTGTGACGAATATGTATGCCATGTCAAACTTTATATTTTATTAATGTATGGTTTACAAGAGATTTTTCTTTCTCCAAGATTATTTGGCGTGATGTTCCTACGAGAATTATGTAAATACGCTAAATATAAAAATTGTCATGGAGCTTGAAAAGCATATTTCTACTAAACATGTTAAGAAAGTGTTGAATTGCTTTAAATATTTTCATTTACGGTGGCTCCTGATTGGCATACAAACATTAACAAATTCTATTAGTAATCTGTATGTTAGCTGATATGACCTATGCTTTCAAATGCTAAGTAATTCCATTCTGTTTACAGTTTACTTACATCCCAGATACGAATTCGGGTCGGCGAGTACGACTTCTCCAGCGTGCAGGAGCCCTACCCCTTCGCCGAGAGGGGCGTCGCTAGGAAGGTGGTCCATCCCAAGTACAACTTCTACACTTACGAATACGATCTGGCGTTAGTGAGGCTCGACGCGCCTCTTGAGTTCGCACCTCACATTGCGCCAATATGCCTTCCCGGCTCTGACGATCTTCTCATCGGTGAGAACGCCACTGTCACGGGCTGGGGGAGGCTGTCTGATGGAGGCACGCTGCCTTCCGTCCTACAAGAGGTAATCACTAGATGCGTCGTGTCTACTACGAGAGTAGACATGGCGCACGAATATAAAATACTGTTTTTATGTTATCATTATCCCTTTAGGCACTAAATTTGGTTCAGCCGCTGCGTACCGTGGGACCTCGGATAATGTAAACTGTTCTCTGTGGAAAAATTACTCCTAGCTTGCTGTCAACCACGGCAAGGCATTATCTTCGGCGCACATCAGATAATAAGCTTTCTTTCGGATTTTAATATTCTAGACTTTGGACATAATAAAGGCAAATGTTACTCGTAAACTACCAAGAACAGTGGGGGGTGGGCTTATTTTAATGCTGATCAATGTTTGTATCTAATAAAAGTTCATTCAAACATCAGTCATAGAGGAAAAAAAAACAGAAAAAACCTTTGGATATTCTTCTTGGGTCCTATTAGTAGAGCGATGTATTTAATATGGTAAATCTTCATCATTTTGCTGTCTCTTAATCAGATTTTCCAAAGAAAGAGAAACTTAATAAGAACTCAAATTCTGTTTAATGAACTCATATTTTTTTTGTTTCCAAAAATTCGAGCGTTTTGATTCCTTATAGTCTTAAAAATATTTCCTATGAACTCAAAACATTGTTGTTGTATTTAACTATTTAGGTCAGAAACATCTGACTTTGAGTGTCCAGTAAAAAAAGTACCTATTGAAAAACGAACAAAATAATATTGATTTTTAGACTGGTTGATAGCACATTCCTAGGACTTCCAATATGATTCCACTAATATGACTGTACATGCTTGTGTGTGTGTGTTTATTTATATCGGTGTGTAGTGTATTTGGTAATAATACAAATTTCATATCCAGCGGTAGTTTTTTTTTTTTTTTTTTTTTTTTTTTTTTTTTAATGCTTTAACTTATTACGCCCTGTTAACTAAAATTGATGTTCATGATTTTAATAACACCTTTTATATATACTTCATAATTTTATAAAATTATAATTTGATAATGTGACAGGGTATATATATATATACGGGCGGACGAATGTTCTTAAAAATCTTCAATTTGGGCTACCGCACTGGTTAAATCCATTTGGAATGTGCTGAAAAATAGTTTGCTCACATGTAGTATTTATTTTCCAGGTGACTGTTCCTATATTGAGCAACGAAAAGTGTAAATCCATGTTCCTGAGAGCTGGGAGGCATGAGTTCTTCCCTGACATATTCATGTGTGCTGGATTCGACGATGGAGGGCGGGACGCTTGCCAGGTAGTTTGTTCATAATTTACTACCAGTTCCATCTTTAGGGCTTAGGGGAAAAAATCATTGCGCCATTCATTCAGCAATATGTACGTTGCTAGTAATTCTTTTTGTGGATTATTTAATAATATTATTTTTGCTTTCTAAGTAATACTGGAATGCTCGGTCGGCTACATAGACGTTTAGCTTGCATCTACATAAATGTGTAGGAAATGTATTGTATTTGATTTCATCGTTTATTAAACCCTTGGTAACTAACCTTCACTTTATACCACTCACACTAACCTCGGGTCATAATGACCCGTAACTTGAAAAATAAGAAATAATTATAAGAATGCAATAAAAAATGAAAATATTATAATTTTTACAATGTAAATATTATATATTTTACTACAAAAATAAATTTGCAAAAATTAAATTGAAGAAAAATGTTGTTTTCTAGATAAGTAATACCACTCAAATGTTGTAAAAAATTGGTAATTAAATTTTGCCACTCTAATTTGTGCATTTTGATAATTAATATACTACATTTAATTGTTGGCACAAATGTGGCATACATATTCTAAATTTTTTTTTACAAACAAATTTGTCACATTTTACACAAATTGTTGAGACTTTGGCCAGAGAACACTTCGCCTCCTTTTCCCTCTCCTGATGGGATTGGTAGCATTGTCTTGAGCAGTTTCTTCAGCATAAATTATTAATGCCCCTTTTTCCTTCACATATATATTTAAACTTATTTTTAAACTTCTGTTAACACGAACGTTTTGAGACCTTTTAATGATATGACTTAAAGTTAGACTGTGCTCAAGATTTTTGAGGTAGTCCCTCCTGTATTATTTTCAAGTGCATATGCATTATTGTGTTTGAAAATAAAATATGATCATATCCCAGTGACATTTATGAAATGGAAAAATAGTTCCATTGGCCACCTACATGTCCTTATTCCTGCGTTATAATTGCTGAATCAACCCCACCCTTAGTTGCATTATAGGCCAAAATAACCTCTGATTGGTTTTTATTTTCAGAATCTAATATCGGTTCAGGGTTAAGTGAGGATAGCAAAAATACAGTCTTTCATTTCTTGGCAAAATACAAAGTAAGAGTGAGGTCTGGCTTATTTTGCCTGAGGGTCCTTACTAGAGTCATTTTTTTCCCAATAAAGGGTTGGATAGTGCAACACTTGTATACCAGTTATCAGTGGTTATATTTTGGCCCGTCGGATTAGAGGGGCACATTTATACATTCCCGCTAAAATTAGTAAACCAATGAGTCCTTCTAATTCCGTTTCATCGGTCTCTAAAGCACATTTGACATTCTTAAAGTTTTGTTCGACTTGTTTTATGTGTTTGTGTATTGCCTGGTGCAGGGTCAGTGAGTGTTCTAGGAGGAAAGTGAGCTGCAGTCTTGTACCAATCCCACTAACTACGGGTTAGACATGCGCGCCGCGCCGGCGGCGCTACGCCACGCCGGGTTTTAGCGGCACCGCCGCAGCCGAGCCTATTCAGTCGGCGCGCCGATTGAGGGGAGGAAATCGGCGATTGTACTGCATGGTGATCGGCAGGCGCTATTTTGAGCTTACCATCTGATCAAATAACGCTTCTGTGTTCTGATCGTTGATTAGAAAATGACAAAGCTTGTATCGGAAAAGCATAAAATAAAATAATTTTATGTAAACATACTCTTTAACCAGGGCCGTCTCATCTCAGAGCCGGGCCTAGAACCAGATTTTGATCACGGGCCCCCAATATTGATTGATCGTGGTTGAAATGTATACTTATCTACAATGTATTGTTTTACAAAAGTTGTAAGAAGTACTTAAAATCATTTTAAAAAAAAATCTTAATACAAGAAGCGTGTTCATATCGGGATTTCAAATCCACAAAACTGAAAATTCAAGTACTTTCTCATTGGGGACATTGGCAAATTATTTTCATCTTTGAAAAGTTTTGAACGAAATGAGAATAAACGCCGTTTGCAGAGAAGTTTCTATTTCATTTTCATCAATCCTCACCTCCTTACCCCCCCCCCCCCCTAATATACGCCCATGGCTCACGGGGAGCACAGAGGACAATTGGTCAAGGGCTCGTGGTCTCAGGGGGGGGGGCGTGATTTTTGTGCTCGCAATATAATTTGGAATAACAATGTTTACGTACATTAAAAAAATATAGATCCCATTCCAACAAATATAGGCTAAACCGGCCTATATTTCTGAAATCAATTTGACACATATAAAATGTTTTCCAATTAGCGAAGCTCCTGCGGTGCTCGGGGATAACAGTCCCTCCCTCCATGTGGCGGCCCTGTCTTGAACTCAACGAATAAATCCATCTTTTGTGGGAGATGTTTTGGAAACCTCGTAATTGAAGAGAAAAACTAAAAAAAAACTTCCGACTAGCAGGAACTGGGTCGTCTTAGCGCGGTTCCGTTCATATCTCCAGTGCTAATAGTAAATAAATAAATACAGTTATTCGTAAGGTTTGATCATTCGTTAAAAATATAAAATAAAATCTCAAACAGAAGGAAGTTTTAGGTGCCACAACAGGAAACTGACAGTATCCTAAGACTCCTACACCAACACAACGTTCGCCCTGCGAAAACATTACGAGTATATCATTAAGTTTCTCATTTTCTTGCCTTATTTTACTAATAGACTAATTTCTCTGATAATTACAATTTATCAAACAAGTTAGTTAAAGAAACACAAAACCCCGATCAAAAGAACAAAGCAAACGCTTTCGAAGTTTCAAGCCCTTATTTCTCCGATTGACATCACCCCATCGAAAATGATTTTTTAACAATTTAAGTAGAGACATTAGTAAGCATTCGAATAGGAACCTTCCCTTTGTCACGAGTTTCCAACCGATTTAAAGATATTTACTAAAAGATACGAAGATCCCAAAATTTTTCATGTCTACTCATAAAATATTTTTTTCGAATACTTTCTTCACTCCAAATCTAATCAACGTCTTAGTTTAGATGAGATTCAAACACATAGAACACATTTAAATGGAATCCCACGATTTCATGTAAACAAACCGCAAAATGAGGTTGTTCCACTTAGCTGAATAACTGTTAAGGAACATATTACGCGAGTATCTGCAAGCATGTAAACCCGAAAACGTAACCGTTGCGGGTTTTTTCGCGCAAATTTCGTGCCAAAACCCATGTTCCGGAGGCTAGATTCTGCTGGCTAACGAACTTGACGTTTCAAATTAAACGATTTTCGTACCAAAGTTCATCAAAATCGGACCATTTATATATATATACTGTTATAACAATTTTAACATCTCCCTTGGGGGTTTGAAAAAATTGCCCACGCCGCGCGCGCCGCCGCCGCCGGCCATTTTAGTGCGGCTCACACATACCAACAATAAGTATTTATTAGTAGTACCCATCATCGTTGTTTTAAAGTGAGTAAAAGCATTATATTTAACTTTAAAAATTAAAAAAAAAAATTAAAAAAAAATCAGTCCCTTAAGAGACCTCAAGGGCCCAGAGGTTCAGATTCTGTATAGGTATCTAATTCTTGACCAGACGGAACAATAGAGAGATACTGTAGTTAGTACTACGCCAAGGCCGCCTGATTTCCACCTTCGAAGGTAGCCAATAAATTAATTAAATGCTGGGTGGGAATAATTAAATTAATTAAAAACTGGGGCCTGCTAGGGATGGTCTTGTACCCCGAATCTAATTTTTGAATGACGACACTATAAGGTAAATATTTACTTATGAACTCAGGACAATCACAACATTAGTCGAGTGCCACCACTGAGCTTATATCTTAAAACAATTCAATTATTAAAGTAATTATTTTTTAAAAAAAAATTGTGCATAAAGATACATCAAAATAATTTCACAATTTCGCATAAATTTAAGTTAATAAAACTTAAACATTAAAAAGTCTGAATTCGTTCTACCATCAAGAAAAATGGCCCTCTTCGGATGAAATTTAATAGAAAAATGAAATTTAAATCCCTGGATATGATAGCGACTTGACCTTCCTTAATCCAGTATATGCTGGTTGGATGGACGAGAAAAATAAAAATAGGAAATTCCAAGTCAATTTAAACCATACAGCTCTAGGGTGAACCCCTTGCAATGACTACGTCAAAACGTTTTGGCTCTTCCAGGGAGAGGATCGCCTCGTTTTGTACAATTGGAATGTACTTTTATTCCAGTGAGTGTTTGGTTCCTCTGGAGGCACTTATTATAGAGGGAATCATTTAGAGCTGAAAGGAGTTTCTTCTTCACTTATATTTATGTATAAAAATTAGTTTTAACAAAACAATATTTGTGGTTATTGTATCCTTAATAAGTTAGCTTTCCTTAAATATAATCAGTCATTACAACAAATTCCTCATTATTATAAGACAGTGACCCTATTTTTCCAATATATTCATCTGTGGCAGAAGGTCAATTTTATAAAAACACACTTCCTTTCTTCTGTATGAAGACTCTGATAGTAAACGGAAAAGGGATGACACTGAACATATAGGTACTGACAATTCTAATAGGAGCAAAAGAGTTAAATTAACAAAAATGGCTGTTGCAACAGACAACACCAACAGGATACAGGATACACAAACAATAGACGACATAAAAGGCAACCAAGAAAAAAGAAGAAAATTAATACAAAGTAAAATTTATGATTTTTTTGACGATAGGAAAACAAACATTTTAAATACAAACAGAGTTGTAGCAGATAAACTCATACACAATGAACATATTTATAAACAGAAATTGGATAACGACAGTAAAGATATGAAAACTTTAGAGCTGGTTAATTATATTACCTTTCGTTATAATCCCATACTTGCCAATGAGATAAAACAAAAATGTAAAGACCTAGGAAGAATCTCCTGGATATATCACGACAAAATCATAAAAAGCTACAGCCGAATTAAAGATGATTTAAAAGAAAGGGAAACCAAATATAACATATATCAAATTGATTGTGCAATGTGTGATAAGGTGTATGTAGGAGAATCGGGACAACTTTTAAAAAAGAAAATCAAACAACATGCCAAAAACCTTGATGAGAAAGACAACAAGACTGCATTGGTGGGTCATGGGATACAATATAGCCACACATTTAATTTTGACACGGTAAAGATATTAGATAAGGAGAAAAAACCCCCCAAAAAAAATTAAGGAAAATATACACATAATTAAAAATAGGAAAAAGACCGTCAACAAAAAAACAGATATTAAATACCTGGATAAAATATTTTTTAATTTAATATACAAGATGACTTAAAACATTTTATAAAATGACAAAAACTTCTTTGGAAAATCGACATTTACCCTAAAACTATCGATTTTAAACAGCTGATACCCAGTAGACATGATTAATCTTATCAGTCCAGACGTGGCCCTACCTGCGGAAGGTTCTCTAAGGAATAGGCTGTAACCATATTTTATTTTATTTAGATTAAGTGCTCCTGAAGAGGCATCACAGCGACGTGAAACATGTAGAGCCTAATAAAAGAGTACAGAAGAAAGAAAGTGTGTTTTTAT
The DNA here is from genome assembly GCA_946811695.1 of Gonocerus acuteangulatus. Classification (NCBI taxonomy): domain Eukaryota; kingdom Metazoa; phylum Arthropoda; class Insecta; order Hemiptera; family Coreidae; genus Gonocerus; species Gonocerus acuteangulatus. The sequence continues at coordinate 55,030,875 of OX328127.1, read as the reverse complement.
AAAATTGACCTTCTGCCACAGATGAATATAACAAATTCCTCGTTGATTATTACCCCAGAATAAAGAAGCAACCCTTAACTGCATACTAATGTGTTCTAGGGAGATTCCGGCGGACCTCTTCAAGTGCGAGGGAAGGACGGTAGATTCTTCCTCGCGGGGATCATATCCTGGGGCATCGGCTGTGCAGAAGCCAACCTCCCGGGTGTCTGCACGAGGATATCGAAGTTCGTACCCTGGATCCTTCAGACCGTCACCTGACATATCAACAACCTATTCTTCTGCATGATTTGTTTTAGTATTATTTTTACACAAAGAAACAGTCATGACAATATACTTCCTGTATGGCGATAAAATCAAGGAATTTACGCTGAAAAGGTCGTTGATTGTCCAGCTTCACAATGTGGAGATTGTCGGGGTAATACATTTATATTCCCTGGTTTAGCTTGTATATAATGTCTTAATCAGGGTTAAAAACAAAAATGGATAGAGTAAAAATAACAATGTATACATATATCTGCCTAATTTTAAGAGTATGAAATAATAACAAGTAAATACAGTTGATAAATACGAGCTACAATTGAGCTGGCTAGAATGGAAGTAGTGTTAGTAAGTTTTGAGTAATAAACGTTTTCGTGAAACAACCAGTTAAATAAAACTGGATTATATATCTTGTAATCGTAATTGGTATTATTATATTTTGAATCGTTTACTACATCGTTTATTTGTGATATAAACGAAGGCTGTATTATTTACAGAGAGTACCTGAACTCTCATTCTGCTCTATACAATTAGTGTCTAAATTAAATTACTTTATACAATTTTTAACAATAATTATGAACTGGAGTAATATAGAACATGTATATGGAGTGAAAAAAACTTACAGAATATGAGGGAACAGACATGTGAGGGCTGAACAATCTAATCAGGGAAGTCTAATATTCTTAATTATATATACCATTTTAGTTTGTAACCTTGCAGAACGTAGGCAATAAAACCTAATTTTTATACACAAGAGATTTTCGGGGCTCTTCTAAATAAATTATTTGTCAGCACATTGTCAAAGAATTTGTATTTCTGTTTGTTCTACTGTTTTGTCTGGAATTCAAAAACTCATCAAGTTAATTATTCGTTATTAAAGTAGCACACAATTATTGAATTGATTCATTAAATACGTTACTTATTTTGAGGCTTATCTGTGTTTATTTTGTCCAAGGGTATCACCTTACAAAATCAATATCCTCCGGATAATTTTAGTAAAATGTGTTCAAAAACAAAAAAAAAATATTTATGTCAATGTGAACATTAAATCCGGAATATAGAAATTTAACTAATTTTAAGGAGTCCAAAAAATCAAATATACTTATAGTAGTTTTCTTCAGCCAGATTATTAATAACAGAAAATCAGTATCAAAATAACAACATAAAACCATAAATTTTATTAATTTATGTGATGGCTTACGTATATAAGTTCGCGCCAAATATACGTCAATTCATTCGGTAATTATACATGAACAAGAGGAAATAATCCTTTATATTACTCTGTCTTAAGATATGTTATTACTTTAGATATGATAGGACTGTTGGTAACGAATTAAGTCATAAATGATAAAGCCTTATAATATAACGATATAATGTCTATATTTGAATATAAAATAATGTTTAATAAAGGCAAGTTAATTATTTATTGTAATTATATACAACCAGAAATGTTAAATGTTTATCAGCATTGTTAAAAATGTAAGATATAAATGTACATATTATAAATAATACTACTTATTATATTATATAGTTAATGGTTATAGTATCAAATTAATTTTTTTTTAATTGCAAGAGATGGTAAAGAAACCACATTTTCTGTACAGTGTAGATTTCTGTTTTGCTATTAAATATTTTTCACAGACTTGATAGATATAAGAATATAAATTTCTATTATGTAAATGTCTTGTAAATTGTTACACGTCTGTAAAACAAATGTGTTGTAATAAATAAAGTGAATTATATTGATTGGTGTTGATTTCGAATGTCCAAATTTATTTTAAAATGAAATATCACTCTCCATCTTGTTTGGCTTTTATTGCCATTAGGGATTATGTTATTATTATGAGTTTTAGCTCTTTCCTCCGAAGGAAAGTAGCTATTGAGGTTGCACTCATGACGGAATTTCTTCAAATCTTTATCGATCCTATCTAGTACACACCGAAAATGACCCCTGTTAAAGTTTGTTTATGTATATATATATATATATATATATATATATATATATATATATACATACATATTTGTCTGTTACCTGATAGCCGGCAGGGTATTCGTTTTTTCGTCACGAAACTTGGTACATGGCGTTCACTTGGCAAACAATTGAACGAGTTCGTTAACCACCAAAATTGATCCGCCCGGGGGGGGGGGGGTTACCCCGGACCCAAAATAATAATGTGACCATGCCAGCCGTAGTTTTTGTTATATTTCATGGAAACTCTGCATTCTTTGTGGTCATCTAAAGAGAAAAATACGTAGTAAAAATAAAGTAAATCTGGTCATTAGAAGGGGGAGTGTACTCCGGAGCGAAATTACTAATTTGCTCATACCGGTCGTAATTTCTCTTGTATCGTAACTAAACTCGGAATACGTCTTGGTTATCGTAGATCACCGAAGTTAAGCAACGTCGGGCGTGGCCAGTACCTGAATGGGTGACCGACCATGTGCTGTTGGCATTATAAGAGGGTGGCAACCTGTAGATAGTCCGGCGCAAATGGCCTAGTTGCACATAAAAAAAAGTCCGACACGCAGGAACTGCATCATCTTAGCGCAGTTCCTGTTCATATCCCTATTGTCATTTGAAAAGCTTAGAATAGAAACAGATAATATTTTCCTCGGCCTTTGTTCAAAGGGTTTTATGACTGGTCGGGTCCGCCAGACCCTAGAATCCTCTTCTACCGATACTTCATTTCATACGTTTCAATGAATTGGAAAATATCAAAATTATTCACATATTCTTGTGTTCTTTTACTATAGTTATAATTCTACAAATAAAATCAATTAAAAAATAAAATAAAAAACCAACAGAATAAAGTCAATTGAAAATATTCAAAAGACGTCATCGAATTTCTTTCTCTTGGCAAGCTATGTTTCTAACAATGAATTGTTTTTCTTAATTTACTTAATCATTTTTATTGTCAAATACATTATCCAACTTTAAGCAATTAAAAAATAACAAGGAATAAAAACAGAAAAAAAGAACTGTTCGAATAAACGAAATCAATTACTTCAAAGTTTAGGCACTTATTTCTCCGATTGACATCGCTTATTCAAAACTTTATTCAGAATTTTTTTTTGTAGACCATTTAGTAAGCTTTCGAATGGTAACCTTTCGCTTCCCTAATTTTCAACCGTTTTCGAGATATTATTGAAAGTATACGAAGTGCCCAAAACTTTTCATTATTTTTAGCAACAGAAAATGGGTCTCATTTTACCTATCCTGTTTTACACACAAATACATTTTCGTAACATAAAAAATTACAAAAATAAATAGCAATAAAAAACTAAGGGAAAGAGACAATAATTACAAAAAGAACGACAAAAAACCGTTCATAAGAGCTAAACAGACGTATTTGAAGTTTTAAGCACTTATTTCTTCGATCGATATCACCTAATCAAAAATTGTTTCAGAATCTTTTTTGTAAAGAATTTAGAAAGCTTTCAAATAGTTTCTATCCACTGATCATAATTTCCCAACCGCGTTCGAGATATTGATGAAAGTAAACGAAGTTCCCAAAACTTTTCATGTCTATTCATAAAATATTTTATTCTAACCCTTCCTCAACTCCAAACGTAACCAAAAGTTTAACATGTTAGTTTTGATGAAATTCAAACATGCAAAAAATGTAATAACTGAATCCCATGATTGTAAGTACCAAAACCAAGCTAGGCTTTGTATTTGTGTCGGCAGATACCTGGGGTATATTTACAACTCTAGAGGATTAACTCGTAGCAGGTACATTTTTTGTGGACCCACAGGCAGTGAACGGACTCTCTATTCCCTCATAGTATCTAACCGGTGTGAAGTTGAATATTGTTTCTAATTATACGTATCCTGTTTTATTGACAAATACATTTGACTACTATAAACAATTACAAACACTAGGGAACATGCCAAAGAACTCGGAGTAGGAGCCTTGACAGTTTCAAGTCATTTGAAGGAAATCGGCAAATCCAAAACTGACATTTCATACGGTACAGCCTGATATATTTCTAGCAATGAATTGTTTTTCTTATTTTTATTAATCTGTTTTATTGTCAAATACATTATCCTACTATAAGAAATGACAAAATAACAAGGAATAAAAACAAAAAAGAAGAACCGTTCAAATAAACGAAATCAATTACTTCAAAGTTTAAGCACGTATTTCTCTGATTGACATCGTCTAATCCAAAATTGTTTCAGAATCTTTTTTGTAGAACATTTAGTAAGCTTTCGCATGGTAACCCTCCGTTTGCCAATATTTCAAACAGTTTTCGAGATATTAGGGAAGGTATACGAAGTTCCCAAAACTTTTCATGTCTGTTAATAAAATATTTTATTTTAATCCTTCCTTAACTCCAAACGTAACCAAAATTTCAACATATTAGTTTTAATGATAGTAGAACATGTAGAAAATGTTTCAACTGAATCCTATGATTCTAAGTACCCAAACCAAAAACGGTATTCGAAAACTATTTTTCTAATTTTCTCGAAAACGGTTAAAGCTATCGCCTTGGAAATGGTTTCATTCGTTTTCCTAGCCCAAGAAGCCTATAAAACGAGTACTCACAAGCTTATGAAGTCAAAAACGTGAGCGTTACGATTTTTTTTGCGCGAATTTCGCCCCAAACGCCATCTTCCAGTGGGCGGATTCTGCTGGTTAACGAACTTGACCTTTCAAATTGGACGACGGATTTTTGTACCAAATTTCATCACAATCGGACCATCAGGGAAGCCAGAAATGAGCGAACAGACAAATATATATATATATATATATATATATATATATATATATATATATATAAATAAATATATACATATATAAATATATATATATATATATATATATATATATATATATATATATATATATATACAAATTTGAACCACCGTTATTTTCGGTTTCTAGGGGTTCTGAAACGCGAAATTTTCTAGTCGGCACTTTCGGATTGTTTCATTGTATCAACCTTATAAGCGGGGTTCCTCCCTATGGGGGAGGGAGGAACCGCGCTAAAAAACGAAAGAAAACAAAAAAAAGTCTTGGTTATCTAATGAGAAATAAGTGTTGTAAAAAGGAACTAAATAGGTCTAAGAGAAGGGGGAGGGGTTTTATTTGTACTATTGAATAGAATTCTCCCGCCAAAAGCTCCCACTAGCAGAGAGAGTTGTTGAGTTCTGATGTCTACCACTAGGGAGCGCTGTATCACCTTCCTGCGTTATTACTGTTATCTCGTTCTTTTTATTATTCATCAAGAACAATAGATGAAAATGTGAAGGTTTTGTATATTTATTAAGTAGTACCACGCCTATACAACACTATGGAAGGAAATTAATTACAAAATTAATAATTGAAACAATGTTAAAGATCATTAATGTTAAAGAGGAATGCACTCGACACGACTCGACAATTCTGAGGATAGTGCTTAGTTATGCAACTCGTGCGTGACGGAATTTTTTATTCTGTCGTCAGATCGTTTAGCTTTTCTTCCTCTGAGCTGGTGTCTATTTCGGGGAATTGGGTGAGGTCTATTTCGGGGAGAACAACAAGGTTATCACCGCCTTAAAGTGTAATGAACTTCACCTAGAAATATGATGTGCATATTTACAAAACCCCTATTAAACTCATGTTATAAAAACAGTTTTACATAAGTAAGACAATAAATACGAATAAACTAATAATACAATTTTTCCAACAATAATTGATATACGGCGCTAATGACCAAGATGTAGATGCGCCGTTAAAAAAAAAAAAAAAAAATAATTGATATATGCTGATTTTCTGGTATTTTGTTATCAAATAAACACAATATCAGGAAATCACATTAAAGTGATCACATTACTGAATTTGGGAATGAATAATAATAATTAAAACCACATTCCAAACTGATAATAGACCTAGTAACTCTAATTCCGCAGAACCAAAAGCAGCTTTTCTATAATTACCTTGAATGTAAGCACTACAATCCAAAATTGCTCTTGAGTAAACTTTTAGGAGGATGGAAATTGTTTCCCTTAGACAAAAAAAGAGAATAAACAGACTTTACTATTGCAAAATTCAGTGGTAAACATGTTTTTACTAGGGGTTCTTGTTTGTAAGGTACAACAAACACAAGTAAACCAGACATTTATCAATAAATCCTGTTCCTACATAAGTCGGCTTTTCCTTAATTCAGAATGAGTTTCGGTTTGTAAACCGTATTTTTTTGTACATAACATTAATTTATATCTTCACCTCTGGAAACTGAAAAACACCGGCTGGAATTCGGAATAAGGTGGAAGGACAAAAAGTGAAGAAAAAGCAGTAGAGTTTATTTCTAATAATTTTGTCTTTCCGATTTAATGTGTTAAATTAATTCAGTTACAATTTTGGGGTACAGGTGTCTGTATTTAAAATATTTATTTATTTATACATCAGTGAGACCGCGACAAAGGTCATTCATCACTAAACACTTAAATAACAATAAACAATAGTAAACAATTGTATTTAAAAGTTTATTGTATTTAAAATAGATAAGTAGAGTACCGACGTATGCACTTAACTTGTGTCAGCAAGTCGGAGACAATATGTAGGTTCTTGCATACATATTGCATGCCAGTCCGTATGTATGTGTGTGGTTTTTCTTCTATTCCTTCCTATTGATCATTTTTGGTTAAAAAAATTATATTAATTTATTTATATTTATGAAATTTGTAAAATTTATATTTCTTAGTTAACATTAGTAATTTATTGATTTCTTTTACCATTTTTAGGTAAACTTTTTTATTCAGCGCTCGAATTACTTTGTTTTCATTTAATTACTATAATGGGTGATAAATCATATTGTAAATGATTTTATTCCGATCCGATTCTGTGTTCAATCAATATCATGGATATTAATGGCTTTTCTCAAGAAGAAAAACTTGTTTTACAGGGTTTAGGGGCTTGCGGCACGAGGCTTTAAAACTGAGAAACTTAAAGCCAATAACTTAAATGCTTAAGAGTTGGCACTTGGGATAGTGATTCACTCAGGGAATTAGTGTTCTTCCCTGGGGAAAAAGTAAAAATATCCGCTTGTATTTTTAAGCAGTTTCAGGCGTTTCTTATTTTGCGGGGAGTAAAAAAAAAGAAAGAAGCTATTAATTTACATTACAAAATAAGGCTTTGGCCTGCTTTGCATTCCACGAACATTAACAGACTGTTGAATAAACTGCAAAAATTATCATAATAATATTATCCACTTCCTTTTCTAACTTGATAAATAACAACTTGTGGATCCTTGTAAAGTATCTTGTTGAAATTGTCTAATTATGGAGATCAAGAAATTACTTTTCTCTGTTTCATTCAAACATGAATCTATTCATTTACCAGATGATTATTATAACAATATTTCATTTCTAATAGGATATATTTTTTTTGTAATAAATATTGAAACTGCTATCACAAAGAGCTTGAAGTAGGCCTAAGGCCCTTATGTTAGGCGTCATAAAAAAAGAAAACATCCTGGACTATTAAGAAATGAAAAAACATTTATTCCTATAAGTTATGCTAAGATTTGATAACCACAGAACCTCAGTATAACCGCAGAAACACTGTATAACTACAGAATCTGTTCAATCGCAAAAGCTCAGCATTACCTTAAAAACCCGGTATAACTACAGAATATCTGTTCAACAACAGAAGCTCAATATAACCGCAGAAATACGGTAAAACTACAGATTCTCTGTTCAACTACAAAAGCTCAGTAAAACCGTAAAAATCCAGTATAACTACAGAATATCTATTGAACCACAGAATCTCAGTACAGCCACAGAACCCCGGTATAACAACAAAATCTCAGTATAAGCGCGTATAAATTCTAGGTATAAAAACCCAGTATAACAACGGAATATCTGTTTAACCACATCAGCTCATTATTACCGTAAAAACCTGGCATTACTAAAGATTCTCTGTTCAACTACAGAAGCCCAGTATAACTACAGAAACCCGTTATAACTACAGAATACCTGTTTAACCAAAGAAGCACAGCATAACAGTAAAAACCCGGTTTAACTACAGAGAATATCTGTTCAACCACAGAATCTCTGGATAACCGTAAAAACCCGGTATCACTAAAAATTCTCTGTTCAATCATAATAGCTCAGTATAACCAAAGAAGCCCGGTATCACAAAAGATTCTCTGTTCAACCACAGAAATTCAATATAACCAAAGAAGCCCGGTATCAAGAAAGATTCTCTGTTCAACCTCAGAAACCCTGTATAACCAAAGAAGCCCGGTATAACTACATATTCTCAGTCCATCCACAGAAACCCTGTATAACCAAAGAATCCCGTTATAACTACAGATTCTCTGTTCAACTACAGAAGCTCAGTATAACCAAAGATGCGCGGTATTACTACAGATTCTCTGTTCAACCACAGAAACTCTGTATAACCAAAGAAGCCCGATAAAACTACAGATTCTCTGTTCAACTACAGAAGCTCAGTATAACCAAAGAAGCCCGGTATAACTACAGATTCTCTGTACAACCACACAAGCTCAGTATAACCACAGAACCCGGGTATAATAACAGTGGCTCTGCTCAACCACATAAGCTCAGTGTAAAAACACAAGCTCGGTATAAACACAGAATCACTAAGAAGCCTCATTAGCACCGGCCGAATCAATCTGTTATTCACACTACTTTTCTTTGTTAAAAATTCTTAATTTCTTTGGGGGGGGGATTCCTTTTCACGATTGTTCCTCTGTTAATTTTCGTTGTGTTTAATGTTGTTTTTGAATGATTATATTTTTAAACAGTGCAGTGTTTTTATGACATACCTTAATCGTACGTGTACAAATGCCGGGTGAAGAAACGATGTGGAAGTATTGATCATATGAAGTTAAATGTATTCTTTGTTAAACATAAATACACACAAAAAAGATCCTTTTTCTTATTTGACCTTAGAGATGTTGGAGCGAGTTAATATGACATAGAATCTTAACGCCCCCAGGTCTCCCATCCAATTACATTACGACTCCTTCAAACAAACATTTGTAAGGTTTGCTCCTTCAAGTTTCTACGAAACTTCCTGCATCAAGAGATGCTCCACTTAAAATGATAATTTTCTTATTTACAGAAGGAAATACTTTATAATTCAATTATATAAGGATTTCCTTATTCTCAGGATTTTCGGAAATGGTCATTTCTAAAGGTTCGAAAAACCGTTTTAATTTACTTTGAACAATTTCCCCTGTATGTAATCCCAATAGTGATACATATGAATATGTATATATATATGTATATATATATATATATATATATATATATATATATATATATATATATATATAATATATATATATATATATATATATATATATATTATATATATAATTATATAATCGTCATGCCATTTTATTCTTAGTTTTTCTTTCTTTTATTTTTTTTTTTATTTTTTTTTTTTTTACTTTATTTCATTCATTAGTCGTGTCAAAGCATCTGAGTGAGACACAGCGTTCCTAAAATCTCTCGGTTTTATCAGTGAAAAGTGGTGGACAGTGGTCATATTTTCTCACGAAAATTGGCACACTGTTGGACAAAGTTTCAGTGCATACATCAGCGAAATATCGCTCACCGAGACATCGAAGTTTACCTACAATCTGTAAGTGAAGTTACAAACATTTATAGATTATTCAGCCCTCGCTGCTAGTAGGCCTAGTGGTGGGGGGCTTGCCTGTAGCTTCCCGCTCCTGGTGCATAGGAGCCCCTGCAGAGTGGGAGATACTTTTCCCAGCAACACTCTCTGTAGACAGTCAGCTGGCAGCCAGCCTGCTTGGCTCAGCTACTCCGTAGTCGACTCTCGGCTGAATATCAGTGGTTCGATCCCACATTTTTTTACAATTTTTTTTTTCTTCTTCTTTTACTAAAATGTCTACCACTATGGACAGCGAGCAACAACTCACTTTTCTTGAGTCTACATCAACCCATGATGGAGAAAATTTTACCCTGGGGAGACGGAAACGTCTTCGGAAGAAAACTAGCTCAAACCTGTCGCCTAAAGCCAAACAGCAAAAGGGACCAAAAATGCCAAATGATCAAAATGCTTCCCAAAATAATAAAACTATTTCTTCAAAATCAAATGAGAATCAGAAGCCGCCCAATATCTACGTTAGAAATATAAAAAACTACAAAAATCTCTACACTCGCCTCAGCCAAGCTGCTGGAGAAAAATCATTTTCTTGCAGGGCTAGATTTAACGATATAGCGATCAGTGCTATCAATAGCGATGCCTACAGGGCAATTACTAAAAAATTGAATGAAATGGAAGCAGACTACCACTGTTATCAATTACCGGAGGAGAAAGCTTACAGAGTGGTAATACGTAATGTTCATTACTCCACACCTCCTGAAGATATAGCAAATGCCCTAAGGGATCTTGGATACAATGTCAGAAGAATAATAAATGTTCGCCACCCGACAACAAAAGCACAATTGCCACTATTCTACGTGGACTTAGAAAAAACTGAAAAAAGCAGGGAAATTTTTAAGGAGCAATATCTTCTCTATACCAAAATATCCGTAGAAGAGCCCCGCCGTCGACGCGAATTAACTCAATGCCACAAGTGCCAGGAGTATAACCACACCAAAGGTTATTGCAACCACGCACCTAAGTGCGTGAAATGTGGAGAACAGCACAAGTCTGAAGATTGCGTGAAACCAAAAGACGTACCAGCAACCTGCGCCAACTGTGGAGAAAATCATCCAGCCAATTATAAAGGATGCGATGTCTACAAGGCTCTAAGGACTCTCCGGACTCAACGGCAGAGAACGAGCAGCGCTTCCCGGCTCAGCCACCCACTAGCCTCAACCAGCAAGGATGTCACACGCACTCAGCCACAGCAGCCATCCAAGTCAGCTACTTCACCTCGGAGGCCAAATGTCTCGTATGCCTCTCTTCTCTCCTCTAGGCAAAAAAATGTGCTGGTAAATCCTCAACCCAATCCAATGCCAGTACAAAATCCAGCAACCATCCTAGCACAAAACCTCACACCTCCTTCCCAAATTTCCCAGAAGAATATCCCATCAGTTTCCTCTCCTAAACCTATTAATGCTTCTTCAGTTCCTCCTGTTCCGACACCCCAAGATCCCTTTAACCTATTTTCCTCGTTCCTAAATAAGTTGGAAACTTTATTAACTCCTCTTATCTCCCTTATGACCTCCCTAATATCCGACATTCTTCCAAAACTCCTTAAATGATATCCCCCAACCCCAATTCCCTCACCATAATCCCATGGAATGCTAACGGACTTATCTCACGACGACTCGAGCTTGAACTCCTACTTACAGAAAGAGACATCGACCTCGCACTGATTACAGAAACACACCTACTTACCACAAACTACTTCTCAATCCCAGGCTATGTGTGCTACAGGGCAGATCATCCCTCCGATTCCCGGCATGGAGCTGCTGTTATGGTGAAAAGTTCTTTGGCTCACTTTTCACATTCCACTCTCTCCACAGACAGCATGCAGGTAAGCTCTATCTCCCTTTCCCTTTCTTCCTTCAATATAATTGTTTCTGCGGCGTATTTTTCCCCAAATTTCACTATTTACCAACCTGAATTCCTCGCTCTATTCCAATCTCTTGGTCCTCGCTTCCTCATAGGGGCTGATTTCAATGCGAAACATCCCAGATGGGGAAGCCGTCTAACCAATCCTCGTGGCAGAATTCTGTATGACATCCTTCAATCCCAAAACTACGACACCATTTCCCCTGATTCTCCTACATACTGGCCAACCGATCCCTCTCGCACTCCCGACCTTGTCGATTTCTTCATCACTTCTGGCCTAAGGGGTATATCATACTCAACTCAGTCACTGCTTGAACTCTCATCCGATCACTCAGCCATCCTACTCGTCCTGAATACCTCTCCTCTACCACGCTCCAGCAATCCCACTCTCACACCAGGGCCTATGAACTGGGAGTTATTTTGTCAGCAAATTTCTCAACTCATAGACCTCAACGTTTCTCTGAAAACCTCATCCGACGTGGACGAGGCTGTATTGATGTTCACAAAAGCCATACAAGACTGTGCTCTGAGCTCAAGCCGACCAAAAACACGCCTTCCTTTCCATCCAAAGCCTCAACTCCCAGATCACATCCTTAATCTCTTGTCAGCTAAGCGCCAAGCAAGAGCTCGCTGGCAGAGGACTCGTTACCCATCTGACCACACTTCCTTCAACCGACTTACTTGCCTCCTAAAAAAAGCCTTATCCCAATTCCGATCTGAATCCTTTAATGATTACCTCCAATCACTCACCACCGAAGACAACTCTCTTTGGCAAGCAACCCGCAAGATTCTCAAATTCCATACCGTTCCTCAACCTCTTCAACGCAGCGACGGAACTTGGGCTAGAAGTGATGAAGACAAAGCCGAATTATTCGCTTCCCATGTGGAAACCACTTTTTCCCCTCATCCAGAAACCAGCTCCTCCCAAGACCTAGAAATACACGATTACCTGAATAGCCCTCTTCCACTCTCCCTTCCTCCTAAAGCATTCCATCCTGCAGAAGTTAAATACATTATCAAACACCTTCCAAGAAAATCTCCCGGTTACGACCTTATAACAGCCCTAATCCTAAAAAATCTACCTCACAAAGCAATTATTTTCCTCACTTATATATTCAATTCAATCCTAAGAACCACCCACTTCCCAAATCCATGGAAGCACTCAATAATAATCCTTATACCGAAACCCCAGAAATCTCCCAAGATTCCATCATCGTATCGTCCTATCAGTTTGCTCCCAATCATGTCCAAAATATTTGAAAAACTTCTCCTAAAAAGAATTCTGTCCACGATTCCTCCCAATTCCTTACCTGATCACCAATTTGGTTTTCGTCCTCAGCATTCAACCATCCAACAATGCTTCAGCGTTGTTGATACCATATCCCATGCGCTTGAAAGTAGAAACTACTGCACGAGTGCCTTTCTCGACGTTGCCCAAGCGTTCGATCGTGTTTGGCACCCGGGGTTGTTATACAAAGTAAAGCGCATACTTCCTCACACATATTTCCTAATCCTGCAATCCTATCTATCTAACCGCTCCTTCCAAGTAAGATCTGGTTCCGCACTGTCTAGTTCGCATCCCATTTCCTCCGGAGTACCACAGGGAAGTATTCTTGGTCCCCTCCTTTACCTTTTGTATACCGCAGACATCCCCACCCATCCCAGAACCCACTTAACCACATATGCTGACGATACAGCCATATTTTCCTCCTCTCCTGATCCCGTAACTGCTTCCTGTTATCTACAAGAACATCTGGAATCTATCGAGCACTGGTGCAACAAGTGGAAAATAAAGGTGAATCCTGAGAAATGCTGCCAAATCACATTCACCCTCAATAAGAGAACCTGCCCTCCAGTCTTCATATTCAGCCACGAACTCCCCATATCCAACGAGGTGCGCTACCTGGGATTATTACTGGACAGTAGACTCACTTGGAACCCTCACACCCGACTGAAAAGACAGGAACTGAACAGGAGATACGGACTCTTACGACGACTACTGGGACCTTCATCAAAACTGACAATACACAACAAACTCATTGTATACAAAACCATAATCCGACCTATTTGGACTTACGGACTTGAACTCTGGGGAACAACTAAAACTTCTAACATACACAGAATACAGGCATTCCAATCCAAAGTCCTTCGTAAAATAGTCAATGCTCCTTTTTACGTTTCCAATAAAACTCTTCATAATGACCTAAACATCCCTTTCGTTCAAGAACTGGGAAAATCCCGCTTCCTAACCTTTCATTCCAAATTGTCCTTCCATCCCAATCCCAGAGCACAAACACTTTCCTCCCAAACCCACCCACAAAACCCGCCTAGAAGGCTCAAGAGACATTGGCCTCGTGACCAGCTAACTGACTAGTGGAGAAAAAATATATTCCAAACTAGGAAGTACCAATATTGATTGGCTCCTTCCATAAGTGTTATTATCATTATTATTTGTTATTATTATTATTATTATTATTTTTTCATCGTCTTTACGTATTTATTATTTAGTTATTTCCATTTATTTTATTATTATTACCATTTATTCGTTTATTTATACTTAAATTATTTTGATATTTCTTTTTATTTATTTATTTTTAATTTTATTTTATTTATTTATTTATTTAATTATTTATTTTTATTTTTTTTTTTTTTACTTTTTTGTCAGTTGTATTAATCAATTTTTGTATATATCATTAATCATATTTGTGAGCAAACTTAACCAATGTACTTAAAAATGTACAGATGTTAAATAAACGTATTATAATAAAAAAAAAAAAAAAAAAAAAAAAATTTCATTCATTTATGATGTTGTTTTTATTTATAATTAAATTAATTCATTTACAATTTACATTTTATTTCGTATAAATGGTTATTTATAATGTATTTAGTGTTAAAATAATTATCATGGAATATTGATAACTTAATTTTAGGTCTTACAGCAACCAGGCTTGCGGCGATTCATCAATAATGAGGGAATTAATTGATTAATTAGATGTAATTTAGGTGCATTGCATATTTTCAGAATATATATATATATATATATATATATATATATATATATATATAGCCTAATAGAACGTAGGCGAATCTTCCGGTACACTGGGTACGTCTCATGTTCACATGAAATATTTTCTTTGACGTTCTGCTTACACATGAAATTATTGTGTGTGTGTGTGTATATATATATATATATATATATATATATATATATATGTATATATATATATATACCTACTACATGGTATTTCCTAGTCCGCACTTACGGATTGCGTCATTAAGACGTCACAAGCCAGTTTCCTCTCAATGGACATAGGGATGAAAAGCGTAAATACAATAAAAATAAATGAAATCTTTAGTATCACCACATTCCTAATAACATCTGAGGATAAATTCGTATCCAATGTTTCTGATTTTCCAAAACGGAAATGACCGAGAGTAGAGCAATGGAAATGATTTTCCTCAACAAGTTGCCTGGTATTGATTTGCATTGGAGCTATAGGTAATCCGGATGAAGGCTTCGCCGAAGGAAGCAGTGGCTATTGTCGGCTGGAAGATAAAGCTTGAGACGAGACTGGAATATTGAACACTCAATCCACTCCTGACCTCTCACCAATCTAGTCTTAAGTTAAGTCTACCTTCTCTTTACAGATATTCAATCCAATGTCTTCTACGTTGAGATCCTGCTTTGCTTAAACAGTTAGTACAAAATTGAATAATCTTTCTTCAATATAAGCACTGAATACTGTATACTTCATAGGCGGACATATCCAGTTACTTAAGATTTAATTAATTTACATGAGAGATAACTGAATACAATTTAAATCAATTAGGTGTACTCAATAGGCTTAGCAGGCGATAATTTGTCTAGCTTAAAATAAATCTATATCTCTGATGCCTTTATTAGCCAATAGAGGACTTCATTTTTCATACTTAAAAATAGGTATTTTTTACATTGAGGTTGCCAGTTACTTTTCATCACCCAATGATTACTTTTAAAGAAATTTCTTTAATTAAAATATGATTGGGTAACCAAGAATAAAAGTAAATTTAAACGATTTAAACTGAAAAGAACAGCCATGTCCTCAAATATTTGTTAAAATACATTTTCCATAAAACACACACAATTAAGAATCTAAGAGTCCGAAAGATCATTATGATTGAAGTGGACATACATACACCATACATTATACAATTTGAAGTTTCTTAGATTTCTTTGCGGGCGAAATTAGCCAATAATATGGAGGGCCTGAGATCGAAACTTGTGCACACAGTAAAATATATTATCTTCGAGTTTCGTCGCTCGAAGGTTGAATTCGGGCCCCAGATAATTAGACTCACCCAAACTTTTATTAATCTAATGGGTTTATACACATGGGAAAGCGACAGGAGCACGGTCCACTATATTCCCCAAGTGATTCGTTTCGTAGATAATCAGATAACACTACAGTATCTGCCCCTCTCAGACCTCATGACCTGTTAACACTTTCAGGACCGATCGATTCGAACAAAATGTCCATCAGGGCCCAAGTCTTCTTATTGAATATTTATTTCGGCAGTTTGTATAGTTTTCGGGCGGATTCAGTATCATACTATACCAGACCCGCAAACCTAACCGGGAATACGTTATGAGGTCCCAAATCAAATACAAAGCGTATAGGACAAGTAGCGGGGCGAAAGAAAACCAAGCTATCTGCTGACGCATATCCCATAACGCTGGGCCCACAGAACACATCTCTCTGACGCATATGCCACGCCGCTGGGCCCGAACGTGTTAAGGGACTGATTTTGCTTTCTTCACACACATCTACATTATCTATATCAAAGAATATAAACATAATATGCTATAAACTAAATATTATATACTTAGTTTATTAATTTCAGCTGTTTCTTAGAGTTAAAATAGGTTCATCATTAGAGAAAAAAATAATCATTCTCATTTTATATGACTAGTTATTTAGAGTACATTAACATGTGATAGAAATTGTAACTAATGTAAACTGCAAACAATTTACGTCTGAGATATATATTTCTATCACAAGCTATAAGGGAGCGTTTAAATCTGACACTTGTCGCAGGAAATATATCTCAGGTGTTGGATATAATAATCATGATAATTATGACCTGTGATCAGAGTTGTTAAAAATGTAATCCCCATTCCCATTAAAAATTCCCATTCCTTTTGAAAAAAAGTAATTGCCATTCCCATTCCCATTACTGTAATGGGAATGGGAATTGCCATTACATTTTGCAATTACAAGTAATGGGTACTGTTTTTTTAGATTTAACACCTACCAGCTGTCTGTCTGTATGTTTGTTACTTATACAAATTCACACCGTTTGACCGATTTTGACGAAACTTGGAACACAGATAGGTCTTGACCCGTGGAGTCTCGTAGGCTAGGTCAAAAACATCTACCAGCTGTCTGTCTGTATGTTTGTTCCTTATACAAATTCACACCGTTTGACTGATTTTGACCAAACTTGGCACACAGATAGATCTTGACCCGGGGAGTTTCGTAAGCTAGGTAAAAACCATCTACCAGCTCTCTGTCTGTATGTTTGTTCCTTATTCACACCGTTTCGCTGATTTTGACCAAACTTGACACACAGTTACATCTTGATCCAGAGAGTGTCGTAGGCTTGGTCAATAACGTCTACCAGCTGTCTGTCTGTATGTTTATTCTTTATACAATTCCAAACCGTTAGACCGATTTTTAACAAAAGTGGCACATGGGTAGGTCTTGATCGGGGGAGTGCACGGGTTCGAAACTGTGAACCCGAAAAGCTACAGATTTGCGTTATTAGATTTTTTGAACATAAAATTCCAGAACACACACCACGATTGAACGAAAATCTGTAACTTTGTAGTTTTTATCGACCGTTGGTTTATATTATTTTTGGATAAATATTCATTGAAATGTGGTGAATAAGAGGCGTTTCCCATGCAATGTAGTTTGACAATTCAAATACCTCCTCACCATAAACAAGCTTCATTCTTATTATTGCACCTCCGTCCTAAAGGTGATATTGTAGAATTGATATAGAAGGTAATATTATGAAGGGTATTGTAGGTAATATTAGGAAAGATATTGAAGGTGGCCCTTCCTAATTCAACCTTATAAATCCTTACTAATACCACCTTCTATATCCTTCCTAATACCAACTTCAATATCCTTCCTACTAATACCTTCTATATTCTTCTTAATATCACCTTATATAACCATCCTAATACCTCTTTTAATGACCTTCCTATTACTACCTTCTATACCCTTCCGAATACTACCTTCTATATCCTTCCTAAAACCAACTTCAATATCCTTCCTAATAAGACCTTCTATATTCTTCTTAATATCACCTCATATAACCATCCTAATACCTCTTTTAATGCCCTTCCTATTACTACCTTCTATACCCTTCCTAATACTACCTTCTATATCCTTCCTAAAACCACTTTCAATATCCTTCGTAATATCATCTTATCGGTAATGAGCAAAAATTTATAATTTATGAATGTATTGTGACGTGGCGCCCTGCGGGGAGTGAGAACCTGCTTTCTCTACCTCTTTGGACTGATAACATTTTATGTTTTATATTTTATTCGGAATTCGCACCACTTGTAAATGTTTCCTATCCACAAAAGATAGTCAATTTTCTTCTCCATTTTGGATGTAATAGTTTTTGTATACAATTTAAGATTTTTATTCTTCTGTTTTTTTTCCGTGGTCGGTAGGCCTTGGGGGAGTGGAGGCGTCGGTTCTAGGGGGAGTCTGTGAGAAAATGGCGTAGAAATAGGTGCTAAAAAAAAAAAGTTTTTTTTTGCAAGTATGAGGTTTCCAGCTTTTTAAGGAGGGACTGAGGCGTCCTTTTTGTTAACAATGAAAATGAAGATCCAGTAGCACGAAGAGGCGGCATTTTTCTTCTCCGTTATCGTTTTGGCCGAACATGTGATTGGAACTCCATGTGGTAGGCTTTTAGAGCATATTGTGGGACATATGAGTGAGTAACCCATACATTTTATCTTCTGCTGGACACCAGTCTCCACGTTTCATTTATCTCCAGGCCTCATTTAACATTTTTTTTTGCCGTTCAAGTACTGCCATGAGTGCAAGTAACTATATTGTGCTTAGTTTAAAAATTTGGGAAAAGTTAAGTTTACTATCGCTAAATAAGTTATTGGCAATGCCAGATTACCAAAATTTTGTGTTGTTGTAATTTGATATTGGTGGCTATGCCAGGTTTTGGAATTGTACATGTATTTGCAATTCAATAATTCTTCAATATGTGTTTACTATGCCAATTTATTGGATAGTTATGGACTTCAGTTTTATCGTCATGTATTATTCTCATGTAATTATTGGCCAGGCCAGACTATGGAATTTTATGAGTTTTTGAGAATTGTCTTTTCCCAAATTAAATATATTTGATATATATGTGTTTATGCTTCTATCGAAAGTCTATTTTTGGCTTCTTCCCAGATTACTGATAGTATCTGGTGTATGTTCATGATTTTATTCAAAGTCTATATTTTTGCTTCTTCCCAGTTTAATAATTATACCTGGTGTATGTATATGTATATATATATATATATATATATATATATATATATATATATATATATATATATATATATATATATATATATATATATTTACGCTTTTATCGAGAGTCCAATTTTTGGCTTCTTCCCAGATTACTGATTGTATCTGGTGTATGTTCATGATTTTATTCAAAGTCTATATTTTTGCTTCTTCCCAGTTTGATAATTATATCTGGTGTATGTGTATATATATATATATATATATATATATATATATATATATATATGTATATATATATATATTTATGCTTTTATTAAGAGTCTAATTTTGTTCTTCCCAGATTACTGATAGTATCTGGTGTATATGCATATATGTTTATCTATCGATATCTTTTACTATATTATTCAATATTTGAATAATATTAATCCTTCTTGATATTTCTATGTATTAATGATATTTAAAATATATATATACAAGCTTACCCTTTATTGGGAATTTATTTTATTTTTTTGGTATTCATAGATATTGATTGTGTTTGGGTATATGGGTTTGAATAATATTAATCCTTCTTGATATTTCTATGTATTAATGATATTTAAAATATATATATACAAGCTTACCCTTTATTGGGAATTTATTTTATTTTTTTGGTATTCATAGATATTGATTGTGTTTGGGTATATGGGTTTGAATAATATTAATCCTTCTTGATATTTCTATGTATTAATGATATTTAAAATATATATATATATATATATATATATATATATATATATATATACAAGCTTACCCTTTATTGGGAATTTATTTTATTTTTTTGGTATTCATAGATATTGATTGTGTTTGGGTATATGGGTGTTTACATTTTTATTGGGAACTATTTGTGGTATTTCAAGATATTTACTATATTTAAGGTATGTATATATATATATATATATATATATACCTTTTGTACTTATCTCAATATAGTTACCAGCTCTGAGTATCTTGTTGTGTTCTTTTTTTTTTTTATTTGGATCACCTGGGTGTCATACCTCATTGAACCTGGCTATCCGTTGGTCTATCCGGATAAATTGTACCACCCCAGGTGTTGGTAAGTGAGTCTCGCTTTAAACTGTTTTTTTTTCCTTTTGTTTTAATATTCTTTCAAATTAAATTTATTTCGGTACAATTTAATGGCGCCCGAACAGGGACTTTTGGTTCCACTTTTATTTGGTAATTTAGCTTCTTATATTACATAGATTTTTATATTCGCTCTTCTTTGTCTAATATCTGTCTTACCCTAGTAGTGGTTAGTTCCTATTTTTATTCTATATTTATTTAGTCTCGTTTCTTGTATAATTGTCATCATGTCTTCATTTGAGAAGTTGTCTACCGCACAAAAACATAAACTTTTACTTTCTCGTAGGCGAACAGTGTTTGCCTTGGTCAGCGAGATTTATCAGGCGTCAAGAACATTGACAGCTGAAACTGCTTCTAAGTTTAGAACTAAATTTGATAGGTTGGTTAAGTCGGAGGCGGAATGGGCAGAAATCCGTGCAGCAATTGAGCTCTTTAATGTATCATTAGACGATAGTGAAAGTGGGAATTTCACCATCTCGGTCTCAGCGGAGGAGAGGTCTTTCTCTGATGCAGTAGATCAAGCAAAAGAGAATTATCTTGCCTTTGCGCAGACAGCAACTGTTCAACCTTTGAATAAAGGAGAAATTACTCATGTTACTCCGCTCAGTGATAACCTCCTCCCTCGTATCTCTATTCCTACATTCTCAGTGGAAACTGAGAAATTTGTGGAATTTCTTTCATTGTTCGAATCTGTCGTTGATAACAACAAAAATATCTCCGATATTGCAAAATTTCAATATTTAAGATCTTCATTATCTGGCGATGCACTTTCGGTCATCGCTGGAATTGATTTACTTCCCCAAAATTATGTCATTGCTTTGGAAGCCTTGAAGAATAGATATCAAAATAAGAGACGCTTGGCTAGTATATATTTCCGTAAGGTCACGGAGTTTTCCCCTCTGTCGAATGGTTCACATAAGGAACTTCAGCGGTTTTTAACCACCCATACTAATAGCTTTTGTGCTTTGGAAAAAGTTGGTATTCCTGATATTAAGGACTTCATGAAATTGCAATTGGCTTTGACGAACCTAGATCCTGGTAGTCGTCGCGCATTTGAAGATGAATATTCATCTACTTCCTTTCCTTCATATGACGATTTAATTAAATTTATAACTAGTCGCAGTCGGACAGCAGAGTTGATGTCTGAAGAAGTTCGACCCGTGAAGAAGCCTGACAGTTCAGCTGCCAAAAAGAAGAGGATTACCTCCCCGACATACCAATTATATTCAGTAGAGGACAACTCATCCTCTCCATAGGAGGAGAATAAAAGCCTTAAGGTATCTTATTGCTCCCCTGTTCTAGCTTGTCCTGTTGTACCTCGCCCACATCAAGATAGAGCTCCAACACCGGTTCGAAGAAAAGCTCCACTGCAATGTTGGAATTGTAAAGGACCTCATGTATATCGTAAATGCACTTTGCCCCGATCACGATTTTGTTTTAGGTGTGGACATTCTGGAGTAACAAAAATTAATTGTCCCAAGTGTAAACCGGGAATCCCGGGTGGTTCAGACCCCAGAGTATTTTCAGTAGAAGCAGTTGGCCCAGCTGATTTATGGTATGATTTGAAGATGAAGCGGGTGAAGAGTCAGCCTCATAACCACCCTGAATGGATGGTTCGTCAAGAACGTCTGTACTATTATCGAAAAGATGCCAAGAAGAATGGAATGGATCGAGAAGAACCTGAAGCTTGGAAGTTAGTCGTGCCCTCGTACCAAAGGAACAAGGTTATGGAGGAGAACCATGCAGCTACACAAGCAGGACACCCTGGTATTGCCAAGACCTATTGGCGCGTTGCACAATCATATTACTGGCCTGGTATGTATGATGATATTTCACGTTTTGTTCGTCGTTGCGAAGTGTGTCAAAGAGTGAAAGCCAATAATCAGCCCAGTAGAGGATGGATGCAGCATCGGCATATCCAAGCCCCTTGGGATTGCGTCAGCTTTGACATAATGGGCCCTTATCCTCGTAGTGCTCAAGGATTTACCCACCTTTTGGTGTTTCAAGATGTTTTCAGACGATGGGTGGAGTTGGTCCCCTTAAGGAATACCTCTGCTGCTTTGGTTGCTGAAAAGTTTAGAAATGTCATCCTTAACCGTTTTGGTTGTCCCAGAGTCATCATCACCGACAATGGTACTAATCTCGTAAGCAAATGTATTGGTAAGATCACCGAGTCTTGCGGTATCTATCATCACCGCACCCCTTTCTATCATTCCCAAGCCAATCCTGTTGAGAGGTCTAATCGTAACATTAAACAGATCATCACTTCTTACTTGCAGGGATCTCACAAGAACTGGGATAAGTTCATTGGCGAAATCCAGTTTGCGCTCAATTCCGTTTGCCAAGAGTCCACCAAGTTCTCTCCGGCTTTCCTCAATTATGGTCGGGAACTCCGCATGGCTAATAGCCCCCGTTTTACTAGTCATGACCATGATATTGATCTGAATCAGGATGTTAGTCCAGCCAAAGAAAGATGGGCTCAACGTATGAAGAAAATGAAGGAGATCTTCCATGCTGTAGAAGAAAATGTGGTAAAAGCCCAAGGTACACAGATGAACCGTTACAACCTTAGGCGAAGGGAAGAGACCTTCAAGCCTGGAGATCAAGTCCTCAGGAAGAGCTTTCCGCAATCCTCTAAACCCAATTCGTTCTGTGCCAAGCTAGTGCCCAAGTTTATTGGTCCTTTCAAGGTCACCCGTGTTAGCCCAGCTGGATCTGTTGGTTGGAAGATGAGAAAGGATCACAAGCAGGGAAATGGCATGCTCGTAACCTCAAACCCTACAATTGTTGATAATTTCTGGCGGTTCTCCCTCTAAGGAAGGGGGTATTGTGACGTGGCGCCCTGCGGGGAGTGAGAACCTGCTTTCTCTACCTCTTTGGACTGATAACATTTTATGTTTTATATTTTATTCGGAATTCGCACCACTTGTAAATGTTTCCTATCCACAAAAGATAGTCAATTTTCTTCTCCATTTTGGATGTAATAGTTTTTGTATACAATTTAAGATTTTTATTCTTCTGTTTTTTTTTCCGTGGTCGGTAGGCCTTGGGGGAGTGGAGGCGTCGGTTCTAGGGGGAGTCTGTGAGAAAATGGCGTAGAAATAGGTGCTAAAAAAAAAAGTTTTTTTTTGCAAGTATGAGGTTTCCAGCTTTTTAAGGAGGGACTGAGGCGTCCTTTTTGTTAACAATGAAAATGAAGATCCAGTAGCACGAAGAGGCGGCATTTTTCTTCTCCGTTTATCGTTTTGGCCGAACATGTGATTGGAACTCCATGTGGTAGGCTTTTAGAGCATATTGTGGGACATATGAGTGAGTAACCCATACATTTTATCTTCTGCTGGACACCAGTCTCCACGTTTCATTTATCTCCAGGCCTCATTTAACATTTTTTTTTGCCGTTCAAGTACTGCCATGAGTGCAAGTAACTATATTGTGCTTAGTTTAAAAATTTGGGAAAAGTTAAGTTTACTATCGCTAAATAAGTTATTGGCAATGCCAGATTACCAAAATTTTGTGTTGTTGTAATTTGATATTGGTGGCTATGCCAGGTTTTGGAATTGTACATGTATTTGCAATTCAATAATTCTTCACTATGTGTTTACTATGCCAATTTATTGGATAGTTATGGACTTCAGTTTTATCGTCATGTATTATTCTCATGTAATTATTGGCCAGGCCAGACTATGGAATTTTATGAGTTTTTGAGAATTGTCTTTTCCCAAATTAAATATATTTGATATATATGTGTTTATGCTTCTATCGAAAGTCTATTTTTGGCTTCTTCCCAGATTACTGATTGTATCTGGTGTATGTTCATGATTTTATTCAAAGTCTATATTTTTGCTTCTTCCCAGTTTAATAATTATAACTGGTGTATGTATATGTATATATATATATATATATATATATATATATATATATATATATATATATATATATATATTTATGCTTTTATCGAGAGTCCAATTTTTGGCTTCTTCCCAGATTACTGATTGTATCTGGTGTATGTTCATGATTTTATTCAAAGTCTATATTTTTGCTTCTTCCCAGTTTAATAATTATACCTGGTGTATGTATATGTATATGTATATATATATATATATATATATATATTTATGCTTTTATCGAGAGTCCAATTTTTGGCTTCTTCCCAGATTACTGATTGTATCTGGTGTATGTTCATGATTTTATTCAAAGTCTATATTTTTGCTTCTTCCCAGTTTGATAATTATATCTGGTGTATGTGTATATATATATATATATATATTTATGCTTTTATTAAGAGTCTAATTTTGTTCTTCCCAGATTACTGATAGTATCTGGTGTATATGCATATATGTTTATCTATCGATATCTTTTACTATATTATTCAATATTTGAATAATATTAATCCTTCTTGATATTTCTATGTATTAATGATATTTAAAATATATATATACAAGCTTACCCTTTATTGGGAATTTATTTTATTTTTTTGGTATTCATAGATATTGATTGTGTTTGGGTATATGGGTTTGAATAACATTAATCCTTCTTGATATTTCTATGTATTAATGATATTTAAAATATATATATACAAGCTTACCCTTTATTGGGAATTTATTTTATTTTTTTGGTATTCATAGATATTGATTGTGTTTGGGTATATGGGTGTTTACATTTTTATTGGGAACTATTTGTGGTATTTCAAGATATTTAGTATATTTAAGGTATATATATATACATATATATATATATATATATATATATATATATATATATATATATATATATATATATATATATATATAGGTATATGTATTTGTTGTTTTTTCCTGGGAACCTTTTGTACTTATCTCAATATAGTTAGCAGCTCTGAGTATCTTGTTGTGTTCTTTTTTTTTTTTTATTTGGATCACCTGGGTTTCATACCTCATTGAACCTGGCTTATCCGTTGGTCTATCCGGATAAATTGTACCACCCCAGGTGTTGGTAAGTGAGTCTCGCTTTAAACTGTTTTTTTTTTCCTTTTGTTTTAATATTCTTTCAAATTAAATTTATTTCGGTACAGTATTAATGAATACATTGGTATTAAAAAGTTATAATGGGAAACATTTGTTTGTCTATATTGTAATTTTTTTTGTCGTTGTCGAGTTGAAAGACAAATTAATTGAATTAATATGTTCAGCAAATGCCGTCTGGGATAAACGGGACAAAACCCATCACAATAGGCATGTCCTGGCGAAAGAGTGGGGAAGAACTGCCACACAACGTGGGGTGGAAGGTTATATTTTTAACTAATAATACTTTTTCAACAATTACTGATTGTAGTTGGACACATTATTGCAGTATGAAATTATCTATTACCTCAGCAATATTATATAACGTGTATCTCAAGAAACAACAATAGTTTTTTCCAGAGATTGAAGCAGTTAATACAATCCAAGGTTAGGAATAAATCTTCAAATTTCAACACATACTTTTATTACATAATTTCGACGTTTCGGACTATTCTTCCACCTTCATGATGCTGTCAATAAATAATGTTACATTTAAACGTCATGATTAAGATAAAAATGATTCCTAAAAGAAAACATGTTTACTGGGTGAACACTGTATTCACGATTTGGGAGAGAACTAAACTCCCACCACTTTCTTAAAGCCGAAACATCACTGTCACTGTCGTTGTCGCTGATAATATCCTGGCTTATTAACTGCTCGTGCACAACTGAAGAATCTAGATAGCCTTTAAAGGAGAGGGGAGAACATCGTCGGTGAGTTAGCATGAACACCCTCCATCGATGTAGAATACTTCGGGGCAGCGCTCATCGGAGAAGGTATCGTAGCATCGCAAAATCCTCACCAAGAACGTAGCCAAACGGTGTGAATTTGTATAAAGAACAAACATACAGACAGACAGCTGGTAGATGTTTCTGACCTAGCCTACGAGACTCCCCGGGTCAAGACGTACCTGTGTTCCAAGTTTTGTCAAAATCGGTCAAACTGTCTGAATTTGTATAAAGAACAAACATACAGATCGACACTTGGTAGATGTTTTTGACCTAACCTACGGGACTCCCCGGGCCAAGACCTATCTCTGTTCCAAGTTTTGTCAAAATCGGTCAAACTGTCTGAATTTGTATAAAGAACAAACATACAGACCGACACTTGGTAGATGTTTTTGACCTAGACTACGAGACTCCCCAGGTCAAGACCTATCTGTGTTCCAAGTTTCGCCAAAATCGGTCAAACGGTGTGAATTTGTATAAGGAACAAACATACAGACAGACAGCTGGTAGGTGTTTTTGACCTAACCTACGAAACTCCCCAGGTCAAGACCTATCTGTGTTCCAAGTTTGGTCAAAATCGGTCAAACGGTGTGAATTTGTATAAGGAACAAACCAGGTTTAAAAAACAAATTGAAAAAAAAAAAAATGTATATTAAATTGCATAGAAGCTCCTATTCCCTTGAAAAATACAATTTTTTTAACCCGGACTATCTAATGAAATGTAATCCAACTACAGACATGTAATAGCCATTCCCATTACTCCATTCCAATTCCTGTAATTGTAATGGAAATTGCAATTACTTTTTTCCATTACAAGTAATGGGAATCTAAAAAAAAACAGTACCCATTACTTGTAATTGCAAAATGTAATGGCAAGTCCCATTCCCATTACATAGAGTTGGGCAAACGTTAGCGCGCGCTAATATCTAATACCTTCCCGCTAATTTAGCGGTACTGATAAGAGCCTGCGCTAACGATTAGCGCATAGCGACGGCAGTGCGCTAATCGCTAATTCACCTATAATGTTTAAATATCTTTGTAGCTAACTAGGAGGAATATTGAAGGTGGCAAAAAAAAAGGATATTGGAAGTGTTATTACAAAGGATATTGAAGGTCGTATTTGGAAGTATATAGGAGGTGGTATTAGGAAGGATATACAAGGTGGTATTAGGAAGGATATAGAAGGTAGTATTAGGAAGGGTATTGGAGGTGGTATTAGGAAGGATATACAAGGTGGCATTAGGAAGGACGTTAAAGGCGGTATTAGGAAGGGTATTGGAGGTGGTATTAGGAAGGATATACAAGGTGGCATTAGGAAGGATATTAAAGGCGGTATTAGGAAGGATATTGAAGATGGTATTAGGAAGGATATTAAAGGCGGTATTAGGAAGGATATTGGAGGTGGAATTAGGAAGGATATAGAAGGTGGAATTAGGAAGGGTATAGAAGGTGGTATTAGGAAGGATATTAAAGGCGGTATTAGGAAGGTAATAGAAGGCGGTATTAGGGAGTATATAGAAACTTCCAATATTCTTTTTTTATTCCACCTTCAATATTCCTCCTAGTTAGCTACAAAGATATTTAAACATTAGAGGTGAATTAGCGATTAGCGCACTGCCGTCGCTATGCGCTAATCGTTAGCGCAGGCTCTTATCAGTAACGCTAAATTAGCGGGAAGGTATTAGATATTAGCGCGCGCTAACGTTTGCCCAACTCTGCCATTACAGTAATGGGAATGGGAATGGCAATTACTTTTGATGTAATTTTTAGTAAAAAAAAAAAGCCTGGATTTTGCTTTTCGACAATGTCTAGTGTGTGCCCAAGGCGAATTCCCATTAAAACAGGAAAGTAATTTGAAAAGTAATCATTACTCAAAGTAATCATTCCATTATTATTTTTTTTTTTTTTTTTTTTCTTTAAGATATTCAACGAAATTTAGGTATTCGAACGACTCCTGTTACTGTCAATCTTTAATTATATAATTCTTCAACTATGTAGAAAAATAATCAACTCCCTCTCTCTCATAAAAAAATATTGGTTTTTCCAATGTTCTAATAATATAATACCTTGAAGATTATTTCATTCAATTTTCTTCGTCAAATTGGCAACTAAACTTTGAAACTTACTCACACAAATAGTTATGAATTTCTCCGAGAAGAGACGTTTCCCGAACAGGGGATTGCTTATTTGTGGATGTATGTATGTGTGTCTGTGTGTATATATATATATATATATATATATATATATATATATATATATATATATATATATTCTGTTTGAGCAGAGGAGAATTCGTGTTTTTGATTTTTAACGTAATATTTCGAAGAAATACCGTTCACTTAATACTATTATTCAGAAAGTTGTCCATTTATCGATGAATGTTTTAATTTTGTTATTTTATAAATACGCGTAGAATGTACATATATTGTATAAAATAGTGTAAAAATCTATAAAAGCATATTATAAAATAACAAATTATCAGAAAAAGCAGAATGGGATTTGTGCCAAATATTCCGTTAAAAAAACTTAGGGTGAAGGAGAGAGCCATTGAGAGGTACATCCTTGGAATCACCAGGAAGGACAGAAAGACAAAGGATTGGATTAGGAGAAGCACAGGATTCCCGGACATAATTGACAGAATACACTACAGAAAGTGGTCTTGGGCAGGGCATATAATGAGGAAAACCCCCAACACATGGGCCCAAAAAGTATTTGAATGGTACCCAAGAGATAGGAAAAAACGCTCAGGGAGGCCAGAAACCCCATGGGATGCAGAGATGAGGAAGACCTGTGGTGGGGTAACCTGGAGAAGAGTTGCAGAGGAAAGAAAGGAATGGAAGAGACTTGGCAACGTCCACTACCTCGTCTGGCTACAAGACCTATAAGAACACAAACCGGACTCAAACCTCAGCATTAGCTGATTTTATGCTTAATTTGAGAGGCTATTAATTTGATGAAAAATAAGTCCAAATATTATTTAATGTTATAAAAAAAATATATATATATAAATAATTGTATATATCTGGAATGTAAGTTATTTTACTATTGTAAGTTGTTAGCATAAATAAAAGGTTTTCATTCATTCATTCCGTTAAAAAAATGACCGCTGGTGAATGCCGTATTGCCAAAACTATATATATATATATATATATATATATATATATATATATATATATATATATATATATATATATATATATACAGGGTGTTCAAAACTCGATTGAAACCCCCCTTTTTTCCCACAATTTTTGAAATTTAAAAACGAAACTTGGTGGGTCTTAACGTGGTCGAATGTACTTTCATTGGACCTAATGCACGACCCCTCAACTTTCTCCAGTTCTTCTCCAGAGACACTAACTCTGGAATCTCCAATGGAAAGGGGTAATTTTTATGACGGATTATTGTAGAGAATTGAATTTTATGTCGATTTTATACCTGTCATTTTTTCGCTAAAGCGCACCAATGAGTGACAAATTGCCAAAAACCGATACAACCCTTGTTTCTCGTCACTTTTCTGGCAATAACGTAGAAAGTATGCCCGTAATGAAAAAAGTAGTAGATATAAACGTTGTAGAGGATTAAATTCCAAAAAGCACCTAGTTAGTTTAGTTTTTCTCTAAAGATAATTTCGGCACAAAAAAAAACATTGCCAAGTTTAAGAATATACCTGGTTGAGGAAAGTGATATTTTAGTAACTGGATATAAGTATTTTTATTGTTGTTTTTAAAGGTCAGTTGAAATGTCTTTACTGTTCTTAGTTAGTACCTATGAGGTCTTCCAAGTAATGAACTTGGACATTTCTTTCTTGTATCATCTCTTGTATTGGCAAATATTTTTAGTTGAATTAATACACCAACTCATGCTACTTTTTTGGAGTGTAGAATGGTAAGGCGTTTTTCGGGGGTTTTAGGAGGGGATATTTTTGAGGAAGGGAGTGTTTCTTTGTGGGGGCAGGAACTTGGCCTCTATTTCACATTTATGTTTTTTGGGGGGATTTAAGCTTAAAAGACGTTAGTCTAATTTTTTCCTAGTCTAATTAAGGTTTGAATGTTTAATTTCAACGATATTAGTGCTGATATTAAGTTACATGAAAAATAAAATATGATTTTATGTTTGATTGTAAAAGTTTGTGAATTATTTTTCACGTAATTTAATAAACAGGAGAAACAAAAAACTAAATTTTATTAGCTTTCATTATTAAAAGTCCGACTCGCATGAACTGCATCATCTTAGCGCGGTTACGTACATCTCGAAGAAATGGAATAGATTAGCATCAAAAATCACAGGAAACTGATAGTAGCCAACTTACACAGAAGCGGATAATTCTTAATCTGTATAAGTCAATACAATTATGTACTGAAAACGTACTTACTCGTTGACTACTGCTGAGAAGGCTCTATTCTATACAACAAAAAATTCGTTGTCATTTTAATTATCTTGTTTTACTAACAAATTCGTTTTACTGTTATAATCAACTGTAAATATGTGCTTCTTGGCGTATAAAATTCCATTCTGTCGTGGGTTAAATCTTTCTATAAATTAAGAAATAACGATAACTTCAGTTGGAGGCTATGAGGAAGGTTATATAGATAGGAGAATTCAAAACAAACTACGCCATCATGATTAGCCACTGCCATCATGATTACCACAGCCACTCCAAATTTATTACCAATACCTTTCACCGTTTTACTGATAAATGCAATTTAAAACAAGAAACAACCAATTAAAAAGTGAGATAAACAAAGAGAAAACCCCTGTCAAAACAACAAAACAAACACTTTTTAAGTTTTAAGCGCTTATATCTCTGATTGACGTTGCCCCATCGAATATTGCTTCAGAACCTTTTTTGTAGAGAATTTAGTAAGCATTCCAATGGTTACCATTTATATACCACGATTTCCCAACCGTTATCGAGATATTTACGAAAAACGTATGAAGATCTGAAAACTTTTCATGTCCATTATTAAAATAATTTTTTCCGCAAACTTCCTTAACTCCAAAAATAAACAAAATTTAAACATCTTAGTTGGGATTAATTCCCAAGATACAGAAAATATTTCAATTGAATCCCGCGATTCTAAGTACTCACAAAAAAATAATGACTTACAAAAACATTGATTCCACTTTTCTCAGAAAAGGATACAGATATCGCCTTAAAAATGGTTTTATTCGTTTCCTAATGTTAAGGAACGGATAAAACAAGTACCTGCAAGCATATAAACTCAAAAACGTAAGCGTTACGATTTTTTTGCGCGAATTTCGCCCGAAACACTACCTTCCCGTGGGCGGATTCTGCTGGTTAACGAACTTAACCTTTCAAATTAGAAGAAAGATTTTTGTACCAAATTTGATCAAAATCGGGCCATTTTTGAGCTTGCTAGAGCGTTAACAGACAAGGGTATATATATATATATATATATATATATATATATATATATATATATATATATATATATATATATATATATACAAATTTGGACCACCTATATTTTCGTGATCTATAGGGTCTGAAACGTGAAAGTTTCTAGTCGGCACTTCCGGATTTCGTCGTGTGGTCAACCTCACATGCAGGTTCTCCCTAGGAGATAGGGAGTAACCGCGCTAAAAAATCATTAAAATCGGTTAAGATTTGGAGGCTGTAGCCTTTTTGAAACACGAAAAGTAGTTGGGCCCCACTTTGTGGCGGCTTTTCTTATCTCCCGGTCGTTGGGAAAATTCCTCGCTGCACCCTGGATGTCGGCACGAGATTTCAAGGCACCGTAAAAAACCAAAAAAAAAATTCGCCCAACACAAAAATAATTACTACGAAATTCTAATCATTAGGTGGATTCTATTGCTTTAAATTTATTATTTTAAAGCCTTTATAAAGTAATTGAATTTGATTTTTTCTTCAATCGTTTTTAAATCCAAAACTAGGTGGAGAAAAAATAGTTTAGGAAATGTTTATTAAGTTTTACTGAAGCGTAGATCACGTTGATAATAAACTTTTCTGAAAAGTTCAAAAACAAAAGTGTGTTTTGCTCCATTCCTATTAATATTTTAGGCATTTAAAGGTGCTTTTTGGAAAGTAAATTTAATCCTCTACAACGTTTATATTTGCTACTTTTTTCATTACGGGCATACTTTCTACGTTATTGCCAGAAAAGTAACCAAAAAACAAGGGATGTACCGGTTTTTGGCAGTTTGTTACTAATTGGTGCGCTTTAGCGAAAAAATGACAGGTATAAAATCGACATAAAATTCAATTCTCCAGAAATTCCAGAGTTAGTGTCTCTGGAGAAGATCTGGAGAAAGTTGAGGGGTCGTGCATTAGGTCCAATGAAAGTACATTCGTCCACGTTAAGACCCACCAAGTTTCGTTTTTAAATTTCAAAAATTGTGGGAAAAAAGGGGGGGTGTCAATCGAGTTTTGAACACCCTGTATATATACACGTATATATTTGACTTTTTTGTTGTTTGTTTCTTAGAAAAAGTGAAATAAACATAGTGTCATCTTTTAGAAGAATAATGTGATTAGAGAAAATGGAGGATATAAAGTGGAATGTGCGAGGGTTTGGGATTTTCAAATCATCTTAAAAACAAAAACTTGTTTTTTTATCAGAAGACCACCCTCGTTCTCAGACTTAACCCTGAGGAAGCTAGCAGTATGACTACCGAAACGTAGGTGAAGAAATTTATGACACAGTCAATGCCGGAAGACTATGATGTCGAGGACTACATGTTCTTGTCATATTTTCATACGAACCTCTTTTTAGATAAAAATATTTTTAAAAGTTAAAACAATTATATTTTCACAGTTTATCATCTAATATTGTTTTATTTATAGTTCTAGTAACTTTTCTTTTACACAAATGTGATGATGTTTGATGATGAGCATGGGAAAAAGTGGAGTAGACACTGCTAACAAAATTTGAAAAATATTAAATTCCGACTGAACTAACCTATGTTGTACTTTATTATTTATATAATTGTTATTAATTATCTAAACATGAAAAAGGTATATTAAATATGAAGTCTTCGAGAGATAACAAAGAAGGGAGTTATGATTTTTTTAAATTGTGTGCTTTTCTTTAACCATGCGACCGTCCGAAGCCGCTGAAATGTTTCGTTGACGAAGAATCTGGAAAGAGGGTTTACTCCGAAATCGTACCGGCCTTTATTACTACATGAATATATTTGTAATCAAATCTTTTGACTTATAATTGCCGAGCAGGTGCGTGAAAATCTGGCATACTTATACGCTTTTACTGTGAAATGTGCAGTGATTGGGGTAACGAAGCGTTAAATGGAATAACTTTTAATTTTAATTTCCTCACGTTTGAAGCGTTCCAATTAGATCGGAGGCCAGCAAATTAAACGATCATATTAATCCAGGCTAAAAAGTTCATTTAGCGAAAATGAAATAAGTGGATTATAAACATTGATTTGAAACGGCGGGGCGGTGGAGCAAGCAAACGAGAACATATTGCATCGTTTGCTTCCTCGTTTTGTTTGGACAGCCATTTCATTCGGACAAAATATAATGTCAATTCATTTCGAGCCTACTGCCTGTTCTTCCGGCATATTACCTACAAAATTTATATAGGGGAAATCATTTTAGATATGGCTTCTGGATTTAGTCTCTTTTTTCAGGAGCCTAGGGTAAGAGGTTACACTTATAAAATAATGTTTGAAACATTTCTTCAAATCTTTTAGAAAATAATAGAAAACCATGCCAGGCACCTTTTTATATTATTTTGGAGTAGGCTTTAGGTTGGACTTCCAATCTTGACCGATTTTCCTTTCTCATAGAATACAACTTACTGATTAGATGTGGAAATTAACTTGAATATTTCTGTTGAATGGATGATAAGAAATGACCAACGTTCATTTTTATATAGATATTCTATCTAGTGAGTATTTCTCCACAATGTGTCATGAAGGTTACCTATGTGGGTGAGTGTATATATATATATATATATATATATATATAGGAATATTTTTTATTATAACGAAAATAGTTCCTTCTAAGAATCTATTTTCTCTCATAAGAAACGGTACTATTCTCCCTGCCGTGTTGATTTTTCATACCATCTCCAAGCCCACGTATAATAAATTTTAGCGAAGTCTTCTTTGATATCTAGTCAGTAAAATCTATAGAATTGATAAATGATTTAAACTAGCCAGCTTTAAGTACAGCATTAATAGTTGTATTCCTTAAAATAAAAACAGTATATAAGGAATTACAGGAAGCCATTGCAGCAGTTGGATATTCCGAAATTCGTCCATTACTTCTACATCAAAGGAAAGTATATATTTTAAAAGAATGCTTCGTTTCTCCAAGGAAGGGATTTTCCGTAAAGGAACCCGTCTCATTAATTTCTCCTCAGGATAGTTAGCCATGTTTCTGGCGAGGTTTAGCATAATATGGAAAGGTGGCCAACACTACCCCATACCTAATCCCTCAGCTTGATGAGATACAACCACCACCTGTGCCTGTCTTAAAGTATTAGCCTATTTTTCTTTGTTGTAGATAGAGCTGCCTTGCGTAAATTAAAGGATCCATTTTTCCTCTTTTGCAAAGATCGTATAATATTGTAATGTAAGGGTCGGCCTTTGCATATTAAAGCTATTTATCTCGTAGGATGTGCTATGTTGTAGTGTAAGAGAAGCGAGGGTGTATTACTAGCAAAAATTGAAATTATCTCTTAAACTCTTTACTTGTGAAAATGATTCCTTGTAAAACAGCCATGGAAAAAAATGTAATGATTCACTTTAAAATTATGAAAAATTACCGAGAAGGCGTGTTTTTCAAACCCAGAAATTAAGAACGAGTGGTATAGCGAGAAAAGTGAACTTACACTTCAGCCTTTGACTATAAAAATAGAAGAAAGTCGGAAAACATTTAACTCAATAAGTCCTATTTTTTTCTAAAACTACTATGATAAGGACCAAGTATTGTTCTTCCATTTTAATAATTAGTTCAGGACGCATCTGTTAAAAGTAGCTTGGATGTTGAAAGGGGGAACAGCTAATTTTTTAAGTGAATAACAATATCTGATATTTCCGTACATTAATTAAACTAGTCAACCCCCTGGTTCTGTGTACTTCCTCTCCGTGGTGCTCTACCTCTAGGGCGACCCAGGTAATCTATTCCCAGGCCCATCTGATGCGATGGATGAGGTGCTTCCTTGACCCACAGGGCTCCCTGTAGACCAAATCGACGGTTATCCAGTCCACTACAGGAAGACCGCACGAAATTGGTTGGAGAGTAACAATCCATGGCGTAGTGTAAGACGTGGTGGGCCAGTATTTTGGCCGGCTCGATCTTCAGACCTCACGCCTTTGGATTTCTTAGCATGAGGACACATTAAAGATTTCGTCTATAGGGAGCCCATTGACACAAGGGAGTACCTCATCCGCCGCATCAGACGGACCAGGGAACAGATTACAGCAGAGCAATGCACAAATACCGTCCTGTCTGTCAATGTGCAATGTGATGCCTGTAATGCTGCATGGGGCCAAACCTCTGAACAGTTTTTGAATTGATTGTCTGGGATTATTAGAAGAATAAATTATTATTATTATTTTTTTTTAATGATGTATGAGTCTTGTGTTAAATGTTAAACTGCTAAGAATTGAAACTTTAATTTTATTAAGAATTGAAAGTTTTGTTTTGTTTTGCATTATCACTTTCCTCCGAAGATGGTTGCTATGTTAAATTATGTTTAACTTGCAGCTTTATATGAGGTCATTTAATTTTTTATTTGTTTTTGTTTAATGGCGTGTCAACCTTTTAGGTCATTACGCCATTACTTTAATGATTCTTATATAGGCATTATGAAAGAATGCTTATTCACGATTGTATGTTAGTTTGTTTTTTGTTTTTTTTTGTTGCGTTTTTTGTCGGAAACGAAGCAAGACTAGAAAAATGCCAAAGGACTTTTTTTCTTTCTTTTTTCATTCTGCATCAATTCCCGAAGTTTTGCCGTTTATTTTGGAGACACCCTGTATATATGACGGGTGTCATTTTCTCAATAGCTACATTCGTTTGGAAAT
Organism: Gonocerus acuteangulatus; assembly: GCA_946811695.1. Lineage (NCBI taxonomy): Eukaryota > Metazoa > Arthropoda > Insecta > Hemiptera > Coreidae > Gonocerus > Gonocerus acuteangulatus. The sequence goes on along the minus strand of OX328127.1, from coordinate 54,994,641 downwards.
AGCTGAAAAGGTGATAACACTACTTGTTAAGTACATTTCAAATCGTTCAAACCAAGTACCACAAACATAAACACATGTTGTTTTTTTTTTTAAACCTTTATTGATAATTACAACAATAAGCTATACATATTTCCAGTAATAAACACATGTAAACAAATATTTTCGATGTTTTCACGGAATCTGAGAAAAGGGCCCGGCAGAGAAATAACTTATATTTCTTGTCAACAAAGATTTTGATTATAGGATCGGAAGATTGCGAACGTGTATAAACTCTGACAGTTGGCAGGATGGGGGAAAATAGTTGGCCGTAGTTCAAAAGTTCGATAAACATCTTTTCAAGTTTAGTGTTGGGAAGGGCTTCTATTATTGGTGTGCTTTATTTCATATGTGATTGCTTTTCTATTATTGACGAACCTGATGAAAACCAGCGTTGGGGGCGGACTGAAAATAGCCGATAGTTTACCTTGGTCGTTTATCGCGGCACAGAAATACGTATTTCCTGAGATTTAATCGTGGTACAGTAGCATCTGCAGTAGTTGGGGAAAAGTATATTATGATTAATACTATGAAAAATAATAAAAATCTGGTCTGGTAAAATGCAAGCCATTTCAATCGGTTCAGATAATTCAGAGGAGGTAAATACGGACAGAATGACAACATATTAAAATTCATTACTCTCTTTTCTTAATGTTTAAAGCCAACAATTATACTAACCTGGGGGAAAATACATTTTGTTTATTTATTTGATTTTGAGAACATACTAAATGGGAAATTTGCTTTTAGGGTGTAAGCAAAATTAGAAAAATGTAAGTCCTTTAAAATTAAATAATTTAAAATCTAAATTTTCAATTAAAAACATTAATTTTAAGTTATAAATTCAACTCTATAAATTATAAAAAAATATAACAAAAAGAAGAATAAATGATATATATGTATATATATATATATATATATATATATATATATATATATATATATATATATATGTATATCTTTAGGGGGTGAGATTAGCTCAGGGGTAGAGCACTGGTCTAATGTCATGTAGGACCTGAATTCCTTCGTTCATGGGTTGAATTCGGCCTCCCTGGCCGTCCCTAGGCCAACCTAGCCTTTAATTAATTTATTAATGGTTACCTGCAATGGGGAAAATCATGCGGCTGTAGCATCGTATTGACCACTCTATCTCCCTAGTGTGCTTTATGGCCATGACTCAGATACCTCTATAGTATCTGCTGCTCTGAGCCCTCGTAGCGTGTTACTGGACTGAGTTTATTTTTTTTATTATATTATATTATTAGTATTATTTAGTAACAGACGTGAAATTTTGTGATTTATCGTATTTTTTTCTTATATATCTTTAAAACGGCTGTGAAATCGTGTTAAATGTAAGCAACCATTCAACGGTTCTTATAACGATCTTCGCCAGAGGGATCAGTGCATTATATTTCAAAGGGGTACTTTTGTTCCTTTGAAAGTTTTTTTTTTTCTTTTTTCATTAGTTGCTTTTAGCAGTTAACTGAATTTTCCATTAAAACAAATTAAGCAAATGAGGATCATTTAGAATTATTTGTTGTTTGTAATCGGGGGTTACTTTAGAATGCCTTTCTAGAAAGAAGAAGTATTCTAGAAGAATATTTTAGCTACAACCATAACGCCTAAAATCTTGCTGTTCATTAATATACAAATGAGGTGTTTACATGTTCCACTCCATTTCACAACGATATAATAACTGTTTCTATTCCATGAGTTCAAAAGGTCTTTTAAAATAAATTTCACATTGTTACATAAATGGGAAATGTTTTTTTTTTTCCTTTTCATAATGTATCAAATATGATCGATTAATATTGGATAATGTGACGTCAGACGTTCGCTTCAATAAATATAAAATTTGTAGCATAAATGCATTGGTTTTTTTTTTTTAATAAAAAATAGTAAACCCGCATCATATTCCTATATTGGGAGTAGTTATGGTAACATGGGAGTCGATTACACCTGTATAAAAAGAGAAAAATGGAAGAGGAAAATGGCTCAATCAAAAAGTAATACCAAAGAAAATTAATTTCCTCCCTAAACGTTATTTGTTTCAGTCAAACTTTAGGTAAAGTTAAAGAAAAAAATATTATAACCAGGTTGGAAGTTGAAAAAATATAACATTTAATCAAATTTTTTATGTGTGCTTATCAGTTACTAAATATGTGATGTTGATGGTCTCTAATAATAATCACAAAGTAAAATCACTAGGTTATATCAAATTAATTATATCAATCCTCCTTCATAATTTATTAAAAATTACTTCCTTTATGTACTTATATATTTTATGTATGTTCCATCAAATTTATATTGCGTGCTTATTTTTTCTTTTACGATTATTGTTATTAATAATTTATCTCGGAAAATACTAAAAATGGAAACTAACTAAATATATGTATAGGTGATGACCATATGTCGGCAGTGTGCTCAGCGAGAAGGTGCCAATTGTAGCAACCACTATAATTTTCGAAGTTCCTAATTAATTTTTTGTATTCAACTTTAATGTAAGATTTATCGAAATCATTAAATATCAATTTCATAAAGAATTTATTTCTGATAGGATCGCAAGAATAACCATCAAATTAGTTTTATTTATTAGTTGATTTTTCTCCTAACTTTCGAATTCCATTACGAAATTGAAAAATAATCATAGCTCTGAGAGCTTCTAGCCCAGTGCTCTACCCCTGAGCTAATCTCACCCCCTAAAGATATATATATATATATATATATATATATAAACTGGTGCAAACTTGAACCACCGTTATTTTTGTGGTCTATGGGTTCTGAAACGTGGATGTTTCTTGTCGGTAATTCTGAATTGCGTCCACAACAAAGAATTACAATTAAATGGCATAGAGCTACATTTTTAATTAGCTGCATTATTTTTATATAAATGAATATAATTTTAATAAATTTAATGTAGTGTAGATGTCAGTTAGACCTGAATAGTCTTAACTTACAGACCGGCCGGAATATATACACGTTTAGGCGACCGGCCTTCAGGCGGACTGTTCAGGTCTAACTGACAGGCCTGCCTGACCGTGACTAGACTGCTTTAAGCATGAGTAAATTGTATCGTATTTTGCAGCTTGTAAGGATGTGTGTACAAACCTATCACAAGATTGGCTAAAACAATGGTTAAGGACTGACAAAAAATTAAGATAAATTAAAAACATAATCGAACTCAGGCATGATAATCAATTGTCTTTAAACAGAATATGGGAAATATGATATGCGATATAGAACAGAACTTTATGATGACAAAGTTCGTAAAACCATAGAGCTCTTGATAACAACAAACCATACAGAAGATCAATATTGGTTATTGTCGCTCCATTGTAGAAGTTGAAAGAGGAAAGTTGCTATGACAAATTAGCGATTGGCATCATCCTATAGGATTTGGAGGTACAATACGCTGCCATTGTGACAATCAGTTGTATATTGTAGCTGCTTCTATTGTAGTCCTAATGCCCTCCCAGTGATTGCATCTATCAGCAGGTTTCTGTCTCTTTAATCCATTGTATCCTTCAATGAAACCAAGGAATAACATATTTACACTCCATTTATCCTATTTTTACGAAGATATTATCCTCATTCGTGGTGACATATTTGCACAATCATCTATCTCATTGTCAGTAAAATCAAATATTTCAAATAATAATGTACATATAAAACTTTTGTAAATTAGCATATACATATTTGTATTGTAATTTTGTCTTCCATAAAACGAATAACGAATGCAATAAAGCATAGATTTGAATTTAATATCGTAGTACATCATTATTATATGCAGTAATACTTATTTTTGCCCACGAAACAACAATATCTATAATCACGTCTGAAAATTTGCTGATAAATCAATTAAAAGTCAGTATTCTATGTTAAACGTTCACATAAATATTAACGGTAGTATTTTTAACACAAACTTTCAAATTTATTATTTCTATTACATAAAAAAATCTTTACAAAACCGTACTGAGTAGAGTGCACCCAGTACATCAATACTGGTCAAATAAATAAAAAAATGCTAAATTTTGTTTTTTTAAAACCCCTACAATCACAAGTCACGCTCTCAACTCATCTTATTATCATTAAATAGGCCTGCATTTTACGCACTTGGCACTTAAGGATACATCGAAACTTGATATTTCTAAGATTTAAAAAAAATATATAATACAGCATAACAAAAATATACTTGACTAGCCGTTACCCGGCGTGCCATGCTACACCTACTTTCTGCATATAGAAAAGCCTAAATAAATTAGAAACCTAATAAGTATTATTAAAACCTAATAACACGAATCTGTAACTGTTATGAACCCGTGGCCTCCCAACTGTGAGTCCTAGGCGACTTTGACCTAACCTATAACACCCCCCGTATCAAGACATACATGTATACCAAGTTTCGTAAAAATTGGTCTAACGGTGTGGATTTGTATAAGGGACAAACATACAGACAGACAGCTGGTAGATTTTTTTGACCTAGCCTACGGCACTCCCCAGATTAAGATCTACATGTGTACCGAGTTTAGTCGAAATCGGACGAACGGTATGGATTTGTATAAGGGACAAACATACAGAAAGACAGCTGGTAGACGTTTTTGACTTAGCCTACAACTCTCGCCAGATTAAGATCTACATGTGTACCGAGTTTAGTCAAAATCGGACGAATGGTGTGGATTTGTATAAGGGACAAACATACAGACAGACAGCTGGTAGTTTTTTTGACCTAGCCTAGGAGATTTCTCGTATCAAGACCTACCATTATTCCAAGTTTGGTCAAAATCGGTCAAACGGTGTGGATTTGTATAAGGAACAAACAAACAGATAAACAGAAAAACAGACAGACACGTGATTTTTATATATATAGAAGATAAACATAAATGGATTAGAATGACTCCGAACTATTGAATACAAAGAAATAAAAACATTGGACGATGCTAATTGTTTACAGCTTGCTATGCTTATCTGAATTTGAAGTTGTAGTTTATAAATACGTTTTAATCTACTTAAGTTATAAATAACAAATTATAAAATACACATTTTCTATGTGTTAATATGTATTTCGTGAATTTATTATGTTATTATATTATAAATTGATTTGCAAAATATATGAAATATATCGAAGGTTACTAACAGATTATTTTATTTTTTTTTAATTTATTTTGACCGAAATCTCTAGCTTAAGATGATTTTTTTTTTACGGGCGCAGAATAACTGGATATTTTTTCCATGAACCAATTAATTTTCAAACATTTGTTCACATTAATTCAAAACATTTGTTCGTTGTGGAGGTCTCATTGTTCGTTTATTAATTTTTATTAATAAAAAAATTATATAATAATTGACCAGGGATTAGTGTGAATTCGATGTTGAGTTCGCCCTTCGTATCCTCAACGCATCACATGTAAACTCAGAATGAAAAACATAGTTTCGTTTTGAAAAAAACTGTTTTCTAAAGACATAATACACTCATTCTCTAAACGATACAGACGTTTATTGGTTTGCGCTTCGAAGGTGGCTGACTTTTGACGTTGACACTTCTGAAATATGTTGTAATGTGAAAACGACTCTTCTTATCTCTGGCGGTTAAAAATATGATGGTACGGCAGGCTTATGCTACTCTTTCAGGGCATTCCTAAAATACCCTTAACTCAAAATTGCCGATTTTTGAGATATGACGTTCTTGAAATAAGTATGCGATATGTCCCCACGTTGCTCGTCTTTAGGTGGGTACTGTTGCAAAAATATTTTTTCCCCTTTCTAGTAATTCAACTTCAGATCTAAAAGAGTACACTTAAATGAATTTTCGCCAGCTTTTTTAAACTTAATTGACTTATCATCGATTGACTGTAGTTTATCTATTTTCAGTTCAATTGTAATTGAGAAAATCAACGTAACAGAATAATAAGAAAAAAGTAGTAAAAGTCCACTCCATTCAGAAAGGTCAATTTATTTGTTCTTCAGTTCTTCTTTTCGTACAACGCCTATCTAAAGGAGTTTCTGAATGGGCTTCTTGAATGGGCAACAATGTCTACAACTTTACCCATTAGGATGCTAATAGTAGTGAACTTAGAATTGACTTCTTCCCTTCACTTCTTTTTACACTTACTGAATAGAAAATAGGATATTAAAGGAAAGAAGAAACATTTGAAGAAGGTTAATTAATTTAAGTTCACAAAGTAACCCCTCCATGAAAGGGGTGAAGCAATAAGGAGGAATAATGAAGGTAGTCCTCAAGGAAAATGGAAGTAATTATAAACACCCTGAGAAATAAACAGCTTCATTAAGAAGTATCGTTAATGGACTATATAATTATTTATACAAGAACTAAAGGCAAATGTTGTTTTAGCAAGCTAATTAACGTTCTTATGAAAATCTTTGCCATTACCTAATTAAAATGATTTAATTCAAATTGATGATTACGAACAATACTATATTTTACTTTTGAAAATTCCTCTTACATTGAAACGTCTGAGCTCTTAAGCCTAAATTTCATATCTGTTACATTACGCAATTATCACAAAGAGAAAATCAGGTCTTTAATGTGGTATATTATATTTATTTATCGCACCGCATCTTTGGCGAAGTGGATTTTTCAATACTTTTCAGTAGAGGGCGATGCAAAATAGGTTTAATATTTTCCTAAAACAACGAATGTCCTTAAATAATAATTTTAAAACATTTTAACCAGATATTTTGACTTGGTATTTACTTAATATTTTGTTTTAGATGTTGTTGTAATGTGGTATAAAAAAAAAACAAAAAAAACTATTTTTGAAAGAAAACCCTTTAATATAAATACGGGGTTTAAAAATTAATAATATTTCACTAACGGTTGGAACTTTTGTTATAGAGCGTCTAAGCTTAGCATATGTTGCCCATCTAAAGAAAAAGACGTGTTGTCTTGTTAAGCCGCCCCCAAGAAGTGGGGTATACTCAGAAATCAAATTACACGTCTTTAGAGTAATTGATTATGTTTAAATAATTATTATTATTGATCTTTTTAAGTGCATCACTGCTAAGACCATTAGTACTAGGTGTTCCAATTTGTCTAATTGAAACTTAGATAATAAATGTAACTTTTCCATAAACATAGCTATCGTGAAAACAAAATATCAACTCTTATCTGTTCCATGGTTTAAAATGACACTATCGATAAGAATTATAGAATCACTCTCAGATGACGCAGTTCCGGCGAATCAGAGTTTTCATTAAAGTTCTCACTGAATTTTTATTTTTCAGAGGCATGGGAGACACACATTAGCCTAAGAACAAGGTTCATCTCACAACCCAATATTTTACCGCACAGGATTTCTTTCTAAAGTAACTCGTGGCATAAAACACAATACCTCAATTCTGCGGGGGGAATGTCTCCTCTCGTATAGAAACACGAATTTGCACTTCTGGGGACTTAGAATGTAGAGACTCATCTCGAAAAGTTAAGAACAAGTTAATAAAATACGGAAAGAATTTATGTAAGTTTACTTCATGCTTCTTGAAGAATTCGTAAGACTCAGCGACTTAACCCTTAATTACTGGCGTGCTTTTTCTTCCATAACTAATGGTGTCGGGTCCCCTGTGACACAAACTTTAAATTGATTTTTTTGGGTAAAGTAAATAATAACGCATTCATTCCTTTTTTCTAAAGAACCGCCCCCAATCTGTGAATCATGCAACGTTCAAGTAACAGTAAAACACTTACTTACAGAATGCCGAATATATCAATCAATTAGAGAAGAGCTAATGTTATCAGACGTCATGGATGAAATCCTTGGAGATGATGCTGATAACGTTAGAAAGCTATTAAACTTTATAGACAAAACGGAACTAATTAATAAAATCTAAAGCATTCAATTGAACAGATAGCGAATGGTGAGTGTGTTTAATGTTTGTGAGTAAGGCTGAATGGAACTGGGTTTGTGTATGTGCATAGGTGTGTCCATGTGTGTATGTGTACATTTTGAGTATGTTTGTATCTATATGTTTAATATTTGTGAGTAAGGTTGAATGGAACTGGGTTTGTGTATGTGCGTAGGTGTGTCCATGTGTGTCTGTATGTGTGTATGTGTACATTTTGAGTATGTTTGTATCTATATTTGCCAATGAAAATGACATTGCAAGTAATCTCAGTAAGCAAAATATACCAGAATCAATAATAAATAATTAAATAAAATTCAAAAGCTGATCTAACCATTTAATAAATTCAAAAGTAATAAGAAAATATTTCACCACAAAATATAATAAAACATTCACTCGATGGCGTTAATGACCCTAAGGTTGACACGCCTTAAAAAAAAAAAAAAAAAAAAAAAAAGTAAATAATAATAAACAATAATACTTATTGAAATACAAAGATTTGAAGGGCAAAGGTCGAATAAACAAATACATTCGGGTCAATATGACCCGACGCCACTAATTAAGGGTTAAATAAGGATATTTTTAAGATATCTGATTGTTTAAGCTACATAAAAGGACACAAACTACTTAGATACTAAGCATACCATTCCGACTCTTAGAATCTGCGTAATATTAGCGCATTGCCATGTCATTTGGAATTTAAACAGTAAATTATTTGATAATTCGTTAAAAATGTAACCAACTCCTCTGATGAAGACTCAAATAAATAAAAGAGTCACGATTCACAACAAATTGAAACTATCACAAGCGGAAATTTCTCACTCCTCTGTCTCAACTTACTTTCTCATTTACATACCTTGTTTTATTAAAATATATTCATTTTACTGCCACAGAAATGTAGCCCTTATGATAAGGAACTGTTCTCTGTCCTCTACAGCCACGAAGAATGCTTTAATGTTAGACGAAACGTTAGCAAAAAGATAACTAATTTTTGTTATAAAATGTAGTTTTAATCTAATTTAGTACAAAATATAAATAGAAATGCTTAAGTTGATTTATGATCGTTTGGTAAAATCCCGCAAAGATATTGCCTTTTATGAACAGCTTCTTGCGTGGTGCATTAATAAATTAAATATCTTAATAGGATATTGTACTCATTACTAAGTTAAATAACATTTGAAGAAAATACGAATGAGTTAATCTTTATACAGTCCGTAGCTTGAAATAGAACCAGTATATCCAGTAAATAAACACATTCTCTTAGACCATCTTTGAACATGACTCATGAAATCCAATTCAAATTAATTTCTCATGCAATGAGTGTATCCAATGAAGAATTATTGACTAAACAATCATCAATTTTAAAAGTTATGGATAAAGTAGTACTTACAATTTTAAACCAAAAGTATTCATTTCAATGAGAATAGAGAGATTGAAATTGCTTAAGAAAAAGATGAATCTCAATGAGAAAATGTTCTATTTTTTAAAAAGAATTTAATGGGACAACAATTTCTTTATAACTTGGTACCAATAAAACTACATTTTATAACAAAAATTAGTTATATTTCAGCTAACGTTTCGGCTAACATTAAAGGATTCTTCATTGCTGTGGAGGACAGAGAGAACAGTTCTGTGTCCATAGGTGCTACATTTCTGACTGAAAAATAATAACGCGCCCGGCGATAGGCCAAGTAATAAAAAATGTTTATTATAAATAGTTGTCGAACAGGCGAATCGCCAAAGACGCGAAGCCTAGAATATAACTAAATAGTTATTCTAAGGCTCAGAAATTAGAAATTTCTTCTAATATTAAACTCAAAATGGTCTCTACTTTAATCCTTTTTTTTTGGCCGCATCTGATAAAGGCCTATCACATAATAACCTATCCAATATAATTAAAACAGTAAAGCTTAAGTTATCAAATTTTAACATATTTACTAGTTTATTCAAAATGTCTATTTGTTTATTAAATTAGAGATGCCAGTATAAACGACAAAGTCCAACTCGGAGGAACTGCGTCATCTTAGCGCGTTTCCCTTCATATCCTAGTGTCATTTCAATAGCAAAGAAGGCTGAATTCGATAGCAAAACTAAAATTAAATCACAATGAGAAAGTTTAGGCGCCAAAACAGAAAACTTGCTGTATTCTAAGCAGAAATTACTCCATCAGCCTCGCTCTGGCAAAAAAGTGTTCCAAATACGTTTCTCATTTTTTTACTTTGTTTTACTAAAACACTCTGCTATTTAACTTTTACTGTTATATGCAATTAAAATAAACCCCAACTAAATTGGCGCAAAAAAAAAACACGTTTAAAAGAACACAAATTGCCGGCTCCGTATTATAAACAGAGCGCTATGTCTTGCCCTGAGTCTTTCGCAGCTTATACGAAATAGAAAAAATATTAATATTTTGAGGATATTATTATATCAGGCTGTACCGTATGAAATGTCAGTTTTGGACTTGCCGATTTCCTTCAAACGCCTTGAAACTGTCGTGGCTCCTACTCCGAGTTCTTTGGCATATTCCCTAGTGCTTTTTAAAGGAACAAGCTTCAACCCTTTCTTTCAGGTGGTCATTGTCAAGCTTGGTTTCTGGCCTTCCTCGCTCCTCGTTGTCAAAGTCAAAATTTCCACTTCGAAACCTGGAAACCACCGGTAAACAGTTCGTTCATTCACCGTTCCCACCCCGAACGTTGTGTTAATGTTTATACACGCCTCAGCAGCGCTATGGCCGAGCTTAAATTCATAACGAAAAATAATACGGATTTCCGTTGAAGTCATAATTTAAGTTTTATTTTTTTCTCAGAGGATCGTTCTCACAAAACAGTACGCAAGTTACTGATTAAATAATAGGAATAAAAGAGCTTTAATTCTATATGAATAACAATGATGTTTGTAAATAATGAAATAAAAAAGGGAAAGGATTAAATCGCAAGTAAACAAAACTGACATTTCATACGGTACAGCCTGATACATAAACTTTTTAATAGATTTTCAGGTGAATTTCAATTTAGAATTACATAAAAAAATTGGGCAGAATGAAATAATGAAGGCGGCAACGAATATGTTATGCAACGTCGAGCGAGTACCTGAATGGGTGATGGACCACGCGCCGATGGCATTTAGAAAAGGACGTCATCCAGTAAATAGTCCGGCGCCTGTAAATAGCCCAATTGTTGATAAGTTGGGTCATTCCATATCAAGTGATCCAAAGTTTTTTCACTCACATTTTTTGATTTTTTTTAAATTTGGCTCATCAATAGTACCCCATACGGCAATTAGAAATCCAAAATTTTAGACATTTATCCTTATTAGTTTTCGAGTTGTAAAACTTTAAGTTTTTCAAAAAAGCACATTTTTGGACAGACACTTGATCATAAGATCGACCATAACTCCCAAACAAATAGAGCTAGAAAGGTGTGGTAAAAAGCATTCGTTAGGGTATTAAATTCTGATTAATATGATGTATATCATGACTTCTTTATACAAATTAATATTTTAAGGTAATTTTTAGAACTTTAAAATTTAAATTTTTCTTAAAACGTATGTTTAAAAATTTTCAAAAACTTGGTATTTTTCTTTCATATGTTATCGCAGTTTTGTGTAAATTTCAAGCTGGGATCTCAATGGGATCATATTTATTTTAATTATTACCTTTATGTTGGTACTTCAAAAAATTGAAATTTTTCAGAAAATGAAACGAAATCCACCTAATATATACATGGTGCCCCCCCCCCCCCCCAAAACGGCCTAATTGAAGAAAAAAGGATGAAAAAAGAAAGAAAAAAAAACAACTTTAACATTTATCTCGTTTTGCTTCCTTTTCGAGAAAAACGTAAAAGATTAAAATTTAATTCATAAAAGGCACTCTTTCATAATTCCTATATAAAAATTATTAAAAGTATATGTTTTATCTTCCATCCCCTCTACCCACCCACCTTCCTACACTTAAAAAAACAACAAAAAATCTTCTTGCTCAAAAAAACTAACTGACGCCATGTAAAGCTCTGCTGTAATCTGTTCCAAGGCCCATCTGATGCGAGGGATGAGATGCTCCCTATAGACCGCATCTTTAATGTCTCCCCACGCTAAAAAAATCCAAGGGCTGAAGATCGAGCCGGCCAAGATACCGGCCCACCACTTCCTATTCAACGCAATGGATAGTTAGTGTCCAACCAATTTCAGACGGCCCTCCCGTAGTGGGCTGGGAAACTTGGAACCAGCTTCTAAATCTCTGTGACAAAAGGATTGAACAACGACAGTTTATTATCGAGGAATGCGTGGAAAGACTAAGTTAAGTCCAGGTGTCAAAAAATGTGGACCTATTATTTCATTATTCCACACAAAATCATCTATATTTTTTGGGTGGTGTGGGGTGAGGTATTAAAAGAGGTGGGGGCAAAAGGGTGAGTGGAGGAGGATTGGTTGAAACACATACTTATAAAAATGTTTATATACGCTTTTTAGTAGACGGCTTTTTCATAATTTATTTTAGTTTTTTGCGTTTTCTCTCGGACACTATATGCTAAAGGACTCGGAGATATATGCTAAAGGACTTTTTTCTTTATTTATTCGTCTTGCGTCGATATTAGATGGATTTCATTTCACCTTCTGAAAATTTTTCCTTTTTTTTTTTACGTACCAACAAGATACCAAGGTACCTTTGATTATTTATAGAAAAGTTATTATTTAAAATAAATATGACCCCATTGAGATCCTAGAAGAAGAAAAATTACAATTTTTTTGAAAATTTTTAAACATACGTTTTAAGAGAAATTTAAATGTTAAAGTTTTAAAAATTACATTAAAATTTTAATTTTTATAAATAAGTCATAATATATATCATATTAATCAGCATTTAATACACTAAAAATTGCTTTTTACCACACCTTTCTAGCTCTATTATTTGTTTGGGAGTTATGGTCAAGTTTATGATCAAGTGTCTGTCCAAACATGTGCTTTTTTTTAAAAACAAAGTTTTACAACTCGAAAACTAATAAAGATAAATTTCTAAAAATTTGGATTTTTAATTGTCGTACGGGGTACTATTGATGAGCCAAATTTAAAAAAAAGCAAAAAATGAGAGAGAGAAATTTTGTCTTTTATTTTAGATCAGTTGATATGGAATGACCCAGTTGTTAAAGAAAATACTTATATAATAAAATGCCAATATACTTATATAATATAACTAACTAATTCCTGCTGTGTATATATATATATATATATATATATATATATATATATATTTGTGTGTATATACATATGTGGGTGTGTGTTTGTAACAGAGAGAGGACGTGTGTACATTGTGAGGAGGCCATTGGCCAAGAAGTAGGCCTAGCAGGAAAGAAATCCCACGGGGACGTGAGGGTCACGTAGGGATTTCATTAGATCAACTCCTGTTCCCTTATTAACTCGTACCTTCCTTCTCCTGTTCGACTCCAACACCTACAGGTAAAACAAAGTCTCAGGCGGTGTCTTATTGGATCTCATATGTAGGTGTACAAGTCGAAATAATAAACCTGTCAAACTGGATTTCGGATGGTCGACAGATGTTGAGCTGATGGCTGCGACAAGATATTATTATAAGTATGCACACTCATCGGCAAGATGGTTTGTTTACTCGGAATTTTAGGACAATGAGCTTAAAATAACGTCATAGCGCTCAATAAGCGAAAAAACAAAATTGTTTACTACATTGGTGTTTATATATTGATCAATTTTTTCAATAGCTGGCTCAAAAATGGACGGTTTTGGATGAAATGTGTTGCGCATTTACGTTGAATGTGATTTAAAAGGAACATTTCGTTAACGGGCAGAATCCACCGAACGGAACATGCCTTTTCGGGGAAAATTCGCACGAAAAAATCGTAACACATACATTTTTGTGTTCATAGCCTTCAAGGTACACATTTTTTAGGTTCTGTATCGTAGGAAAAGAAATGTTTTCTGACTTATTTTCCGTTTGGGTATTTAGAAACGATAGTTTCATTTTAAACTTCATCTTTATGTTTGAAATTCATACATACTAAAATATTGAGATTTTCCTTTCGTTCCAATTTAAGGAAGTTTTACAAATAACATTTTATTAACAGACTTTCGGAGACCCGGTAGCCGTGAGGGTTAAGGCGTGAGTACTTAACACTCCGTGCCAAAGGTCGTGGGTTAGATTCCCACTAGGAGTGGTGGCTTTTCTTTTGAAAAAAGATAAGGCATCACCCCTATCCTGGCTAGAAAAGGGTGGTAACCTATAGATAACCCGACCTCAAATTCGGAGTTAATAATAAATGGACGTTAAAATTTAAATAAAGAACAGACTTTTTGGGGGCATTTTTGTGATTTTCGTATTTTTCCTTAAATATCTAGAAAACGATTGGGAAATTTTGGTAAGTAGACAGTGACGATTTGAAACATTACGAAAAGTTATACAAACAAAGGTTCTAAAGACAAGACAGCCACAATGTGAAATATGTAACACTACTCTTACGATAAAACACTTACTCACAGAATGCATGAGACGACGTGACCTGAACTTACCCTACAACTTATGCGAGTTGTTAAGTGAAGATAGCCAACACATAGACTCTATACTACATTACCTACACAACAATGGATTATACCAACTCATTTGAACGCAGCTTAATGTTTCGTTACCATAGTGTCCTATAGAGACATGAATATCCCACCGTAGGCAGATAATTCATCTACCTTCTGATTCATACCTAGGATGCAAATGCAAAAAGACTGGTGTACAATCATAATGTAAATAAACTTGATTTAAAATAATGCAATCTAATTTTATATGTGTATGTATATATGTGTGTAAATAATAAAAACAAACTTATTAAGCATAATGTAATGTAAATATGTAAATAGACAATATGTTGATATAATGTAATTTAGTAATATAGATATATGTATGTATGTGTGTGTGTGTGTGTGTGTGTGTGTTTATGTGTGTGTGTGTGTATATATATATATATATATATATATATATATATATATATATATATGTATGTATAATGTAAGTATATAAGGCCGGTCGTCCACTGGAACCGAAAAGCTGCGAACTGCGAAGCAAACGAATTCGGACGAACGCCGTTCGTCCGAATTCGTGCGAATGCCTCTCGTCCATTGCTTCCGTGTTCGTCCGAATTCGTAGTAGACTTGATGGCTCGTACTCACCCATGACTCGTACTCACCCATGGCTCGTCCATGACTATTCGCAACTATAAACCCAGCAGGATGGGATCGGTTCGCACTTAGGACCAGTTCGGACGAACGATACGGGCCCAATGGACGCGGTCCATGATGGAGCCTCGTGTTTGGATTGTTCGTGCGTATTCGTCCGAATTCGGACGAATTCATTTCGCAGGTTTTCGGTTCCAGTGGACGAGCGGCCTAAGACAATGTAATATATATATGTAAAGTTTGTAATAACTATATGTAAGGTGTACATCGCCATAAAACGGAACACCAAGAAATAAATAATAATAATAAAGACATTTTCGATTGGGGCACGTTTCTTTTCTAACGTGTTTTTTACTGCTCGTTGTGCTTTTAGCAGTGAAAGGAATCAGCTAGTAAATCAGAAGATTTAAAATGAGAACGAAATTTTGTTTGTTTATGATTGAGCTTTCCGATCAGAAGTCGAAAAGGCCGAGTGAGCCATTTTCACTACATAAAGTTTTCAGTACATAATGGCTAAAGTTAACTTTTTTTCAAGATTTTATGTGAGAAGGTTACAAAATATTAAGTACAATAATTCATTCCAAATGATACCGTACGCATTCCAAATCTTACCAGATATAGGAAGATATAGAAACGCGCTAACATGACGCAGTTCCTGCAAGTCGGGTTTTAGCACTTTCTTCCGATGGAAAGTAGGTATTGAGGTTGCACTGATGACGGAATTTTTGAAAAATTTCTTCGAATCTTTATTGATCCTAGATCCACGATAGCGGCCAGAGTTTTTGTTTTTTCTTCACGAAACGTGGTATATAGCGTTCAATTACCAAACGATTGAACAAGTTCGTTAACCACCAAAATCGGTCCACCGGGAGGGGGAGGGGCGGTTTACCCCGGACCCAAAACACTAATTTGACTATGCCAGCCGTAGTTTTTGTTATATTCAAACGAAACTCGGTATTCGTTATGTTGGTCTAAAGAGTGAAATACGTTGTAAAAATAAACTAAATCGGTACATTAGGAGGGGGGGAGGGTTACTCCGGACCCAAATTACCAATTTGCCACTACCAGCCGTAATTTTTGTTACATTTCAACGAAACTCGGTATTCATGGTGGTAATCAACAGAGAAAAATAAACTAAATCGGGTTATTTGGGTTTACTCCGGACCTAAAGTACTAATATACTCATACCGGTCGTAATTTCTGCTGTATTGTAACGAAACGCGGTATAAGTCGTGGGTATCTCATGAGAAAGAAGTGTTCTAAAATTGTAGTAAATCGGTCTATTGGAAAGTAGGGTTTACTTTAAACTCTTTTCCATTAGAATTACCCCGCCAGACGTAGATTCCCAAAGCCGCCGCGAGGAGTGCTATCTCCCACTAGGCATGCGTGTTCCTGCGGCAGATCAAAAGACGGAAAATTGGGTTTTTGTGTATTTATTAAGTAGTACAGTATCATGTATTAACATAACTCTGGAAGCAAATTATTTACAAAATTAATAATTGAACAGTTCTCATAAGAAATGTAAATCCCCAAAAAAACATAAATGTGAAATAGAGGCCAAGTTCCTGCCCCCACAAAGAAACACTCCCTTTATATATCACTTTCCTCAACCAGGTATATTCTTAAACTTGGCAATGTTTAGTTTTTCTCTAAAGATAATTTCGGCACAAAAAAAAACATTGCCAAGTTTAAGAATATACCTGGTTGAGGAAAGTGATATTTTAGTAACTGGATATAAGTATTTTTATTGTTGTTTTTAAAGGTCAGTTGAAGTGTCTTTACTGTTCTTAGTAAGTAACTATGAGGTCTTCCAAGTAATGAACTTGGACATTTCTTTCTTGTTTCATCTCTTGTATTGGCAAATATTTTTGGTTGATTTAATACACCAACTCATACTACGTTTTTGGAGTGTAGAATGGTAAGGCGTTTTTGGAAGGTTTTAGGAGGGGATATTTTTGAGGAGGGGAGTGTTTCTTTGTGGGGGCAGGAACTTGGCCTCTATTTCACATTTATGTTTTTTTGGGTATCTCATTACTTTTTTTTAGTATTAAATAGAATTTAGTTGCCGCATACCTACTGGCTTTTGTACTTCATATAAAACCAGGGTCTTTGGATTCTGCATAAGGTTCTCCTTACTGCTTAATATTTGATACCAATAATCAACCTACATACATCTAATCACTAGACTAGAAAATTTAGAAGCTCTTCCAGATGACATTACTCTAGAGTAAAAATTGATTGCTCTCTTCACTAAACTATTACACTGTAAAACATAGGAAACTTATCCCGAGGATAAAGATCACAATAGGGAAAGTGCAGAAGGCCTTCAAGAAAAAGATAAGAACAAAGACGATACATTTTGGGTTTGTGATCCTAAACATTGAAAATTAGATGGCTCGACTTTGAAAAACTTAGTATCTGCTTTGAAGTATATTATGCACTGAACCCCTACGACTTTATTTACTACATTTAAGAAAGAAGTCACAACTGTTTTTGTTAAGATGGGTCGAAATGTTTTTTAAAACATCAAATGTAGGTTCTCCTTACCAAGACGATTCATTTGATACCCCACATGATGGGTTTCAGAAGGAATGATGGCATTTCGATGGAACAAAAAGTAGAAAACGTCATAGGTAATATGACACTCCCGTATCAAGACCTACCTGCGAGCCAAGTTTAGTCAAAATAGGTCAAACGGTATGAATTTGTATAAGGAACAAACATACAGACAGACAGCTGAAAGACCTTTTTTACCTAGCCTAGTGCATTCCCCGGACCAAGGCCTACCTGTGTGCCAAGTTTGGTCAAAATCGGTCAAATGGTGTGAATTAGTGTAAGGAACAAACATGCAGACAGACAGCTGATAGACGATTTTGACTAGCCTATGACACTACCCGGATAAAGACCGACATGTTTGTCAAATTTTGTCAAAATCGGTCAAACGGTGTGTATTTGTATAAGGAACAAACAGACTGACAGACAGCTGGTATAAGATTTTTACCGAGCCTTTATACGTCTAATTGTTTCTTAAAACATCAAATATAGGTTCTTCATACCGAGACAATTCATTCGATACCCCACATCATGGGTTTCGGACGGAATGATGGGTTTCCGAAGGAAGTACAAAACTGACACGCCCCCGCCCCGGAAGCGGAGTCAAACACAACTTTTCGCGATTTTTCGATTTTTTCCTTTAATAACACCTCTATATCTATCATCATGCAAAATTTCAAGTCTCTAGCATCATGGGAAGTGCCTAATAATTTTGATGAGTGAGTGAGTGAGTCCTATAAATCCCGATTTTCGATCGCTTGTATCTGAGAAACTATTCAATGTAGAATTATGAACATTTCCAGTTTTACTCACATCTAGTAGTATAATACCTGTGTAAAATTTCATAACTTTATCTTTACCTGGTTGAAAGTTATGAGAGGGTAAAAATCGTCTCTAAGACCTCCAGTAATATACACACAGTATGCTTAGGCCGGAACTTGGCCTGGCGCACTACCGTGCGCCTAGATGAGCAGAACTATTCACGTTTTTATTTTATTTATATAGGTTATTTACAGCAAATTATTCAGTAATGTAGTCTACACTATAAAAATTCTGAGTAAAGTGATTAGCTCTGCAGCTCCTGCGTGACGGACTTTTTTTTCTCTCTCTTTATCTTGTCCAATCTTTAACTTATTACCAAATTTAATTTTTTGTTTTTCTAAATCTTTCTGTGAATGTCATTCTAAATGTGTTCATATGGTAGGTGTATGCTATCCTTTGTGAATCATCTGCTAGCCTAAATATGTTTATACAGAGTGTTTGTCATCCACTCGCCGGGAGGGCAACACAAACAAATTCAAACAGGAAAAGGTAACTTAACTATAACTCTGGTGTTCTTTAAAAATTTACTGTTTGTCAGGAGGAAATTCCAGGTTTTACACGCCTCTTGGTGCACACTGCTTATTCCTCTTTCACAAAACAATAATTTATGTTCATAGTTGAGCCAACAACGCTATTTAAAACAGACATTGAAAGTTACAACATATACAACTTTGGAGTTACAAATCCTAACTTTATGTTGACGTTCCCTTTCATAATATAATCTATTCCTAAAAAAGTTTTTGTACTATTGTACTTCCGCAACAAGAGTTAAAACACGAGTGAGGAGTAAATAATCCACCGTCAGGAGGTGCATAACAAAGTACATTCCAGGAAGTATTTGCATAAAATAGCATTTATAAATAGTTTTGCTCTGATTTATTTGCAACAAAAGACTGACTCAATTATTTTTTTCTTATTTAGTTTCGTTTAGGAGTAAACCACATTTTCTAGTAGATGTATTCTTTAGACAAATCTTCGTATTTTTTTTTATTATTTTTTTTTTAATCGCAGACGATTTTCGTATTTTTCACGTCACTAGACGCCTCTTCAGCAGAAACGTAACTTTGTACAACTCAATTGAGCCTCAACTAAGGAAGATCTTCCACGTGCAGGGCGACGTCATAATTAATAAAATAAAAATGGCCGTTGCCTAACAAAAATGACGTTGTCGATTAATATCGATAACGTCATGGTTTATATTGATTAACTACAGCAGATACAACAGTCACCAGATCTTACAAAACGGTGCGCTAGATATCGCAAAAGCTGTCACAGAGGTGGCTGTCTATCCCGAAACGAAGAAATGACCTTGTCACGAAAGACGCTATCAGGCCACAGGCCATGCCTGCCATTTGTCACGAAAGTGGCTACCAGTCTCTAATAGGTTTATAGCAGGTAATTGTTTTGAATAAACGACTTATATTCTTAACAGAATGGAAAGAAGGCAGCAACGATAAAATGTCGTTAGTCACTGGTTCTCTCAATTTTATACATATCAGCTTTTAATCGGCCTATTAAAATGATTAAGTAGTTCACTGGTATGCATCTATGCTAATTTTTTTTTTTGAAGTTGAAATGTGTTTTCTATATATAGACTTGCATTATTGAGTAAGCCAGGTTATGGGGAATTTCATAGTTCCATGTGTAAAAAGAATTGCCACACCACCATTTTTTATATGGTATGATGTGGAAGTAAGATTTTTGTGGGGCTGGATAAATAAGTGGACTGTATGAATAATGAGTAGATAATTTATATTTATTGAGTACAAGTGAAGAGTGGAGGAAAATTGCCAAAATCAGAAACAAATGGTGGTTAATGTATTAATGAAATTTTGAAAGTTTTGGAACTGATGAGGTTGAAATAATAATGAGCTGATGAAGTGGTGATATGATGTTGGGCTGCAAGAGATCCGTGAAGTTACATTAAATAGGTACCTGTTGATGGTGCCTTGTTGGATAGAAGGGGTGCATCTCTCCCTGCTTCCTCATTTATGGTCAGCTGCACGTCTTTGCTCCTCCGCTGCCCGGTGGTTTGAGGTGACTACTCGGCCATGGTATAGTAAACCCGGTGAAAGACAACAAAAAAATGACTTTAGCACTCTGTATAGCGAGATTGCTTTTTTGACTGTCCCGACTTGACCGGGGGTCCAGGTGTGGTAGACGGCGCCACCGTTGGCAGAGTTCAAGAGAAGAAAAGAATCTTTAGGGTGGCAACCCTAAACACCATATATCTCTGCATCCAGCTAGAAAATTTGTCATAGCCATCGCGGAGTGCAGAATTGGCATTTAGTTCACTCCATTGGTAGTAGCAAGTTCCAAGTAACTGGTGAACGATCCATTCTTAAGCTACAAAGCTAAAATAATATGGTACTTTCCGAAGGAAAGTAACTATTGAGGTTGCACTCTTGACGGAATTTTTGAAAAAAGCCTTCAAATCTTTATCGATCCTACCTAGTAGACACCCTATATATACAGGGTGTCCCGTAAATGTCTAGTCATATTATGGGAGGTGATAGAGGACCCTTAGGGGATCAAAAAATGTTCTATGACGATTTTCCGAATTCTCGCCCATAAGGGAGAAAACGTCATTTTATTGTATTATCGAGACAAACGTGGTTTTTAGAAGAATACTCGTTGTAGCTCTGTCCCAGGTAGTTCTACTAGAAAGGAAGTGAAACCAATCGAAAGCTGAGTAAATTTACTATACGACTAGTTGATATTAACCGTAAAAATGAATGAATTTAAGTATGCCAATCTTACCAAAAGAAAGCTTTTCTAAATTTCCTGACTTTTTCTTGAAATTTCTTACCAGCATTACTCTTCAATGGGCAGGACCTGAGATTTCCGGGTTTCAGGAAAACTTCTTCATTTAACCAGCTTCCCATTCATGTATCACAACCCTGTGTTATTGAAGTATTTGAACGGTTTAAAAACAAAAGTTTTAAAAAAAACATGGATCTGTGAAAAGAAAATTATATTTTTTTCTTCAGTTTATTCAAAAAGCTGAAGAGAAATATTTATTTTTATAAATGTTTACATAAATATTAAGTAAATATTTAATTAAAACAATAAAAAAAATTACTTCCACGAATATAAAAAAAATGCCTAAAACAGTAAATGAATAAAATACACAATTATTTTGAATTTATTAATTCAGGTAACTAATACTGGGTCATTAAGGAACCCCAACCATACATTAACCTCAAAAATTATTATTTTTACCTAGATCACGCATTTGAACACATTTTTATTGGACTATGTACATCTTATTTATGAGGGATAGAATTTTTAATTACCACAACAAAAACGCATGGGCTCACGAGAATCCCAGGAGTTTCACAAGCGTAGCCATCAGTATCAATTCAAGGTAAAGCATTTGTTTTCTAAATAAATACCTGTAAAAATATGTTCAAATGCTCGATCTAGGTAAAAATAGTAATTTTTTTGGTTAATGTATGGTTGGGGTTCATTAATGGCCACCTCCTGGACCCATTATTAGTTACTGTAATTAACAAATTGTGTATTTTATTCATTTACTGTTTTAGGAATTTTTTTTATATTCGTGGAAGTATTTTTTTTATTGTTTTAAGTAAATATTTACTTAATATTTATGTAAACATTTATAAAAATAAATATTTCTCTTCAGCTTTTTGAATAAACTCAAGAAAAAAATATAATTTTCTTTTCACAGATCCATGTTTTTTTTAAAACTTTTGTTCTTAAACCGTTCAAATACTTCTATAACACAGGGTTGTGATACATGAATGGAAAGCTGGTTAAATGAAGAAGTTTTCCTGAAACCCGGATATCTCAGGTCCTGCCCATTGAAGAGTAATGCTGGTAAGAAATTTCAAGAAAATGTCAGGAAATTTAGAAAAGCTTTCTTTTGGTAAGATTGACATACTTAAATTCATTCATTTTTACGGTTAATATCAACTAGTCGTATAGTAAATTTAATCAGCTTTAGATTGGTTTCACTTCCTTTCTAGTAGAACCACCTGGGACGGAGCTACAAAGATTATTCTTCTAAAAACCACGTTTGTCTCGAAAAAACAATAAAATGACGTTTTCTCCCTTATGGGCGAGAATTCGGAAAATCGTCACATAACATTTTTTGTTCCCCTAAGGGCCCTCTATCACCTCCCACAATATGACTAGACATTTACGGGACACCCTGTATATATATATATATATATATATATATATATATATATATATATATATATATATATTTATATATATATATATATATATAAATATATATGTATATATATATATATATATATATATATATATATATATATATGTATATATATATATAAATATATATGTATATATATATATATATATATATATATATATATGTATATATATATGTATATATATATATATATATGTATATACACACCCTGTATATATATATATATATATATATATATATATATTTATATATTTTTAAACTACTTCGCTCGGAAATACATGTGTTCGTTGTAATGCGGCTTCTTTCTCCAGCGGTCTTGCTCCTCCTTTCTTCGCAATATTTCGCCGGATTCCTCTCCGGCATTGTCTGGCAGTTACTCATCCTTGCTGGTTGGTATGGTAATGAACTCATTCCCAGCAAGGATGAGTGACTGCCTGACGAAGCCATAGAGGAATCCGGCGAAATATTGCGAAGTAAGGAGCAGCAAGACCGCTAGAGAAAGAAGACGCATATGGTTATATATGTTACAACTGTTTTATATATATATATATATATATATATATATATATATGAGTGTGTGTGTGTGTTAACACCATAGCCGGCAGGGTATTTGTTTTTTCGTTATTAGGAGGGGGGAGGTTATCCCGGAGCGAAATTACTCATTTGCTCTGTCTTGATATTACTTCTCACGTCTACCACTAGGGGTGCTGTATCCCGTTTCTGCCTCAGACGAAAATGTAAAGTTTTCGTGTACATATTTATGAAGTAGTTAACCACCAAGCATACACAAAATTCTGCATGGAAATTATTTGAAAATTAATAATTGAAATAATTTTATTGAATTGCTCATTACAAATGTAAAATAGCAGAGCTATTCATGTTTTTATTTTATTTATATAGGGTATTTATTCAGGAATGCAGTCTACACTACCCAAATTATGAGGAAAGTGCTTAGTTATGCAGATCCTGCGTGACGGACTTCATTAATTTCCGAAGTCTGTTTGTCTTATTCTGTCTCAGTGGCAGTCTTATTCTGTTACAGGCTTAGAGTGTTGCGTTATAACGCTTAGCTTCTTTCTGCTGTATGCTACGAAGATTTTATACAAGCAAGATATTGTAAAGCAAGATATTGTAAAGTAACGTTTTCCCTTTTATAAAGTTTCCCCAGAGCTAACATATTCTGATTCTAGTTATTTACAGTGTTTAAATGTTCCAGGATTTTTATAACTGGTTTTGTGGCACTTTAAATGTATAAAACGCGCTAAAATATGCTGACACATAAAGAAAACAGCCTACAGAAAATAAAACTACAATACTTCAATGAGATCCAAGGAACCGAGGCAGCTTAAGAGACACAGGAAACTTCTCTTATTTTCATTCTCTTGCTTGAAGGCCGTGTAATATATATGGACGCTTGAATTCGTCTCCAACGAAAATCTGATATGTTTTTTTTTTTATTATAAAAAAGTATTACGTTCTGATTATTGTGGACATTGTCTTCAGAAGTAAATTCAGGACAGTAATGTTCAACAGCCAGTATACCGTGTCATATGAGGAGCCTCCTAATAAATGTGTGTTGTTAAATTTGGTGTAGCTTCTTTTTATGCGCGTTATTTTTAGTTCCGCTGCATTTTTCAACTTTTGATACCCTGAATTTTCCGATTATTTTTAAAACGCTAAAAAAATCTATTAACCAAAGATTAACGACCTATCAATAAAATACCCTGCTACCCGATATAAATAGATCGAAGCTTTCCGTTTGGCACACAACGAATTGCTTTCTACTGAACTGCACAATCAAATGCAATTAACATCCCTGAACAGTAGGCAGACTGTTCCGGAGTAAGTGCTAGAAAAACTGTAAACATTGAGAAGTAACTGAAGGCGGTAGATAAAAGGCTGCCAGAAATAAACAGAGTGAGACAGGATAGAGCCAGTGCATCCCCACCACGAGGAGCGGTGCCCACCACAATTCAGTCTACTTATGTCAGGGTCCAGAGCATCTACAACTCCTAACACCATGGCCTTCCTCAAAACTTTCTGGAAAGGATACGCCAAGCACAAAAGTGAGTTTTTTTAAAAAATAATTCAACACTCATCGATAATTCAAACAGCTTTCTTATATTCTAGAATAGAGAAATATTTAAAAAAATAAGGACTAACTCTGAAAAAAAAATGTATCAACCTTTTATTTTATTCCAGGATAAAAACATCAGTAAACTTTTTTTTCCATCAAAAGGAATTATATTAATCTATCAATCATTGTAAACATACTGAAATTATCTTCCAAAAAAATAAAACAAAAAAAAAATAATTTGAAGTAATTAGCTTTGTTTAAACGTTTGTCACGTGATTGATAAGGGTATACCAAAACATAGGATTAAATTCCATTAAAAAAAAAAAATAATATTTTTTTTATTATTAGTATTTCAGTTACTGTACTTGCAGTAACTGTACATGCAGTACCTGTACTTGCAGTTACTGTACTTGCAGTTGTGTGTTTGAGTGTGTGTTTATGTAAACACTCATAATAGTATAGAATGCTATAATTCAATTAAAATAGTCATTATAATAACAATTACACCAATAATTCAAAATATGTTGAACATGATAAATTATAATATTATTTCATTTTAATTGTGTTATTTTATGAACCTCAACTTTTCATTTATTACCCCATAAAAATTGGATACATTATTTTAATTTTTCTCTTTTCTGTAGAATTTCCTAAGTAATGGCACTTAAATTATTTTGTACATTTTATTTTTAAAAATTAATCGTTTACTTATAATTACCTTAGAATTAGAAGAGCTAAATAATTTCAATAATAAAAATAATACACGAGCGCATAAATGCAATTCAATTTTAATGTCAACAGTTTTATAAGTAGGTCAGGTTTTCTTGTGAAACATTTATTACATAATGAAGGAATATATATATATAGGAAATAACTCACAATAACAGCAATGAATTCCATTGAGAACAGAATATCAATGCCCCAATGGGAAAAATGAATGATACACATATGCGTCCGAAGCAGGATGCCCCCTGCAATTTATGTAAATTTATGCAAATGATATTAGCAGTTAGAACATAAACAACAATAACACTCATCTCAATTGGTGAATTTGATTTGTTTGATTAAAAGTAAATTATCTTAAAATGTATACGTTTTTTATACTGTAAACGCATTTTTATATTAATTTCGTCAAATACTATTATATTTAAGGTTACTTTAGACTTGAAATAATTTTTTTTTACAACTTCAATGCAAATAAAGTTCTAGGAATACATTAAATTTTAGTCTTTTAAATGAATTTCTGACATTTCACAAGCATTAGGGCCTATAAATAGCTCAGTTTTGTTCGAAGGATGTTCTACTCTGTAATAGGAAATGTAATCAACCATTTCAAATGAATTTAGTTATTGTCTTCAGTTAAAAATACTTTTTTTAATACTTCAAAAGCAAACAAAAAGTCAAAGCGACTTTTTTCCCATGTTAGAGGAAGTTTTTAGTTTTTAAATCTTTAATTTTTAATAGGTAGACACAGAATGGCAAACTCCTTTTAGCTACAATATTTGGCAACGATGCAAATGAAGATTCTAAAAATACAGCAGTGGAAGATGCCCCTGGATTACTTCGACCGAAAGTGCGTTTCAATGTACACCGGAACATGTAGGGAATTAAGTTAACTGAGATTTTTGAGTGAGATTTGCCGCCAAAAGTCAGCATAAGTATGTTTCCTCCCGCCCTATATGGACGTCGACTAGATAGCGTAATATTAATTTTGACAATTGGCAGGAATCGACCTTTAGGTGATGGGATGTGTCGGTACTGGGTTTTGAAAGAACACTCTTTACGATTCATTGTGCATCGTTTGGTTGTTATAAGTGCAAAGGTTTATGCGTGAGATTATCTTTCGAGAAGGACTTTTTTTTCGTTTCGGCGAAAACGTCAAATGACTGAAAGCGCACCGGTGAAATTTTGTTATGTGTTGGAAAATATGCCCGCCGAAATCTTCTAATGCTTTATACAGCTTATGGGCATGCATCAAAACCGATGTATTTCTGTGGTTGTACGTTAAAAAAGTGGAAATATGTCAGCCTCGATCTGGGCACCACTGGACTGACAAAACGACAAAATTTACGCATCTTCTTCTTGAAGACAGACATCAAACCATTGATCAAAAATTAAAGCCGAATCAGAATCCAAAGCTCGATCGTTAGCTCTTAAGGGGGTTGGTTCTTTCATGAAGAGGACGCGCCTGCGCAACCCACGCTGTCAGTGAAGCAGTTTACGATTAAAAAAGGCCTGAAACCGATAGTTCACCCTTCTCGACTGAAAAAGTACATGAAAGGAAAATATTTTGTGCCCATGGACCAGGTGAAACAAAAATCACTGCATAAAGACAATTATGCGTTAATATCAAAATTGTTTTGAAAACGGAGAAGTGCATTGCAATGGGTAGTAATAACTAATCAGGGGTAAACATATAAAAAAAAAAAAAAAAAAAGGCGTTAAAACGAAATTCCCTTTTTTCCTTGAGTCCATCATTTTATTTGTCTATTCGCTCTACTATAGGCTCAAGAATGTTACAATTTGTACGAAATACATTGCTTTTGGAGAATGTTTAATTCAAAGTTTACTTTAATCTAAAATGGTAGATTAGGTTTAACATTTTTCAAAACGTTTCACATTCGTGAAAACAACGATAACATATGTTGGCTACGTTAGGAGTTGAGGAAGGAATAGAAAAAAAAATTTATTTACAGACATCAGCAGTTGTAGATTTTCTTAAGTACCTATCTCGGAAACTATTTAGAAATCGTGGTAAGTGTAATTCCGAAGACTACTTAAATGCCTACTAAAGCGGTTCTTTAATAATTTTTGATGGGGCAATCTCATTCATGAACCCTAACTTACAAAAGCCACTTTACATTAGATTTCGCGACATTGCCAACCACTACTTTGACCCAACAAAAATTATCCAAAAAACAACTCACATTTTCCCTCCTTGGACAATCCATTATCTAACAATAAATTTAAGTCTGACTAAACACAGAAAGCATGACCCAACATCTGGCATTATATATAAAACAAATTTAACGGTTAGCTTAATTTCATTTAGAGTCATTATTTGTATACACAGACGCATCTAAAACACAACACGGTACAGGAATAGCTGTAGTAACAGGAGAAACAATAATAGTTAATAAACTGCCTGACATTTTATCTATGAAACATGTCATGACGTATGAAACATACACAGCTGAATAACGAGCAATACTTGTAGCACTGACCAACATCACTACACGACAGGAAAACATTATCATTTGTACAGACTCTCTCAGTCCCCTTATAGCCATACAAGACATTTTTAGCACACATCCAATTTTAACAAAAATACACGATACAATACATTCATTGAAGAAACGAATAACTATTTATTGGCTTCCCGGTCATGAAGATATACCACCTAGTACGAATGTAGACAGACAAGCAAAATTATCCACAACACGAAACCAATACGACGCCACAGACAAAACATACGAAGATGTTTTCACTGACATACAGAAACACATTGAAAACCAGTGGCACGATGTATGGTACAGGACAAGAGACAACAAACTACGTGAAATTAAATCTGCAATTACTAACTGGCCATCGAGCAACAGAAATACAAGAAGAAAAGAAGTAATACTGACACGTTTACGGATTGGAACCACTAGACTTACAAACTCATTCCTAATGACCAGGGAACAACCATCGATTTGCCCAATATGTAACACCTTTTTAACTATTAAACACTTACTAACGAACTGTTTAAGACTTAACTCATTTCCCCTCCCAGCTATAAATCTAACAGAGTTGTTAGCAGAAGGAAGCCAATTTATAGATTTTGTTTTTAGATACTTCAGGAAAATTGGACTATTTGAAGAAATATGACGTATACGTATATGGTTTTCTAAGTTTGTATACGAGCTTATCTGTTTGTGTATATGTATATGTGTATGTATATTTATTTTTCTGTTTATTATTTATCATTAATAAATATGTAATAACTATGATTTGAAATTCATAAAGATCTAAGCCCTATCTGCCTCTGTGTTGTTCATACCTTTTTATACTCAATGCAAATTGAATTAGTAATTTTTTTTAATTATTATATTTTTTTAAATTATTTCATTTTCAAATTTGTTAACAATTGTTTACTATTGTTTCTTCTTATGTATGTATTTTAAGTGATGAATTGCCCTTGTCGCGGTCTCACTAATAAATAAATAAATTAGTAAGAGGACATGGTTCAAGACTGGCGAGGCTTCCATACTGTGTGCGCTTACATATTCATCAGGTCATATTGTAGCTAATAATAAATAATAAACCTTCGTCTCATCGCAAGTGGTGAAATATAAGAAACAAATAAACATAAATAAAAAGATTTATAAAAAAATAACTGTTATAAAAAATCCCTAATTACAATGTAGTATTATAATATAATCACCGTGATGTTAACAATGATTTAATTTCGGGAGTTGGGGAGAGTTTCATAATTATTTTTTTTAATTTGCATTTTTTTTTGTTATATTTTTAACTTTTAATATATTATACAGTTTATTTTATTGGCGAAGGTCAATTACAACTATCAATGAACACCACATTCCCATTTATGAGTGATTTTCTTTTATTATTTTTTTCTTTACGGCGCCTTGCACGTTCCCATGAGAAAAATATGAAATTATCCTCATTTTAATGAGAACTTTTTACATTTCTATCTTTATAACGTGTTAAAAGTTGTCCTTAAATTTGATCTTGTAATTTCATCAAATAATTGTTAATAATCATTTATACCGTTTTTAGTTGACAAAGAACATTTTATCATTCATCAACAAGAGAAAGAAAAAGTAATGTTAAATTCATTTCGTAATAGAAAATTCGTGCAATAGCAAAATAAGTTCATAAAAAACGATCCTAAGATTTAAGATTACGAAGAAAAATATTTTTCTATATTTTCATTATCAATTAGAAATACTACAACGAATTTTGGATAGATCGTAGATAAATATTCCAATTATTTATTCATAGAAAAATTGGTAAAAAATAGATAATTAATTTAACCTTGAATCCATATATACAATTTAACACTTGTGTGCATCTATGAAATGAGTTTAACAGCTTGGTATTTCCCAAAACATCTTAATTAACATTACCGTAAATCCCAGCATTCTTAACAAGAATTCACAAAACATAATTGCTAAGCCATTTATTAAATTCCTTAAACATTTCCTTCTAAATCCAATATAATATTCGGTAACAAGAATAAATATTTATTCCGTAGTGGATTCGATTCCAAGTAGAGGGAGTGCCTATAAAGATGATGGTAATCTGTAAATAACCCAAAACAAAAATCTATTTCTTGTCGAAGTTGACGTTACAATTCAAAGAAACAAAATAAATGCTTATTGACGTGCTTGTGAATGAACTATGAACTAATTTTATTCGTACAATTTAATATTGTAGACAAATTTTAAATATATGAATCAAAAAGACAATAAAATTCATGGTCCTCTCTGTCATATACTCGGAAAAGAACATGAATTGAACCGAAAGATGTGTAGCTTCTTGAGATCTACAGATCTCTGCCAAAAATAAGGAAGATGTCATAACTTCATCGTTTATTGCGGAGTAAACACAAATCTAATCCGAAATTTGAATCCCACTAGGGGTGGTGGCTTTTCTTTAGAAAAAAAGAAAATGCATCAGCCCTATGGTTAGCTAGAAAAGGTTGGTAACCTATAGATAACCCGTCCTAAAATTCGTAGTTAATAATAAATGGGCATTAAAATTTAAATAATCCGAAATTTAAATATTTTGAAATACTGTTCAACGATGTAGAGACTGACCAATTGAATATTGCGTAAGTATTGATTTTGTAGGAACTTCAGTTAGCTGTTCAATGGTAACTTTTCACTTAAGGTGGTAACGAGCAAGTCGCTACTTTGCGGGCTCGTAAATACAATGAATAAATAAATATAAATATCACTTAAGATGGCGTCTCAACCGATGTCAAGATATTCAAGATATACACTCTCCTTTTCAATGCCAATCGTAACCAGTGGTGGGCAAAACTAACGTTAGTTTTCTCTAACTAAAACTAAACTAATATTGTTTATTTAGTTTTAGTTTTCGATTTGTATAATTATTAATCATGTGGACTCCGTTTTTAGTTATGTAATTAGTTTAGTTTAGTAAAAGAGAACTAAATTTGTGATTTTAGTTTAGTTTTAGTTTTTAATTTACTAATATAGTTTATCAAAGAACATATGTTTGCAAATTACGAGAAAATTCCACAGTTTCTTATTCTCCGAAGAATTGGCGATATCCTGACCTGTATTGATCAAAGTAGTGCATCAATAGGAACTGCGTCATGTTAGCGCAGTTCCTAGTGATATTTGGAAAACTTTGAATAGAAAGCATAGGAAACTGACAGTATTCAACTTACACAGAAGCGGATAATTCTTAATCCTCATAATTGAGGAAGGATGTATAAGTCAATACAATTATTTATTGAAAACTTACTCACTTTTATTCGGACTTAGATCGGTAAGACTCAGATTTCTGGTCCCTTTGAGGTAACAGAGGATCTGTTTTGCTGCCATCCTGTGATCATGTCCATAACACGTGTTGTACTGGATTAAAAAACTTACTGGCTAAGAAATATCTGGTCTTGTACCAATTGATAGGTAACGGAGTGACCCAATAAGATTTTGATAAGGGTATCCTGGGAGAACTTTTCTGAATTCCGCTCGAGTTTGAGACTAGGTATCATTGGGGTCGACAAAGGATTGCACTCGTCTATATTATATTTTCTTAGCATCAATATAAAAATACATAGAAGTTTTTAAAGGTAGAATGTGGATGAAGCACATTTCGAGTAGAACCTCTACGAACTATGACACTTAAAAGAAAAAAACTTTTGGCAAACAAAAATATGAATAGAATGTAGACAGTACAAAGTAGATAAACAATGCCTGAATTAGTAATATATAGATTATATTAACTCCCTTCTGTTTATAATACATCTTAGGTCCGTCTAAAAGCCAAGTCTACCTTAAGGTTGATTCACACTAGACCGTGTCGAGCCAGGGCCGTGCCACGGCCGTGACACAGTGAAACAATAACACCAACATTTTCAATGCACTCGTTCAAGCTACACCGTGTGGAGCCCGTGCCGGGACCGTGTTCTAACCGTGTCCCGACCCTACCCCGGTGGGACTTGGTGAAACAATCACACCAGCATTTTCAATGCACTTGTTCACGCTACACCGTGTGGAGCCCGTGCCGGGACATGGACATTTTTTCCCGGCACTGTTTAATTACATAATTTCAATTATCAGTAATAATAAATTGTTCACTTGGTTATTAATGTCTTGCCTGAGACACATTGCTAGTCGCTCAGTAGGTGAATGCGTTCGTGTAATGGTGTCTTCTGTTTCGTGAGACCATCCTGTACTTCAAGAAGTAAAACATTAAAACATTTTTTTGACATTCGAAAATAACCAAAGAATTTAGATTCATCGTCCAATCGTTCTTTATACAGCTTGGCAAATTCTCCTTCCAGCTTACGCTTACGTCAAGTCGGATGCACGCCCATTCTTCTTCTAGTTTCTCTCTTTGCTCATCATCAAGTGCAATTACAATTGCTGCTAAATCTTCTTCGGAAAAGTACATTTTTGAGGCACAAATAGACGACACGGCCACGGCCCGGACGGAACTGTCGGAATAGCTTGCACGGAGGCCCGGCCGGGGCCCGGTCTCCACTCGGTTACAAAGGCCCGGGCTCTACCCGGGCATGGTGCTGCGTGAATAGGCCTTTATTTAAGTTCTATTAGTTTTAATAATTTACTTAATTATCGAAATAACATATTATTTATATTAATTCATGTTATTTTAGTGAATCTAAACTAAAGCTTTAAATTAATTTTTAGTCAATTCCCAATAGTTTTAGTTTTAGTTTAGTTTAAATCCATTAATTAGTATAATTTTAGTTAAAATCCATTAATTAGTATAATTTTAGTTTTAGTTTTTTTTAGGTTGCAATGTTTAGTTTATTTTTAGTTTATTCCAAAATGTGATTTTTTTATTTTTTATTTTCTATGTATTTATTTGGAATTTACTAGCAATGTATAAGATACATTGCTAGTAAATTATTGCTAGATTATATTGACATGAATGTACATGATGTGGGAAGCTGCACAGTTGTAGTACCCACTAGATAGATTTTTTTATTTTTTATTTATTTTATTTTTTTATGTGAATTTAGTTTTAGTGTTGCCCAACATTGATCATAACTAATATGTTCTTATCTTTTTTTGTTCGTCTTTCTCAGTTTAGATGAATGGCAAAGGTCTAGAAAACATTTCAACTCTATCCGCCATCTTCAAGTATCTGAAACGAAAATTCCTGAACATTCTAGTTTGTTTTCATTTTTCGGAGAAGTCTATTGACATGGTTTCGTTCGATTCTCCACGTCAAATTAACTATAAAAAAGTCCGTCACGCAGGAGCTGCATAACTAAGCACTTTCCTCAGAATTTGGGTAGTGTAGACTGCTTTCCAGAACAATTTGCTTAAAATATCCTACATAAATAAAATAAAAACATGAATAGTTCTCTTTTAATTTTGTAATGAGTAACTGATAAATTATTAATTTGCTTCCAGAGTTATGTTTACACATGGTACCTACTACACTACGTAATAAATACAAAATCCTCGTATTATTGTATTTTGATCTAACGCAGGAACCAGACACAGTCCCTCTAGCGCTCCTTGCGGCGCCTTTGTGAACCTATGTCTGGCTGGCTTTTCTATTGAAATATATTACAAAGTAAACCCCCCTTTCCGATTGACCGATTCAGCTCATTTTTACAACACTTCTTTCTCATGAGTTACCCACGAGGTATACCGCGTTTCGTTACAATACAGCAGAAATTACGACCAGTATGAGTATATTAGTAATTTAGGTCCGGAGTAAACCCCCCCTCCTAATGAACCGATTTAGTTTATTTTTACAACACATATTTACCTGTAGATTACCACTATGAATACCGAGTTTCGTCGAAATATACCGAAAATCACGGCTGGTAGTGGCGAATTGGTATTGTCGGTCCGGAGTAAACCCCCCCCCCCCTCCTTATGAACCGATTTGGTTTCTTTTTATAGCTCACTTTTCTCTCTATATTACCAGTACGAAAACCAAGTTTCGTTGAAATATAACAAATATTACGGCTGAAATGGTCAAATTAGTGTTTTGGGTTCGGGGTAAACCCCCCCTTCCGGTGGACCGATTTTGGTGGTTAACGAACTAGTTCAATCGTTTGCTAATTGAGTGCTATATACCAAGTTTCGTGACGAAAAAACAAAAACTCTGGCCGCTATCGTGTTAACAGACACACACACACACACACATATATATATATATATATATATATATATATATATAGATATATATAAATTTTAACGGGGGTCATTTTCGGTGTCTACTAGGTAGGATCGATAAAGATTTGAAGAAATTTTTTCAAAAATTCCGTCATGAGTCCAACCTCAATAGCTACTTTCCTTCGGAGGAAAGTGCTAAAAAAAAGTCCGTCACGCAGGAGCTGCATAACTAAGCACTTTCCTCAGAATTTGGGTAGTGTAGACTGCTTTCCAGAACAATTTGCTTAAAATATCCTACATAAATAAAATAAAAACGTGAATAGTTCTCATTTTGTAATGAGTAACTGATCAATTATTAATTTGCTTCCAGAGTTATGTTTACACATGGTACCTACTACACTACGTAATAAATACAAAAATCCTCATATTATCGTATTTTGATCTAACGCAGGAACAGGATACAGTCCCTCTAGTGGTAGAAAGCGCACCTTGCGGCGGCTTTGTGAACCTACGTCTGCCGGCTTTTCTATTCAAATATATTACAAATTAAACCCACGCTTTCCGATTAACCGATTCAGCTCATTTTTACAACACTTCTTTCTCATGAGTTACCCATGACGTATACCGCGTTTCGTTACAATACAGCAGAAATTACGACCGGTATGAGTATATTAGGAATTTGGGTCCGGAGTAAACCCCCCCTTCTAATGAACCGATTTAGTTTTTTTTTACAACACATATTTACCTGTAGATTACCACTACGAATACCGAGTTTCGTCGAAATATACTAAAAATCACGGCTGGTAGTGGCGAATTGGTATTGTGGGTCTGGAGTAAACCCCCCCTCCTAATGAACCGATTTCGTTTATTTTTACAACATATATTTACCTGTGGATTAGCACTACGAATACCGAGTTTCGTCGAAATATACCAAAAATCACGGCTGGTAGTGGCGAATTGGTATTGTGGGTCCGGAGTAAACCCCCCCTCCTAATGAACCGATTTAGTTTATTTTTATATCTCACTTTTCTCTCTATATTAACACTACGAATACCAAGTTTCGTTGAAATAGAACAAATATTACGGCTGACATAGTCAAATAAGTGTTTTGGGTTCGGGGTAAACCCCCCCTTCCGGTGGACCGACTTTGGTGGTTAACGAACTCGTTCAATCGTTTGCTAATTGAATGCTATATACCAAGTTTCGTGACGAAAAAACAAAAACTCTGGCCGCTATCGTGTTAACAGACACATATATATATATATATATATATATATATATATATATATATATATATATGCATATATATATATATATATATATATATATATAGATATATATATATATATATATAAATTTTAACGGGGGTCATTTTCGGTGTCTACTAGGTAGGATCGATAAAGATTTGAAGAAATTTTTCAAAAATTCCGTCATGAGTCCAACCTCAATAGCTACTTTCCTTCGGAGGAAAGTGCTAAAAAGAAAAAAAAAAACAATAAACCACTAAAGAACATATTGTTTTCTCGCCAGAAGAAGGAGATTAGGATTTTGCTTGTTAAAGAATGAATATATATATATATATATATATATATATATATATATATATATATATATATATACAGGGTGTAATTATCAACTTTAAAGAAGGTGATAGTAGACCTCAAGTGGAACAAAATCGTTCATATAAAGTATGGTTCAATTCCCAACAGAAACAGAGTAAATTCAATTTTCCTATTTTAGCACTTTCCTCCGAAGGAAAGTAGCTATTGAGGTTGGACTCATGACGGAATTTTTGAAAAATTTCTTCAAATCTTTATCGATCCTACCTAGTAGACACCGAAAATGACCCCCGTTAAAATTTATATATATCTATATATATATATATATATGCATATATATATATATATATATATGTGTCTGTTAACACGATAGCGGCCAGAGTTTTTGTTTTTTCGTCACGAAACTTGGTATATAGCATTCAATTAGCAAACGATTGAACGAGTTCGTTAACCACCAAAGTCGGTCCACCGGAAGGGGGGGTTTACCCCGAACCCAAAACACTTATTTGACTATGTCAGCCGTAATATTTGTTATATTTCAACGAAACTTGGTATTCGTAGTGTTAATATAGAGAGAAAAGTGAGATATAAAAATGAACTAAATCAGTTCATTAGAAGGGGGGGTTTACTCCGGACCCACAATACCAATTCGCCACTACCAGCCGTGATTTTTGGTATATTTCGACGAAACTCGGTATTCGTAGTGCTAATCCACAGGTAAATATGTGTTGTAAAAATAAACGAAATCGGTTCATTAGGAGGGGGGGTTTACTCCGGACCCACAATACCAATTCGCCACTACCAGCCGTGATTTTTGGTATATTTCGACGAAACTCGGTATTCGTAGTGGTAATCTACAGGTAAATATGAGTTGCAAAAAGAAACTAAATCGGTTCATTAGAAGGGGGGGTTTACTCCGGACCCTGTATACGTCGTGGGTAACTCATGAGAAAGAAGTGTTGTAAAAATGAGCTGAATCGGTCAATCGGAAAGCGGGGGTTTAATTTGTAATATATTTGAATAGAAAAGCCGGCAGACGTAGGTTCACAACGCCGCCGCAAGGAGCGCTTTCTACCACTAGAGTGACTGTATCCTGTTCCTGCGTTAGATCAAAATACGATAATATGAGGATTTTTGTATTTATTACGTAGTGTTGTAGGTACCATGTGTAAACATAACTCTGGATGCAAATTAATAATTGATCAGTTACTCATTACAAAATGAGAACTATTCACGTTTTTATTTTATTTATGTAGGATATTTTAAGCAAATTGTTCTGGAAAGCAGTCTACACTACCCAAATTCTGAGGAAAGTGCTTAGTTATGCAGCTCCTGCGTGACGGACTTTTTTTCAAGTCGACCAGGTTTTTTCATGAAGAAGTAGTGATTACTGGAAAACCGTATATGTTAGATAAAATCCAATCAAACCAACGTAAACAATATGAAATTTCCTTTAAGAAACCAAGTTATGTTACTATGTTCGTTTTAAATGGGTTCCAGGGCGGTTTCATAAACCAACTCCACGTTATTCAGCAATATCTTTGTTTTTCGTGAATATTTTATGTTCCTGGATGTTTCAAACTCCTCCACTTTCAGGAAAACCTTCAATAACCTTAAATTTCCTGGTACTCTTATTATGTATTTCCATAAATAAATTATAAAAAAAAAATCCTAATAAGGAAGTTGACGCTTGCTTGGCTATTACGGGTGAAATGCCTCTTGATAATTGAAAAATAACCAAGCAACCGTTTGGTTCTGAGTACCGTTGGAGGACGCTGATGATGTAAGATGTGAAGATGATGTAGGAACAGAGTTCTATTTCGTCATTTTCTTTTCTTAAAAACAACATAACATTCATTCATGAAAAAGCATATCATCAATAAATACCGCCTGACCTTATTCTTTGAACCCTCGTGCTCAATATCAGCAAGCTTCCTAGTAAATATGCTATCGTGTTTAGCCAAGGACCGTCTCAATACTATTACTACGAAATAGTTTAAATGCATTTCCGTATACGCTCGTGCAAAAAATTGATCAGATTGAGTTTTAATCTCGACCTATTTATCGTATATAATTCAGTTCTATATTAGGCAATTCTAAGCGAAAAACATCTCTTTCCGGGTCATTCCATGTCAATTCAACCAGAGAAAGTACTGTTTACAACCTGACCCTCTTAGATTTTTTTGAAATTGTGTATCCTAATAACTTTAACAAGTAATTCCTTGAATGGTAAAATTTTTATCTGTTTCCGTTTTTTTACTATTAATTTTAAAAATATTGAAAAACCACCTTTTTTTGGTCAACCGGAAAATGTTAATTGCTTGTTAGATTAAGTTCTATTCTAGCTAAAACAGTCAGAATAGTCTCATTGTTTAGCTAATTAAATGGACTTTAATTTCAAATACAACAAGACCAACTTATAACAAATTTTAGTTTTTAAACACATTTTCGAAAAATTGTACGTAGCGGTTTCTGGAAAACTGTACTTTTAAAATTCTGAAAAAAAAAAATATTTAAATCTTCAGTACATTGACTACATATGCTGTTAGTTTCATTATGGGATGGGAACGGGATTCTTTTATAACATAATTTTGACTTTATAATTGTCACTCCAAAGTTGATAAAAATATGGTGAGTGATGGATATTTGTATTGTAACTTCAGCAATAAGCATCCCGGATCAAAATTTGAATTTTTTCAGACATAACTAAAATATGGATGAAATCAAATTTAATGTACAACATGTCTCAACTATTAAAAATTCCATTTTTCAAAAAAAATTTTGAAAATTTGTACATAACGGTTTTTTAAAAAACTGTATTT
Organism: Gonocerus acuteangulatus; assembly: GCA_946811695.1. Taxonomy (NCBI): domain Eukaryota; kingdom Metazoa; phylum Arthropoda; class Insecta; order Hemiptera; family Coreidae; genus Gonocerus; species Gonocerus acuteangulatus. The sequence goes on along the minus strand of OX328127.1, from coordinate 54,956,170 downwards.
TTAAAAGTTTGAAAAAAAAAAAATGTAACATTCAATGTTATGACTACAAATGATGCTATTTTTATTATGGCAATGGGATAATGAAAAAAAAAATCATTTATAAACGGTAATAACGTTTTTTGTGCTATTGTGATAGTACATTATAACTGTGTAATTTGTTGAGTACACATGTCAGCCACCACTGGTCGTCATATTCACAGGCAATAAAACCACCACATATCTGAGTCTAAATCAGTCAAAACTCTGTTGTAAAATGTTCAACAACATAGCTGTTAGTTTCCTTGTGGGGTTCCCAACCCACAATGAAACTAACAGCATATTTAGTCAATGAACTAAAAATTCAAATACATTTTTTTCATAATTTTAAAAGTACAGTTTTTCAAAAACCGTTTTGTACAAATTTTCAAAACGTTTTTTGAAAAATGATATTTGTAATAATTGAAACATGTTGTACATTAAATTTTATTTCATCCAAGTCCTAATTTTTGTTGAGTACACATGCCAGCCACCACAGGTCGTCATATTCAGAGGCAATAAAACGACCACATTTTTTTTTATTGAAGGCTACTGGATCTGTGTCTAAATCAGTTACCAGTTCAACTTCACTTTTATTGAAGTTCAAGTATCTCCCCTTTAATTTTACTTCTGTCTGAAAAAATTCAAATTTTGATCCGGGATGCTTATTGCTGAATTTACAATACAAATATCCATCACTCACCATATTTTTATCAACTTTGGAGTGACAATTATAAAGTCAAAATTACGTTATAAAATGAAGCCATTCCAATCCCATAATGAAACTAACAGCATATGTAGTCAATGAACTGAAGATTCAAATATATTTTTTTCAGAATTTTAAAAGTACAGTTTTCTAAAAACCGCTACGTACAATTTTTCGAAAATGTTTTTGAAAACTAAAATTTGTAATAAGTTGATCTCGTTGTATATCAAATTAAAGCCCATTTAATTAGCTAAATAATGAGACTAGTTCTGACTGTTCTAGCTAGAATAGAACTTAATCTACCAAGCAATTAACATTTTCCGGTTGACCAAAAAGAGTCCGTTTTTCAAGATTTTGAACATTTATAGTAAAAACACGGAAAAAAAATTAAAAAATTGTTTTTGGTTATTTTTTGTTAGAGTGACCAAACTACCAAATTTCATCAAAATCCAAGAAGGTCGGGTTGTGACCCTTGTTGATTTGACATCGAATGACTCTTTGGCAGCAGCAAAACAATTTGAGCACAATCGTCAGCAAGGCAGCTACTACAAAAGCTCATTTAATGCAACATACTTGCCAAAAATCTAAAATATAATGAATAAGAAACAGCCGCGTAAATACGTTATTCGCAACTATTTAGTTGCAATGTACAATTAACACACAACTGTTGGCTGTTGGCTTTTTCGTAAAAAAAGTTCCAACAAAGTAAGATAATAATGATGATGGGTGGCGCATATTGGCGCGTATTGCGTGGAGTTTTTGCGGACGACCGAGAGTTATGAAATAAACGCTTGTGTTTGTATATCTAAGTAGGACCAAAGGATAAAAGACATATACAAAATATTCATTAAACAGTGCATCCACAATGATAAGCTAGTCATTGTAAATGTACTGAAAATTATAAGATTCATTCAGTTATTCCTGATCATTGCAAGAAGTCCCTGCCGCTAAAGATATTTCGTCGCCCGAATTATTTCTAGACACAGCTGAGTGGTTCAAACTTTTATCTTATATGAATGAGCTTCTCCGAGTGACAAAGCTCTGAAATAGCGATTCAAATATGACTGGCCTTTCCTAAAATTTCTCTCTAAACATCAAAACTCTGCACTAGTGTGGGATGTGGTGACACACATCCTTTGAGCAGGGATGTCTATCAAGGTCCTTCCTTTGATTAGAATATTTTCCTTAAACGAACTTATATGTTTTGTGTATATATTGGATACCTACTCTTATTTTCTCAATGCCATATTTAACGTTTAGACAAGTAAGTTAACCAGCAAAATCAACGGTCGTCATTATCGTTTTTTTTTTTTTTTTTTTTTTGCAACGAAACTCGGCCAACAACATCATTACCTAAAGAGAAAGCTGTGTTGTAAAAATGAAGTAAATAGCTATATTAGAAATGGGGTTTTCTCTGGAATAATATTATTAATTTGTCCGTATCGTGCGTTGAGCTTTACATTTCCAAATAATAAGGTACATGTATAATAAAAATAAAAAAACAAAATATGTCCTTAAGATGTTGGGCTTCACTCCAAATAACATTATCAATTGATTCCGCTATTCATTACAAATGTTGAGTTGAGAAAAACAATTCACTTTTTCTATATGTTTTTCCCCTTCTATCCTTTAGGCCCTTTGCTTCTATCATTTTATAAAATAGGAAGAAGGTTAAGTGTTAAAGTAAACACAGTTTTACATACAGGTCATTTTTAATAAAACAGCCCGGTCCCTTTTACATTTATTCCGATGTCTCCTGTATATATTAAAAATTAATGATATTTAAAGAAATGAAATTCCACAATAAATTATAGCAATAGTTTAAATATAACAAAGAATATGTATTATACCAAATATAATTTTGAATATATATTAACTATTATGTTTTTTATTTATTTATTTTTTAGTTTAGTTTAAGCACCTTCTTCAGAAATACATCGAGTTCACTATAAAGCTCATAAAAAAAACAAAACAATAACTCCGTAATGATATATCTCGAGCTATAGCGTTCTTTTATAAATTGTATGTGTCCTAAAACACTCAATTGTTTTTATTTATTATTTTTTTTATACAGATTGACACCTTCAGCTTGACTATAAATACTAAACAACTATTTTTATGGTTGTTTTAACCCCTTCAGTTCCGAATTTTTATTTCTTGAAAAAAAAAATTATTTTCCTGCCATAGTTGTGTATTTCTCTTGTGAAGATTCCTGATTTTTTTCAGAATTTTATGGTTTACCTGACAGGAGTTACGTAATGTCCAGTATACTGGACATTGGTTCTCAAGTAATTCGATTTGTGGATGAAAACCAAAATTCAAAATTTCGAAATATTAAAAAATATACAATTAAAGCAGTAATTTATTAACAATTTAAAAGAAATTAATTCAGAAAAAATAAATTTGAAAAAATTATAAGTAAATATTATTGTAAAAGCTCAAATAAAGGTATTGTAAAAATAGATTAGAATTTTAGACATGAAATTGTTGTCAGCGCACAGTAATAATGAAAATTAATGAATTTGAAATATTTACAGTCTCGTCTCAAAAAGAGATAATTGATTATTTAAAAAAAATAAATAAATAAAACTAATGAGAATATATTTTTTGAAAATCATGTGAACGGACAGATGATATTTTTGAATGGTTTGGGCACCGTTTAGCCCATACCATTCAGAAAAAGTTATTAATTATTATGGTACTCAAAAAAACAATTCTGATAACATAAAAACAAAATATAACAGTAAATGTTTGAAATGTAGATAAAAAACATGAAATATGAGAGTTGACTTCCCATGTACAGTATACTGGACATGGATTTTTAAAAATTCGTAGACACCTTATTACAAACTTTATTGATAAAATTGAACTTCCAACCTTTAAAAAGATCATGTACATTAAATTCGGAGGAGTTTTATTTACTAAAAAGAAACTATTTGGACTAAATATGTAAAGAAAAGTCAATAACATTTAGAATCCATGACTGCCCGTGGTGGAGCAGAGAAGATTTTACACATAACCTTTCAAAATCGAATGGAATCAATTTATATTAGATGTCAAGTGGAAGACAAATACATAGAGCTTCAAACCAAAGTGCTAGTAAACATCTATCGACCATAGGCGGTGTGATACAAAGTAAAGAAGTTATGTCCAGCCGGCTGGACAATGGACTTGAAGGGGTTAAGACGTCGCCGGTTCAAGAGAAATTCAGCCAAGCCGTCTAGAAAAAAGACACGCTGGGCTATGATATATTAAGTGATGGCTGTGATATTTTTCATTTACAACGATAAAATAAAATCGAAGCCAAAACCCAGAAATTTTTACCATTGATATCTTCACATAATGATAATATGACGAAACTAATAAAATAGTTTCGCGTGACGAAATCTGCCAATCCATGGATCTATCCTGATAGTGTTCACATGGCATATCGACACGATGGAACGCAATAGCAATATCTTCTGGTAAATCATTCAACCTTTGATCTGATTAGAAAATTATCATTGGGTTATCAATAACACAGTAATTAGATAGAGTATTGACACCATTTTGTAATACCCGATTGAATTACGTACATTTTATTTTATTTTTCCTCACAGGAAATACGTAATGTTTTGGTCAATTTTGCGCCGTAATCATTTGCTAATACAGTCAAAAATATAAATAGTAATACTTAGAAGTTTCGTCATGAAGCATCAGTTTAAAATGAACACATAAACACTTTTATTTCTCAACATAGGACATAAATAATTGGGGAAATATAGTTATAATAATAGTTATGTTCTGGAGCATACTAAAATAATAATGAAATAGTTGAAATAAAATATTCAATTGAAAAACGGATGACATACTAAACGAACAAGGTAGAAGAAGATTCTACTATTTGAAGAAGTTTTTACTATTTGAAATTCAACGTTGACAGTGAAACAGTTTTAATCAAAATACCAAATAATATAATATAAAAAAGATATATCGTGCAGTTTAGTAGAAATAAAACCCGCTGATTTTTCTAGATACAAAGTTCAGCGCCTAAAATAGTAGTATAAATAATTACATAAAAAACTAAATACCTCTAAAATTACATATTGCAGTACAATTTAAAGCAACATATTATAGTTTAAACTAAAAAAACGTCTAGAGTTGGCGATGATCTATTCGTCCAATACAATTTGAATTTCACTGAACACACACAGCAGTTATAGAATGTAAACTGTAACACAAACGTGGCAAATAGCCAGTTCATGGCCGTGACTTGGTTGGGAAGCACCCAAATGGTTTTAAAAATATTGAAAATCGTACGGTAAATAACAATAATAAAATTTTATCAATACCCCCGCTCATAATTACTATCATTGTAAATTAAAACAATTAACATATGTCATAAGTATGGTAATACTGAAGAGATAACCTTTTCTGTAGATGTTTACATACAATAAATGTATAATTTTTTTTTAAGTAACTTGATAGAATTATTATAGTTTAGGAAACATAAATGTTCACTTAATAGGCGAATATGCTAATTTTTCATTTTAAAGACACTTTAATTATTAATTTGTTTTGCAGTAATTTCTATTATGCCGATTATTATTATTTAGTTTTTAGAGCCCGCGACAGGGCGATTTGCACTATATACTTGGACTGGGATATCTATATATCTTTTTTTTATCTATTCTTGATGACTGCTGATAGGAGCGTGCGTTTCATTGTTGTTCTTATTATTTAAAGAGTTTGATTAATTATGATTGAGCATTCATTAGCCCACTTGAGTTGAAAACTAGAATTTTCAATAAATATTAGGCTATCAGATTGGACGGTGCTATTGAAGAAAATTGAACTGCCGAGTCAGGAGGAAAAACGACACAAGTGCCCTCTATGACTAGTATTGGAAGCATAAATATGAAACTGCCAGTATGCAGGACATATTTCAAATTTTTATTCTCATAACTTGGCAGAGACTATTTTTCAGTTATATCCAACGGCCGGCACTTCCTCCTTAACGCCACAAGCTTTTCAGAACATTTAGTAAGAAGAAAATGCACATGTAAAAAAAAAAAAGATGAGCCGTATACGCCTGTTCGAACATATTAGTCTAAAAATTATCAGATCGTGATGACATTTCAGACAATAATAGGTACTTCCCCTTAACAGAAATAACTAGGTCTTCATTATACCAGAACACGATTTGTTTTCATATTTCGTGTAAAGCAACACTTAGCGTGAATAGACTGTCGGGTACTGTATATCGTGAGCGCAATATAAAAAGTCTCGATATCGAACTATCTAAACTACGCCATAGCTAAGTCATATGGGTACACACTGAAATTATCCGCTTCCTCAAAATCAAATATTTCATTTTATTAATTTATTTTACTAGTTATACAAACTCCACAAATGAACATCTTTTTAGTATTTTGTGAAATTATGATGATTGAGGTTGAACTCCCGAAAGAATTTTTGAAAAAAAATACCTAATATTAATTGTCAATATAGGACAAGGATCGTAAAGGATTTTTGCTCCCAAAGAGGGGAAAACCTAAAAGGCCTTCAGGAAGTTTGCCTCGGGTTAATCCCCAGTTTGCTGTACTCTCGCCCAGGAAAAACCTCTTATTTCAGGTATGATTACCTCTTGGAACAGCTACTGTGGGCTTTCATCCTAGAGGATAAAGGCAAAAGGAACAAATACATAAAACATGAATTTATTTTATTCTATTATATTTTTAATGAGGAGGGCGAGGTAAGCTTAGTCGCAGAGCAGTGGAATAATATTCCGGAGGACGTGAGTTTAAATATCGAGCAAGCACTGGAGATTTTTATCTCCTAATGTCTTCATTCATAGGTTGAATGCAGCCTCCGTGACCGTCCCTAGGCCAAATCCAGCCTTCATTTAATTTATTAATTGGTACCTACAAAGGGAAAATTAAGCGGCCGGAGCATAGTACTGACCACACTATCTCCCTAGTGTGCCGCATGGTCATAAATGAGATACATACCTCTATAGTATCTGTCCTCCTGAGCCCTCGTGGCCATTTACGGCCTAGATGTCGATACGCCAAAACAAAAAAAAATAAACAAAATTGAATATTTTATTTAATAAACTCGTTTACTTCTTTTAATTCAATCCATAGAAATAACGTAACAAAACGAGTCTCCGTATCTGAAGTAAAAAAATAAATAAATAAATAAATCAGTCCCGTAACAGCCTCCAGGGCCATGAGGGGCAGAAACTATAGAGGTATCTGATTCTTGACCATAAGGCACACTATAGATAGTGTGGTCAGTACTATAGATAGTGTGGTCAGTACTATGCTCCGGCCGCCTGATTTTCCCTTTGGCTGCTTCGATTGCTGGAGTCATTAGCACCCAAGGTACCCATTATTAAATTAATTAAAGGCTGGGTTGGCCTAGGGAAGGTCAGGGAGGCCGAATGCAACCCTTGAACGAAGACACTAGAAGAAAAAATCTTTAGTGCGTGCTAGGGATTTGAAATCAGGTCCTCCAGCATATTAGTCCAGTGCTCTACCATTGAGCTAACCTCGCCCCCCCCCCCCCCAGTATCTGAAGTAGCTACGTAATCCTCTGGGTGAATCTTTCCGATATAGTGTGCAAACAGCAGATTCGATGGAGTTAGTTTTGTCTCCGTGTTTCATCCATGAAATGAACAAACCGCGAGTTTAAAGATTTGTTGAGATCCAAGTTGAAACCACCAATCAAAATGAAAGGGGATAGGACAGTTTGGTACTCTCTTTTTCTGACAACTTTGGAAATTTTTTTCTGCTTTTGGTGTCTACGCTATGAGTCACATTTGAAGAAATCTTCCACATAACTGATGCTGGAGCCCTGCTTAAAGTAAACTGTATTGAGTTAGACTATGTATTCGGGAAGTGCCGTATGGACACTACATATCGGTATTAAAGAGTTTTGTACGATACCTTTGTGGCATGTATTGCTACTTAACCCCCTAGAATAAATGCCTCTTTCACCTAAGAAAAGTATATTTTTATTTCCTGTCAGCCGTCCTACACCAGCCCACCTTAGGGTAGTCGCATGGTGAAGAGGTAGAGGTAGAGGTAGAGTGAAGAGGTAGAGGTAGAGGTAGAGGCCTAGATAGAGGGAGGGTCGCATAGTGAAGAGGGTTACCGCGCTGCTTTTCCAGTTTCACGTGATTTGAGAGACAGTCTTCAACTGTGTTGCTAGAAGAGAGGTTGTTAGGATAGTTTATTTGTTTACAATATTAAGTGACATTAGTGAAGATAGTGATGACATGTCGACAGGGCGTAAATGGTGGATAATTAATGCACCGCGATATTTAAATCTTCTATCATTTCACTACCGTTAATAGTTATTCACAATCCCAAAACACTAATCTCAATTTTTCTAGAGTGAAAATACTACACAAACGACCACAAGTGCAGCAGAGGGTGTGATGGGATAGTAAAGGACTTGAATAGACCAATCACGGAGAAGCAACGTCATAGACCGCGCTTTAGACCGCTCGAAAAGACAAACAAGTTTGTCTTTAAAAGCGGGCGGGAAGTCCTCTAGGAGGCCCGCGCGGTACACCTCTACCTTTACCTCTTCACTATGCGAGTCCCCATTACAAACAATGTTTTTGTGTACATAGAGGCACCTCTACCTCTACCTCTTCCCTCTACCTCTACCTCTACCTCTTCACCATGTGAGTACCCTTAGGATGGATTCGAAGTAACCTCCCGCAGATGGTTGCCCGATAAGAATGAAGATCACCCAGAGACTATCTATACAGGAAGAAACAGAACATCGTAGAGCGAGTGACCAGTCGACCATGAGGCTGCGACGAAGAGCTAGGGCAGGGGATCAAGGCTCCTGATACCAGCCCTGGGTGTAAACAGCCCCTATCAGTTAGCCCCTTGCAACGTCAACAGCTTGACACGCTCTTATCTCGACCATGCTCGAATCGTCACAACCCCTGCCAATCATTAAATGATCTCCTTAATGTTCTCTCACCTTGAAGTCTCGATTAAATTTCACTGATAATTATCAGTGAAATATCTTAAGGAAGTTAATCTAATTCTGAAGACCTATTTTAATGTCTTGTCTTGTTGTAATGTGTTGTTGACTTAGGGGAACAAAAATTGGAATCCAAAAATTCCCCCACGCAGGAGCTAGATAGCGAGACGCGCGTGCACACACTCACACACACACACACACACACACACACACACACACACACACACACACACACACACACACATATATATATATATCGATTTTTAGGGTTAATAAAAAAAGTAGGAAATCTTTATTTACACTAAAAAAATCTATTTTAACGGATCTACGGGAGCCATGATTGATCATGTAACTCCAGACGTACCACCGCCTGTATAAGATTCTGTAAAGTGACGTGAAATATGTAAAGTAATTAAAAGGTTATTAATGATAGTGTTTATTAAATGCGTTTTGACATCCTGCCAACTAAAAATAGATATTATTTTTTAATAAGTCAAAGATAAAACGTCACATTTTCAGAAGAATCTGAATCTCAACAATTCCTTGACTTGTGAGGATCTTAACGGTTAAATATCTGATTCTCATTATGGTATTATTTAATTTTGTTCTGGAGTAAACTCTAACTAATAATTGACCAAGTTTTTTTAAAACAAATATTTTTCTTTAGATGAGCTAATTTGTGCCGAGTTTCCTTGCAATATAACAAAATTTTAATACCGTTACGAAACACAATGAAAAGTTAGGCCAATATCAATCTAAACTGTCTCTATCTGTTAATAGACACATAAGGATCATTTTAGAATGAATCTAGCTTTCCTTTGAGATTTCATGTAGTATCAACATTACTTGACTACACCGTAACATTACGCTGTTCCAGTCAGTCGGAATTTTCAAACCGAATAGCAAAAATTACATCTTAGTAGCTTAAAGTCGAATTGGTATTACACAAATTGGAGTAACATGTATTATTTTTAACATGTAAGATAAAAACATAAAGAACGGATATATTAACATATCTGACAATAAAAGTGGTTAAACAAATAATTGGGGCATTACGTTTCTTAAAATATCTTATGGTTCGGATCCTTGGTTTTTCTTCTTTCGTTTTAATAAAGATATAGGAAAATCTTTTGGTGAGTTTTTCCTCCAAGCCTTTCTTGGAATCTTACATTTTTCTTCCTGATATGAGGGCATGATCCTTATTAAAATAACTATGTTGTTTCGTCTTAAGTCATGTAATATCTAACCAGTTTTCCTCCAATGGTATGTTATACCAATATTAAAACACTTTCCAAAGCAATATAGCTATTAAGAGTGCACTCATAAAATAATTTTTCGAAGCAATATTGATCAGACCTACTAGGCTCCGACACACTCATATATATATATATATATATATATATATATATATATATATATATATATATATATATAGTGACGATGGAGATAGTTAGCCGTTGCAGAGATACGAAGACAAGGTATAGTTGGGATTCGGCTAGGAGAATCCCAACTATACCTTGTCTTCGTATATATATATACACGCCATATTTCTAGGTTTCAGTATATTGTATTTCCGGAATAGTATTTCCTAAAAAAAAAAAAAATATCTATCATCCAAATTACTCATGAATTTGGTTTCGTCATTTCACAAAATTGTGTACGATAAACCAAATGATACATAGTAATTTTATCATAGTTTTTTTAGTTGAAAAAATTGCTGTTATCTGAAAAAAAAACAATATTTTGTAACAGTAGCGGTACACTTGACCTATGACGTACTTCTAAAATTGCGTTGTTGAATGTGAAAAAAAAAAATGTTATTGTTTACTGTGACTATGAATAAGTTTGCTCTTTCGTAGTAATAATTAGAAAAAATATGATAAAACTCAGATTAGTGGAGATTATTTTTTTTTTTACATAATTGACTGGAGCCCAATGACCCAACTACGATTAGTTTCAGACAGTGCGTAGAATAATGTTTTGACTATTTAATTGGGGTCAAGAACAATTAAATTTGATATTATCTTTTTTAATTATAGAGAGAAATAAAGGGAGGAAATAGAATAAATAAAATGTTCCTAATTATATGAACATGATTTTTTTAAATGTATTTGGTTGGTCGAAAAAATGTCGTGCGCATTTGAGGAAATTTTTTAACTAGTTTGAATATAATAGAATTTACTATTTTATTCAATAGTACATTTTTTTCACTATCAACAATTTTTTACATCGTATATCAAAGGTAGCTTTTACATGGTATCCTTTTCGTTGTTGTAGAAAGACTCTGGTATTGATGCAAACATAGTTGAAAATTCATTTAGTACATCCTCTTTAGAATTACACTTCTTCATAAGTACAATATTTTGTAAGACACGAAATGAGTGAAGGATGCGCCAAAAGGTCTCAAAAAAATTCAATAATTGTTTTTTTCTTTCTGACATCTGATCCATTGGCCATCTTAAACGGTGTTAATCCAAATGCTGCTTTCTCCAAATTTAAATTAATTATGACATGCGGCCAACGGCCATTGCCACGTTGAATGCACCGGTTCCCGTAGATCACCGAAGTTAAGCAACGTCGGGCGTGGCCAGTGCCTGAATGGGTGACCGACCTCATCCTGTTGGCATTATAGAAAAGGGCGGCAACCTGTAGACAGCCCGGTGTTAATAGCCCTAATGTTGATACGCTGTTAAACACACACACACACACACACACAAAAAAAAAAAATATGCCATGCCTGGGCAGTTCTTACACTGATGTGTACACTAATATGTACACTGAGCAGTATGTCCAGTACGTACACTATTACATTTTATCGTTGAAGTTTACAAAACTTGGTAGCAGACTGACAATTACATTAGTGAGGGTAAGTGTCGATATATTCCATGCTTTCCGATTTAGTTTTATTTCAATCATTTGAAAGTCCTCATTTCGGCAATTATTTTTTCCCCTTAACTTGTTCAACACCCAACGTAACGGATGTCATAATTTAGCTGTATGTCAAATGGAAATTTTTGAACAAATTCCGCCAAAGCCTCCTAAAGTTAACTCTACACAAAACGATTTTTTTTTTTTTGTTTGTTTGTTTTATGGCGTGTCCGGTCATTAACGCCATTTCTTTGAGAAGCGAATAATCTGTGATGGTTGTAATCACCAAAGATTATTCGCGAATATATACATTCCCATTAATAAGCACTATAATATTACATAAGTTTGATAATGCCAATAATTATTTTTAAATGAATCTAGTCAGGAGCCTTTCTCTTCAATGAGGAGCATATCATTCAACTTGGGTGGTGATATTGATTTTAGTTATCTCCGGACTGATTAAAATTTTCTGATTAATTCTGTCTCTTCCAAAAAGCCAAAAAGTCTTGCTATTTGTTTTGGGTCATCGGCTAATATTTCATCAATAGAGTCTGGTAGTTGATGTTGTTCTTTTAAATGTTCATAAGCCCTGCAATTCGTCAAAATATGCTTTACTGTGAGTTGAACATTGCACGACCCGCACACCGGAGGCGCATTCTTTGACATGAGGAAGGAGTGAGTGGGGTTTGTGTGACCTATTCTTAACCGGGTCAACACCAATTCTTTTCTTCTTGTCTCTTGGATTGATGTTTTCCAAGGCTTAACACACTTCTTTTAATTTCGAGACGTTTATTCTTCCTCACTCCATCCCAGTCTGCTTGCCACGCACCCCAAACCGCGGCCCGCGAATGTGCAATCATCGTTCATTGGAACTTTATGCAGCGGTATACCCTCTCTAACTGCTCTCCTCGCCAAAGTGTCTAGTTTCTCGTTTTATGAATACCACAGTGTCCGGGAATCCAGACAAAGGTCACTTTCTTTTTCAGTTGATGTAATTTACGAATTGTTTCTAGTTTATTTATACTTGTGGGTGCGTTGAGTATGGATCACCTATAGCAAGGAGAGCAGAGAGTCTGTACATATTTCGAAATGGGAGTCCATTGTTGAACTGATATTTAGAGCTTTATCAATAGCAAGTAACTCAGTTGTAAAATTACCTGGGAGACCGCCGGGCAAGCGAACATGTAGGATTCTGACGAGGTAAGTACAGCTGCCCCAACTCCAAGATTGTCTTTGGACGCGTCCGTGTAAATTTCTTGTCCTTCAGCCAGTATGTTCATTAATTTTCTGTATTCTATGAGAAATATGTGAGGGTCTGTGTTTAATACTTAGTGAGGGTGAAGTTAATGCAAGGATGGGGTAATAACCAGGGCTCTTTGGACGTGATGATCTATTGCTGGTATAGTAGTATAAAGATCTAATAATAAATTATGGATTCTTGAAGAGTAAGATTTTAGTGTTAGGCGGTTTCTATGATTATTATTAAGATATTGGTTCAGGGGATGGCGTTGTGAAGCTCTAATTGTGAAATAGTAATTAAGCAACAGCTGATTTCTTTTGTGCTTTAATGGGAGTTCTTTTGCTACTACATACAGACTGGAGATAGGGCTCGATCGGAAAGCTCCGATTGCAAGTCTAAGTCCGCTATGATGAACAGTATCTAACATTTTTAGTGTTCTACTTGATGCGGAGTCATAGGCCATGCAACCGTAGTCCAATTTTGCTCTAATGAAACATTTATAGAAAAGTAACATAGATGTACGGACAGCTCCGCAAGAGGTAGTGCTTAAGCACTTAAGTAAGTCTAAATTTCTTAAGCAGCTTGCTCTCAGAGTCTTGATATGAGCTGTCCAATTCAAACCCCTATCATAGATTAGGCCAAGAAACTTAGCGCTGTCACTAGTTTTTACAGGTGTGTTATATATACATAGACTGGGGCTATTATTTATTCTCCTGCGGGAGAATAGTACACTAATTGTTTTATCCGTGGAGATAGTAAAACCGTTTTGTTTAAACCATAGGTTGATTGAATCTAAGGTTTTCTGGATGGTTGAGTAGGGTGAATCAACGGATTTATCAGCGTAGTATATCACCAGATCATCAGCATACAGCATTGCTTTAACTGGATTTCCAATCTCTCGCAGGACACGGTTTATTGCTACAGAGAAGAGGAAAGCGCTAACTACACTTCCCTGTGGAACTCCATTCTCCTGAACAAAGGTCTCAGAATATGAAGCTCCACAGCGAACGTTAAAAGATCTCTGTTTTGAAAAGTTTTGAAAGAATTTTAAGAATTTCCTTTAATGCCTAATTGCGCTAGATTATTAATAATGAGTCTTCCCCAGACACAGTCAAAGGCATTTCTAATATCAATGAAAACACTCAGAACCTTTTGACGGGCATCGAATGCTTCTCAGATATCGGTTTCAAGACGAACCAGATTATCTCTAGTACTTACAAAACGATTTCAATGTGCTAAATGATGAAGCTTTTTTTTTAAATTGTTCTGTGCGGATATAACTTAACGAGGTTCGGTATTTCATCAATACGTAAATCTATAAAAGCCAGTCCAGTGACTAATTGTTTGTCTGTTTTTTAAAAACAGACAGATACTGAACGAAAACAAGTGTCGTGTATTAATGCTTTCACACGAAGAACATTCTACATGAATATTACATTGTGAGAGGAACTCGTCTCTATACTAATTACCTACCGTCAAAGCATTCTAAAGGTTTAATGTTCGAGCATTAATGCGTCATGACTTTTTTCAAATAGACGACGTAAAAGAGTAATTTAAAACCATAAAATTACTAATTCAATCAGGTGATGAAAAAAAGAAGAATTTCCGTAATTTTACTATTTTCTTTTTATACATTTTTTCCATGACTTTTGGGTAAAATAGAATGCTAAACGCGGGGAAAAAATAAAAACCATTTTCAAGTTGATAACTGTAATTGTATTCAAGACAAGTGGATTCGTGGAAAAGCATAAATTCATGGTACTTCGTCTTCGTATTTATAATGGTCAATATAGCATATTCTATAGCAATACTGCTGCCGAATGTGCTGATTATGCTGCTTAATCAAGCATTCTGTGATATTCTCCACCAACAAGACAAAATCATTTTTAATGCCATTGCGCTCAAATTCTTGTCGCCATAAAAAGGCAAGCTTTCTTATCAGTAGTCACATTTGGAAAGATTAAAATAGAAACAGTTATTATTTTGGTTCGACTTTTCTTGAAAAGGTTTTATGATCTTACCTGCATGGGTCGGGGAACCCCAGAAAGGCCCCCGTATAAGGTCTTCGAATCTCTCTCTCTCTCGGATAGCTATTTTTCTAACAATAAATTGTTTTTCTTATTTTACTTAACCCGTTTTATTGTCAAATACATTATCCAACTATAAGCAATTAAAAAATAACAAGGAATAAAAACAGACAAAAAGAACCGTTCGAATAAACGAAATCAATTACTTTAAAGTTTTAAGCACTTATTTCTCCGATTGACATCGCCTAGTGAAAACTTTCCTTAGAACCTTTTTTGTAGAGCATTTAGTAAGCTTTCGAATGGTAACCTTTCGCTTACTAAGATTCTCAACCGTTTTCGAGATATTAACGAAAGTATACAAAGTTACCAAAATTTTTCATGTCTGTTATAGTCCGAGAGCTGGCAACGCACTTTTCATGAAGTGTTTTATGCACCTTGAAATTATGCTATAATATACCTCTTAGGTAGATAAGGAGGTATGTATGTCTTTCCTGGACATACCTTGGAACACCAGGTACTGCGCATAGGGGAAATGTGCAAAACAATATTTCCGAAAAAATAGAGTTTTAATCAGAAGCCAACTATCTTTAATGTAAAATTAAGACAATTTTACAATGATTAATAAATATGGCAGGCACTTTTACGGGGTATAACGCGTAAAAAAAAAAAATAATAATAATAATTGTTTTCATTCTCATATTAATTAATATTATTCGCGCTGCCATTTAAACCGGAACAGCTGTACAAGATCATATGAGCAGGAACCAATGAGAGCGCAGAGAATAACCACAACTGCGTGGTGCTGTCATTCACTCTTACGGTTACGCGCAGTGTATTGCAGTCTATCATATTCAACAATTATTTTTATGTTTCCTGATAATTATACCCCACAAAAGTGTCAGCCCTTTTGTAATTATTTTCAAATATGTTTACTGAAGACGCTGTTTAAATCGCAGCGTGAATAAAGCACATCATTTAATATTAAAAATAAAAACTAGGTACTTAGTTTTTTTTTTTTTATTATTATCATTTTAACCCCCTTAAAAGTGCCTGCCTTATTTATTATTAATTTGAAAATTGCCTTAATTTGCCATTTTTTTCATTAATAATACTTAGCTTCTAAATAAAACTCTACTTTTGGACAATATTGTTTTGCACCTTTCCCCTATGCGCAGTATAGGGGAAAATGCTTATCTACCTAAGAGGTACATTATAGCAAAATTTCAGGGTGCATAAAATACTTCATGAAAAGTGCGTTGCCAGCTCTCGGTCTATTAATAACATATTTTATTCTAACCTTTCGTTAACTCCAAACGTAACCAAAATTTCAACATATTAGTTTTGATGAAATTCGAACATGCAGAAAATGTTTCAACTGAATCCCATGATTTTAAGTACCCAAACCAAAAACGTTATTTAACAAATATTTTTCCAATTTGCTCGAAAACGGTTAAAGCTTTCGCCTTAAAAATGGTTTCATTTGTTATCCTAGGCTAAGAAGCCTTTAAAACGAGTACTTGCAAGCAGATGAAGTAAGCGCAAAGATTTTTTTCGCGCGAATTTCGCTCCAAAAACCATGTTCCGGTGGGACATTCTGCTGGTTAACGAACTTGACCTTTCAAATTAGACGAAAGATTTTTGTACTACATTTCATCAAAATCGGACCATTATTCGCTGCGCTAGACCGCGAACAGACAAATATATATATATATATATATATATATATATATATATATATATATATATATATATATGTACACATACAAATTTGAACCACCGTTATTTTCTTTCTTTAGGGGTTCTGAAACGCCAAATTTTCTAGTCGGCACTTCCGGATTGCGTCATAAGGTCAACCTTATAAGCGGGGTTCCTCCCTATGGAGGGAGGGAGGAACCGCCCTAAAATCAACAGTTTATCGGACCTCCTTCCTGATTAAAGTAGGATACAAAAGGAAAATAAATATCATTTCAAAACAACACTGAGTTATAAATATCGAAAGGAAAGTTAGGTGTGAGACCTGTTTGTGAGGCACATGTGTTGTATAGCTGCCTATGACTAAAATAGAGACCATTCTGGGAGCTAAGCCAGCTCCGAGACGGGTGTATCTAGCCAGAGCGCAGGACAGCAATTCTAGGCTACACCCCTCCGACCTCCTGACCTTACACAATACCATTATTCCTAACCTATGCTATCATAATAATTATTATTATGTTCGTTAAAAGGAGCCTTTTAGCACATTTCCTACCTCCATCCGAAGGGAGGAAACCTGCCTATGAGATTAAACTCCAACGTGATTCGGAAATGCCAACTAGAAAATTCACATGTACATATATATTTATTGAGAGTTCACAACCTGGCGATTTGCTGTTTAAGTCAATGAGCGAATAAAGCTAACAAATGTAGAAAACAATATAGACATGACGTACAAATATAAATAAAAAAAAATTATAATTGCGAAGTTATAGAATTGTAAAGTTTGGCAAAATAAATTAATTCAAAACATTAATAATTAAAGCAGGGTCTCCCCGGGGTCTAGTGGTTAACGCCTTCAATTCTCAGGCGGGAGATGGTGGGAGTCCCACCGGCGCACAGTGTATCGTCCAATGGACAAAAACCTAAATTTTTGTTTTCTTATATTTAATTTTTAATCCTTTAGCTAAGTTTATTAACTATTCAAGGAATTAAAATCGTATAAAACTAATAAATATTAGTTTTATTTTGATCAACAAATACATTAGCAGTATTATACACAAGGCTGTCTTTAAAACCTGCTTTATAGCAACAATCAGTTTGAGCCTCTTTCGTTGAAGATAGGACAGTGTTTTTATTAATTCATCCGAAGGAAATTACGTCAAAACTATTCCTTTTTTATCTGATATAATTGATTATAGGTAATTACTCCCTTTTTATTTATCCTGAATTATTCTTCAATGATCTTTGAAAATGTTTTTAAGTTCAAAACTTTGATAGACCAGAGCAAAAAAACTTCATCTGAACACATCCCAAGTTTTTTAGAGCTTAAAGTTTACCTCAAGTATAATGTACTGAGGGCAATTTAGTTTGCCGAAATTTGCCGATTCCAACGATTTTTATTTTTACATCCATCATCATTTTTTCTTCCAAATTGAAAAAAAATGTGGATAAATCCAAGAAGACGGTATAAATCCTTGGGCAAATGATTCAATTTAATCTGCAGGATGCTCCTAAAGAAATATTAAGCAATAATAAAAAATACTTACGTATATTATACGTAAAAAATGTGGGAACGTGTTCACCGCAGAGAAAAAAACTCTTATATAAATACTGGTTGAAACAATGTATCAACTTAGAAGAAATTGTTATGAGTTTTTATCAAGAAAAAAGATATTCGCGCCCTGATGGTCCTTCCGACTTCTTTAGTGGCAGACATAAAAAAGAGTTTACAGCGTTGTGTGAGATATCGAAAAAGCGCCGGGTTCTTCTGCATGTTGTAACGAGACATTAACAGTTAAACACATACTTACTGACTGCAGATTACGAGACTACCTAACAATTCCTCATGACTTACACGACTTACTTGCCGAAAATAGTCCACATATTAACACCATACTAACTCACTTAAAGACAATTAACCTATATTCAAAAATCTAGCCTTATCTCCAATTTACCTCCTAAAGTTAATTTAAAATAATGAACGAAATAGCCTTTATAAAATCATTTACATTTTTAAGAAATTAAGTTAATTAACCTACATTTAAATATAAAGCCCTATCTCCAATATAATCTTACCTCTTCTACCCTCCCCCCACTTTTTTTTTTTTTTTTTTTTTTTTTTTCCCCCCCTCTTCACACTCTATTTAATATCTATCATATTACCGTATTGTTATTGTGAAATATATTATATAAAACATGTTATTGTTATTATTAATTAGCTCACTAATGTACTAGCTATCCTCATAAAATGTACTGACTTGTTATATATACAATGTGCAAAAAGTATTTTGTAATATCGTGATGTATGTTAAAGAGCAAGTCGCCAAAAGTTGCGAAACTCTTAATAAATAAATATCAAATCTTCTGTTATCTGGCCCAGAGCTTTCTTTATGGAGAAAAAATATAAAAAGGCAAAGAAAAATCATTCCAGACATTAATGAATGTATAATGACTTTAATAATCAGAGAGATATTGATTTCGATATAAGTTTACATTCTCAAGAATCCAAAAACGATTCAGACTCGGCATAAAAAAATATTTAATAATTTCATAGAAAATGGTAAAATATTATTATTCTAGGGCAATATTACTATAAGTATAATTTACTACTATACTATTACTACATTATATGTTACACTTATAATATTGTTATTAATAATATTACTACCTGCTATATTATTTCTATTAATATTACAAATATTACAATTAATATTATTATAGCTGTATAGTATGCATTATTATACTGTTGTTACCTTGTATTGAGAATGCTTATTTAAAAATAACTAGTGTTTAATGATTTTTGTCCATAATCTCCACTACTTCGTTACACTGTGCGGCGGCACAAATATTCTCATCTTACGGCTCGTTGAGAATATTTCTTGCCATTTCTTCTTGATGTCGGAACTAATGGCCCAGATGTTGGTGCGCCGTAAAAATTACAAATTCAAATAAACTGGATATTTTAATGTTAATTATATTATAGCGAATTAAAAAAGTTCAACTTTCATTTTAAGCATCAGATATTTTAGTGTAATATCGGTGTGTGTCCTGTCTTGTGTGAGTAATTCGTGTTTACTTATCATTTGGTGAGTCAATGTTCACTCTTTCTCTGCAGTCTGTAAGTAGGTGTTTAATTGCTAGTGGAACGTTACACAGTCTACAGTTTGGTTTGTACTGTTTTGTCATTAAATATGAATGTGTCAAATCTAGTAAGCACGACATCTTCTAGCCTTACTTTCAGAATACAGGAACTTCAGGCTTCTATCGTCGGCTTTATCTCCTGTAACTTGATGTACCTATATATTTATATATATATATATATATATATATATATATATATATATATATAAAATCAGTCCCGTAACAGGCCACAAGGGCCCAGAGGGGCAGATACTGTAGAGGTATCTGATTCTTGACCGTACGGCATAGGGGAAACTGTTGTACCTTGATCACAGTGTACCTTGGATCATCCTTTAGTTTCTTGACAGGTCCTGCTACATACATGGTGGAACTGTACTTAGATAATGTTTACTTAGTAGAGTCCAAGCACTGTGTGAGAATATTTGTCCACGTGCTACTGTTTTCGTGTAAAATAGAAATACAGTTTTTTTGCTCAAAAAGTAACAACTTTTGGTTTTACTGTTTATTTTTTTTACAAGTTGACAATTGTGTTTTGGGTTTTAAATTAAATTCTACTGAATAACAGCTTATTGGTGAGTAATTTGTTATGCTATGTTTCAGTTTTAAACTTAACCTAGAATGTTGAGAAGGCCAATTTTGGAAAAGCGAACCATCGTGTACCTTGGATCAAAACAACATCCTGTACCACTGATCAATGATCATAGGTACATTATGTTAGCATTATTTTTTTCTTTGTTATAGGCCAGTATGCCACGATGTAAAAACAAAATTCTATAGACCCTGAATCAATGAAAAAAACGGTTGAAGCTGATACTGGACCCCCAGAGAGGAGAATATCTGTAAGAAAAGCTTGCAGGGTTTTCAATGTAAAATTTGCTACACTTGTACAGCATCTTAATGCTTTCAAAACATCTGGTGCAACGAACTTTGAATATAAAGCTAGATATGATGTCAAGAAGGTGTTTACGGATGAAGAGGAACTAAAATTAGTTGATTATATTAAAACTATAGCAAAAATGAATTATGGCCTATCAAAAAAGCAGGTTCGCGAATTAGCTTATAAATTTGCTGTGGCAAACATAAAAATGTTTCTCTCTACATGGAACAAAAGTAAAATTGCAGAAGAGTGGATGAGGTTATTTTTGAAACGGTATTCTGAGGATGGTGGTCTAGCCATCAGAAAACCTAAAAAGCGACCATGTCACGTGCAATTAGATTCAATAAATCAAATGTAGGTAGATTTTTTGATAATATGGAAGATGCCCACAAGCGCTTTGGACCATTCCGTCCGGAAAGGATTTGGAACCAAGATGAGACCGGCCTGACAAAATCATCCAATAAAGAATCTGAAGAAATATTTCATGTTGTAGCAGAAGATATTGTGGTAGAACTGTCAACCCCAATAGAATTAAGTGGATTGGCAAGATCTGATGGGCAGTTATGGATCCAAGTAAACTTTTCTAACTATAACGTTAAATGATTTAGTTAACTAATTTTGAGTTAAATTTAATTTACGTACCTAATTTTTCTAATTGCTAGTTATATGATTCATATTGTAACTAATTTGCACATGTTTTTGGAAATAAAAATTAGGCTATACTTTAATACAATCTTAATTATTTTTCTAATGAAACAATAAAATACAAATTTCTATATAAAAATGTTGTTATTAACACATATTATCTTCCTTATAGGTACTTGATGTTGATGATCCAAGGTACACTAGGGCGTGATCAATGGTACATTATGATCTTGTACCACTGATCACGTATAAATAAAAGATAATTTTTTTTTTTTCTTTACAACCGTTTAATATTCAAATTCTCAAAAAATACATATTGTGTAGGAATAATTGTGTTATCAGGAGGAAGTTTTTCTGTTGGAATATTTAGGAAAATGGGTTTTAAAAAAATATGAAAGTAAATTTTGATCCAAGGTACAACTGTCTCCCCTACTAGGGAGACAGTGTGGTCAACACTATGCTCCGGCCGCCTGATTTTCCCCTTGGCTACTTCGACTGTTAGAGTCATTAGCACCCAAGGTACCCATTATTAATTAAAGGCTGGGTGAGCCTATGGACGATCTGGGACCCCAAATCCAACCCTCGAACATATATATATATATATATATATATATATATATATATATATATATATATACATATATATACATACATACATACAAAATAGAATGTGATTTCAAAACATAAGTCTGTTAACGAGCAGAAACCGTCCCCCAGAACATGTTTTTATGGGCCAAATTCGCGTGAAAAAATTATGTTTTATAAATAATTGGACGGGGGGGGGGTCTAATTTTTGTTTTCGTTTTTAACGGCGCATCAACTATTTTGCTATTAGCGCCGGGCTATCTAGAGGTTGCCACCCATTTTTAATGCCAACAGCACGTGGTCGGTCACCCATTCAGGTTCCGACCACGCCCAGCATTGCTTAACTTCGGTGATCTACGGGAACCGGTGTATTCAACGTGGCTATGGTCTAATTAAACCATTTTCAAGGCCATAACCGTTGTTACAACCGTTGAAAAAGAAAATCAAAACATCTATTTTTTTCGATTTTCAGATATACTCTTAAACATCTCGAAACCAGTTTAACCTGCCCCTCAGGAATTCAAAAATAGATTAAAAATAGATATTTTGTATTTACTTGCCTAGAATATCTGCCCTGTCATGTTCATGTTCGATTGGTCGTTCCAATTTATTCTCTGTTTAGCACGTCTCTAATGGATAAATAGTAGAAATCTGTAAAAATCGTAAAATAAACAGGAACGCCCTTTCAGATAAATAAATTGAAAACAAAAACAAATAACCCTGAGGAAAACCACATTCAAACTGAGTGTGTCTATTTTGGAATGTTGTGGAGCAAATAAGGTGGCCAATTTAAGTAATTTGGAGGAAGGCCAGGATGCTTGGGATCACAAAGACCGCAATAAACTCTAAACAACACATTCTCTAAACATCAAAGAATTCCTCCATCAAGGTTTGTTATTGGCCATGCCATTGGGTCTCAGGTCCAATTAAGTTCATTTTATATCTCACCTTCGTTTTTATCCAATTATAATAACATTAGATTCCCAGCATTTTTTAAAAAAAAAGTCTGACCAGTAGGAGATGCGTCATCTTAGCGCGTTTCTATAATTTCTTATTCCTGGTCATTTGGAAAGCATAGAGTAAGTGTATTTAATATGTTGTAAAAAGTTTGAACATCTGTTCTCAAGAAATCATGATGAAAAGACCTCTTCGACTTCTGCTCAGAAATCTCTATTTCAAACAAGCAAAATTTCTTTCTCATCCAAGTACATTCTTTTTTTTTTTTTTTTTTTTTTTTTTTTTTTTTTTTTTTTTTTTTTTTTTTTTTTTTTTTTAAATTACTACTGAAAATCAATTATAATTATTTATTTATTTATTCTTGAGTACCCGCTACAAAGGCGACTCTCACCCAAGATGTTTGTGTATAGTATTAATGTATGGACTACCTTCAGTGAGTAAGTCAAGTGGGATGAGTACGCTTCCTGCAATCTGTCAGAATATGTTATTTCTTAAGTGTTTCACTCTGGACATATTAGCCTTTATTTTCTCTCCATGAAGTAGGATTATGTAAGAAGCGAATGGCCAATCCTGAGACGTGTCAAGACAACATGTTCTCTTCTTGAAAGGTTATTCTTGTTAAGAGACCAGGCCTTAACTGAGTGTTTTATTTCACGCAGTTTGTTGTCAGTCCTTCTCCATTGTCCGGTCTGTTTCCAGTCGTCCATAGAATCCGTGTGCAGTCATAATTAAGTCTTGTTAAGTCAATAGGTAATTGTCTACTTCTTGTTTTGGTGTAATTAATTTAGCGTGACTTTCTACTAATGTGCTTTGGTAAATTATAATTACAACAAGCAATAAAGCACTTTTGAATTTTTAAGCACTTCTCCGACTACGATTGTCCAATCGAAACTTACATAGAACAAATTTTTGCAGGAATTGTGTAATAAACTTTGAAATGGTTTACCTCCTCTTACCATGATTTCCAAACCATATTCGAGATTTTTAATAAATATATCACAAAATCTCAAAACTTTTTATGTCTATCAACAAAATATTTTCTTTGTCTTACTTACTGTATGTCATAGTTTACATATCAAACGTCTGGAAATTGTGCCTATCAAATCCATCGTTATATAGTAACCAAACCGGAGTTCCTTTGATTTATTCACCTTTACTTCCTTAACAGGAAAAAGAAGTAATTGTTTCACGCGAATTTCTTGGAAAAGGCAGCTTTCCGGTAGGCCGATTCTGCTTGTTATTACCAAACATGACCTTTTATTATATATAAAGTATTTTTGTACTCATTGTCAAATTACAACGAACCCCCTTTTATGAGACTGCTAGAGTGTGAACAGATAAATGTATATGTAAATGTAGGCATTTTAACAGCCGTTATTTTAACGATTTATGAGGTCTGAAACATTGAAACATAGACAGCTGATTCCTGAGCTCTATCTGATACGAAAAGTCTCCAACGACGTTTCATTTCCTTCAAATCCTTCTCCACGTCGTCCAGCAAGCGCAATCGAGGGTTTCTCCGCCTTCTTCTGCCACTCGGCATTCCATTAAGGAGTTCCTTCCAACCATTTGAGCCTTTGACGTTTTATGAAAGAAATTATGTCTGGGTCTCCATACAATATTTTAAGCTCCTGATTGCTTTCTATTCTCCCAAGTACTTGAACGCCCTGCAGCTTTTGAAAGTTTATAAAGACTCTTCTTCGCGTGATGTGTTGCCTCACGCACTACGCGCATTATTATTTTAGTGCGACGAAGGCCCAGCGGTTTTCTGCCCTTAACACGAAATCCTATCATGGTCCGTCCTATGGAGGGAGGGAGGGAAGAAACGAACTAAAACGTTCTATTCTCTTTCATGAGAACGTATAGCAAGTTTTGTGCGAAAAATAATATAGGACATTAGAACAGGAGTATTTTCAGGAATTTTAAATTTAAGTCACGCAGATCTCCTGAAGATCTCTAGATCATGGCCGAGTTTTGAACTCAGTAGCTCCCACATGAGTTGTGTGATATACCTCATCACCGAAACGGCTTTAAATTTTTCGTACATAACCAGCCAGTGCAGACGCCTAAAGTTCTCATGCCAGTCGAAACGTTAGGCCAATAAACATTAGGGGCTCGTGCTATTTGAAGTCGTCCTTAATAATCCAATTATTTTATTTTCAAGTAAAATATTACTTCATATTCTAAACTAAACTAAATCAAATTATAAACCCTTAAAAATTACTGTTCCTTCAAAAATAATTTCTTTGAAAAGTGCAGGTCTAAAACAAAATATGAAAATATAAAATCAACCTAGTTACTAAAATATTTGCGTAATATATCTGCGTGGCTTAAAGCAACATCGTTTAAGTACTTCTTGCAATAATGCTTTGACTTGTTATCCTTGCAGTCAATATAGAGCCTCTATTTGTAGGTTCCGGGTGACCCTTCTTTGGCGGTACGTACTTCACCAAGCTTTGTGTCAGGAGCCGTGTCTCCTTATCTAAATATTTGTTGGTACCTCTAATCATAAAGTTGTCTTTGCTTACAAAATTTCCTAACATTGCGCCTTCAGAATCGTAACTTCTTAGAAACTAAGTTACGGAAGAAACTTCCGGAATGGATGGATCCCAAACTTATGGATAGATAACAAAAATTATGTTTTCTACAACCACATTTATGAAGTCAATTATTTATTTCGGATTTGAGAATAAAATAACTTTTTAGATAAGATCATGTAGGAACGTTGGGTGAGACTGACCCGTCAAAAACTTTGAGGAGGAATAACAGGCAAAATATTTGTGGTAAAAATAACTTAACGAGTGTAGACAGGTGGAAAAGTTAAAAAAAAAAAAAACTTCGTTTAGGTAATACAACTTTTCATAGATCTCGCTTATAGCTCATAGTCAAAGTGACCCAAAGTTCCTACAACCGGGTTAAAATAACGACTATTTACATTGTTTTTTAATTTCTTCTAAAATAATAATAAATAAAATGTTTACTTAATTATTAGGAAAGATGGGAGCGCAGAAATGATTCCGCTTGTTCGTCATATATTGAAGCTTGCAGTATGTACATGAGGCTATAAATGACCCCGTATGATGTAAATTTATTCATGAGTCTCTATCGACATAATCGAAAATTGGTATTTGCTCGTGTTAGCTAGCAATGGTCGTCTGGGCAAGTTAGTTAGAGAACCCTAATGAAGGTGACTGTTCTCCACTCTCTCAATCGGATGTCTACAATTTCAACCCCAATGTCTCATGGTGCAATAGCAATACACATAATTTATGCTTTTTACAATGTTGATAAAAGAAAAATACCGTCGCACAGAAATAAGCACGTTCGGCAGTAAGGTGATTAGATGACACCGAATAGAATGTTCTTAAGTTAACGTGTATACGTACAAAATAAAAATAATTAGAAGAATAAAAACATTTCAAATTTCCCCAGGTAATTTATTTTTTGCAGAACGTTCCAGGGACTAAGACCAATTTTCAGTGCACATACAAATGTTCTTATTCATCTGAGCCTTGCTCCTTCACTATAATTCTGTTATTTTTTTTTTATTTTTTTTTTTGAATAGGTAGCCTAATTATTATTTTATTTTTTTCCACTCAGCCCTAACTTTAAGTTTGTTGTCCACAAGAATTTGGCAAATAAGTAACAATATACTACAATGCTGGTCAATTAACCTGCTTGCAGAATTTAGTAGTATTTGAATAATTTTTGAATGCTTAGTCACAACCAGGGTTGTAAAGTGAATTTCTGAACAGCATTAATTAATTTTAGAGAGAAAACTGATTTCTTGATTATTGTCCAATGCACTAATTATATAAAAATATCGAATGATTAATTATTGAAGTATTAATAGGATAACAAAGGTTCAGTGAAAATTTTAATATATTTCTACAATTTACTAATCACTAGATCCGTGGTAGACTTTTGAGGTATTCGTTAGATGTACAGTCGTAGCTTCGGGATTGAACACTTTAAATAGACAATTTTATATATAAATCAGTGATTCTATCATCTGTTTTTGAGCAAACAAAATTCGAAATAAATCTTAAATAGGAAACTAAAGAAACTGCTTTATTATAACGTGTTTTCATATTTTGCTACTATCTGATGTGATTTGGAAAGCTTATAATAATCGATAATCTCAATACATCGCCTTGAATAAATCGAAATCTACACTTACCAAAGTCAAGTACCGTTTTCCCCGAAAAGATAGTCCTATAAGAATATACGCCGGAGCATATTTTGTATGAAACCTCTTAGGCTTCACAGATTAATATCACTTAACGCAATTTCGGAAAGAAATAAACGATAAGCCCAAAACCGCTCGTGTGAGTAGATTAAATATTTTCTTGTCATTACTTCCTTAGTTCCAACAAATATATATATATATATATATATATATATATATATATATTGTCAAATACCACTCACTGACTGACTCACTGGCCTATCATCGCCCAGCCGAAACCACTCGACAGGATTTTTTGATACTCGAATTTTTACGTATTTTTAGAGGGGTTTAAATTTTTAGTTGGTTAGAGCAGGCAAGCCAAGGCAGCATGCGTTGCTAGGACGATAACAGAACAGCTGTTACCGTACTGCATCCATTTCATAGTATTATTTTTAATTGAGGTTTATTTTAACTATGATGGCAGACCTTGAATTACTAGAAATAAACTGTAATTTTGTCCCTCGTAGGATTTAAGCCCTGGTCATGGCCCATCCAAGGTAATAATATTCCGAACCACTTCACACAAAAATTTGAAATTTTGCACAGGCAATCCGTTTAAAATGTAAATAGTCGCTAAGATCGTTTTTTACATTCAAATGTTTAAGTACTTTTAAGGGGGTTAGAATTATTAAGAAGTTCCTCGTCGGCTCAAAAATGGTCCGACTTTTGATGACATTTGGTACAAAAATCTTTCTTCTCTTTTGAAAGGTCAAGTTCATTAACCAGCTGAATCCGTTTACTGGAACATTGTTTTTGAAGCAAACTGCGCGAATAAATCGGAACGCTTACATTTTCCAGTCCATATACTTGCAGGTACGCGTTATATAGGTTCCTTAACGTAGGAAAACGAATGGAACCATTTTTAAAGCGATTTCTGTAACCGTTTACGTGAAATATTGGTACCAAAACTTTTCCAAACTAATTTTCTGTTTGGGTATTCAGAAACGATGATTTGTTCACTTGAAACTTGTACCAGGTATTTGACATTCATCTGATCTAAGATATTTAAACTTTGGCGTCGTTTGGAGGCAACAAGTATATGGAAAAAAAGATTCTGTTGTAATGTTCGATGTGGCGATGTAAATCGATGAGATAAGTGCTTAAAACTTCAAAGTTGTTAGTTTTATTCTTTTCAGCGTGTATTTGTCTCTTTTTACCTGACTATTTAAGTGGTTGTTGTATTTTTTGTTTTTTTTAATCACCAACGAAAACGAGCACCATTAACTCCACATGGTGTTTCCTGGGTAACTCTAAAGTCCGCGCAATAATAAGCTGTACATTATGTAGTAGCGTTAATTTTGATAAAACCTCATTTAACGCAATATAAAAACTGTGAAGATATGGCCGACCGTTCGGAAGTAGGAAGCGTTGATCGTCGGGGTTTCGGTCAGTGTTCTTATTCAATAAAACACATTTTATTTGCTAAAATGTATATTTATTGCCGCCAACGTTTCGGCTTGCTATACAAGCCATCTTCAGGGCTGTAAAAACATATATGGTATAACAATGGTAAGGACAAAAAAAAAGGCTAGAAACATTAACATAAATATGAGTACCTATATGCTTGAAAATATAAATATAAATATATATATGTATATATATATATATATAGTATAATAATAGCAATATAAATAAATATACATGTATATGGTATCCAAGAGAATACAGTACAAGTGTCATAGTAACATACCTATTGGGAAGATTGAGAACTGTCCCGTTTCAAGAAGAGAACATGTCTGAACACTGGAAGGATGGGGCAGGGCTAGACAGGAGAGGATGGGGGGAGGGGGTGGAGAGAAGTGGAGCTGGGAGTAAGGACGGAGGGTAAAGACCGCGGTAAAGATAAAGGACTTGCCGATGGATATTGCAGGTACAGGGAAGGATTGGGCCAGGGCTAGCCGGGAGTGGATGGGGGTGAGGGGGTGGGGAGAAGTCGACCTGGGAGTAAGGACAAAGGGACGGCGGTAAAGATAAAGGACTTGCCGATGGGTATTGCAGGTACAGGGAAGGATCAGACGGTGTGTGGGAATAGGGCAACGAACCGGGTGGGATTACCTAACGGGAGGTTTTGAGGATATGGAAAATGTTGGAATAGGTTGAGGAGATGACTTCTTTGTCAATTTTGTCATTGACGGGATTTTTTTTTCCCGGTACCTGCAATACCCATCGGCAAGTCCTTTATCTTTACCGCCGTCCCTTTGTCCTTACTCCCAGGTCGACTTCTCCCCACCCCCTCACCCCCATCCTCTCCCGTCTAGCCCTGGCCCAATCCTTCCCTGTACCTGCAATATCCATCGGCAAGTCCTTTATCTTTACCGCGGTCTTTACCCTCCGTCCTTACTCCCAGCTCCACTTCTCTCCACCCCCTCCCCCCCATCCACTCCTGTCTAGCCCTGCCCCATCCTTCCAATCTTCAGAAATTTTCTCTTCTTGAAACGGGACAGTTCTCAATCTTCCCAATAGGTATGTTACTATGATCTCTTGGATACCATATACATGTATATTTATTTATATTGCTATTATTATACTATATATATATATATATATATATATATATATATATATATATATATATATATATATATATACATATGTATATATTTATATTTATATTTTCAAGCATATAGGTACTCATATTTATGTTAATGTTTCTAGCCTTTTTTTTGTCCTTACCATTGTTATACCATATATGTTTTTACAGCCCTGAAGATGGCTTGTATAGTAAGCCGAAACGTTGGCGGCAATAAATATACATTTTAGCAAATAAAATGTGTTTTATTGATAATAACACTGACCGATCAACGCTTCCTGCAATATAAAAACTACTTATCGGCCGTGGTGAAGCACGGGTAGTCAGCTAGCATATGTATATATATATATATATATATATATATATATATATATATATATATATATATATACTTTCGGGGGGGGGGGGGCTTTTGTTCCCTTTGGCTTAACGTAGGGACATCATTCCTTCATATATTCACTTCCTCATATATTCATCTGCTCGATATTATATTTTTCTAAAGTAAGGAAAGATGTTAAATCAGATACATAAGTCAAGACACGGTTTGCCTGTTGTGATTCAGGTTGTACTCTCCTACAATAAATTAGCGGTAAGGCGGGCAATAAATCAAAGCCTGCCGCTCCCAACTACTGCGGAAGTTGGGTTTTAGTCTCGTGACCGCCTCACGTCCAAGTCACGTGAGCTACCTCAGCGTCACGAGCCTGCCCTTTAGAAGCCTCGGCTGGCAGACCGAACTTTCCAATGGCTAACAATATATTTAATTCTCTAAATCCTTCTACCATAACGCTTTGAAATAATTCATTAAAAAGTTATTAATTAGTATATCAAAACTTTTTTAAATTGTTTTATTTATTATATAATCCACATAATTTTTGGTGAGATCGGTTGTTGCAAGTTGTCTTTTAATTAGGATCTTATGTTATTAAAGACTTGTTGTTTACACTTCTTCATCTATCATTTATTTCATTTATTGAGTACAAAAGCACGCTTATTTTTTTTGTTAGGACAGCTATGTTTATGAAATCGATTATTAGCCGTTTACTTTATTTATTGTAAATTAAACATTTTACGAAGTCGTATTAAGGTTTATGCTTCTCCGATGGAAGCATTTTATATGTGTATTTTAGTAAAACAATTATGCATACATAACTCTTTACATCTTTTAGTAGGTACATTTTATTTCAGCCTCAACTTATTTTAAATGAAATGTACTTACTTAAGTTGCTCCTGAAGAGGCGCGAAACATGTAGAGCATGTAATAAAAATAAATTAATAATAAACTGCAGTATATGGATTTATACCAATTTTAAAAGACATAGTTGAGAACAGGGACCACAATCGTATATTATAATAATGCCTATTTATAGCCCAGTGCAATTGAAAATACATAAATAACGAATAATGACATATAATATTACCTTGTCAAACGCCAAGGATGAATAATAGCCTGAAGAATCAAATTAGGAATCCGGTGAAATATAGCGATCGTGTGGACAGACATATATAAATGAATAAAAAGGGGTTCTCATGCCTACAAATGTTTTCTCATGTAGTGCTTTAAGTTGTAGACAATTCAAATTAAGCGATTGATGAAAGTATGATTCTAAAAACAATTTGCAAGTAATCAAAAATAGCAAGAAGAATGCTGATGAATGACTGAGTGGGAATGTGTGGTAGATATAAAATATATAGAAGTGTGTGTGGAAGAGCGAGAGAAGGGGAGAGAGGAGATACAGAGAAATGTGAGATAGCGAGCGACAAGAGATAATGGTAGAGAGCGAGGAAGAGAGGAATCGTCTTCATAAAGCGACAAACACACAGATTGATTGGATGGAAGTAGCTGCCTTGTACAAAGGCTGTAAGGACTATTGCAGGGGCTAACGATGCTCGTTAGGCCTAGACCAGGCTTGTCCTATGCTTAGCCTCGTCACAATACCTCGCTCCCTTCACACCTCCCACTAATTCACTACTATCTCATCTCATATCTCCCTCCTCCTTACTAATCTCATTTAATTGGTGACAAGGACCCTTCAACTATTCCAATCCCTTCATATTGTAAACGCTTCGTGTCCTTATTAAGGTAGCGCCATTATGGAACGTCGCCATGATTAATCTGCAAGCATCATGAGGACTATAATTGCTAATTAAACCTAAATTAATTTCAGAATAGTGGAAGAAATTTGTCAGTATACAATGCATATCTGTTTTGGAAATTCAAAATAAGTTTATTATTCGCCCGTTAAGAATGGTAGTCTAAAAATTTGTTACCATTCCTAAGTACATAGGAATGTTCCTTCTATATGTGCTTTGTCTATGAATGTTTCTTTTATTTTCTCCTTCAAACACGGTTCAAACTTCTCGAGTAGAAAAATGGCCCCTCGACAATAGTTATAACTATAGCCCGGAAGTTAGGCAAAATGCCTTTTTTATCTGAATGGATGTATTGAAGAATCAGATAGAAATAAATAGGTTTTCGTGCATTTAGGAAGTGAAGAGACAATTTTTATTTAGCCTTTTTTGCCTATTTGAGCTTCCGTTGCCTATTTTAAGATTTAAAGCCTTTTTTGGTCGTTATGCAATTTTTTTTCTTCTATTTAAACATTTTAAAAAGCATATAATGAGTTTCCTGAGAAGTACGTCTCCTTCCTCACACCCCTTTTGCTGCGACATTGCGTAATTACCTAATGATCCGGATTTCGAAATAAGATAATGATAGTTGATAAATAATAGCCAAATAGTTGTTGCGCCGTTAGAAGAAAAAAGAAAGATAAGATAACGCAGAGGAACTTTTTCCGTGATAAAAAATATTTTTTCTGAGAAGGTCTATGACAGTTGATACTTTGAAAAGCATCTTGTTGTTGCTTGTAAGAAGGGAAAATAAGTGTAAGTACACTAATTCTGTGATAAATTGGTAATAAAGAAATGAATGAGTATTTAAAATAAATATTTTCATTAATAATGAGTGAGATTCTTCTTTGCCTTCACTCCTAATAAATGCCTATTTTAATTACAGTAGTGCCTATTTTCAGTTTTTCAAGTGCCTTTTTACCTGCCTATTTTAACCAAAAATAAATGCCTAACATCCGGGCTCTAGTTAAAACCAATATAAACAGTTATAATTGAATTACGAACGCTTAGATATACCTGCCAGCCCCTTTCCCTGGAACCCACCTTTATGGCCTGTCTCTTATTCAGCGGTGTTTCCCCTGGTTCCCCACACATCTTTTTACCTCCATTTCCTACCCCCTTCCCTCCTACTAATCCTACAATTTGTTCTTAGTCAGACATGTAGCATCCATGACCTCTGCTCCATATGTCCCCTCTTGAAAATTTGTATATATCTATCTATAATTTAAACAATTACTTCATCAGTAATATTAATGATTCCTTATGTAATTGTTATTTCTTTCTTCTTATACATTTATATAAGAACATTTATTTATATATCTTATGTGTGTATATATATATATATATATATATATATATATATATATATATATATATGCGTAATCCCAAATTCAATACTCAATAATTAATAATAACCGCATGTACATTTTTTCTACTCGTATCGCCGTTTCCTTAAATTTTGAATTTGTGACGAACACAAAAAACTATATTAAATATAACTAATTAGATAGTTATGAGCGCTGAACATGCGTTAAAATTATGACTTTCAGGGTTGTTGAGATCCAAGGTGAAACCATTAGACAAAATAATAGGAGTGGCGTTGTATTCTCTTTTCTCGACATGTTTAAAGGACACTGCTGCTTTTGGTAAATAGGCCATCACATTCAATTTTAATAAATCCTTCAGATTACTGATACTGGGACCCGAGGCAATGTTACCGACGACGAGAAAGCCTCTCTGGCCTTACAGTATTTTCCAAATTTCATCGGTTTGGTTGTGGTACTTTGATCAAACGACGAGAATGTGCGACTTCGAAAGTATTTCCTCTTCGAACATGGCGACACCATCACCAGTTTCTCATTTGAACCGAGTAACGCTTCGTTAGCTCTGATTTATGCGTCGTTATTAATCCAGGATTCGGGTAAACCCATAATCTTGGATTCCGAAAGGATGGAATTGGAGATAAAATCTTTGTCATTTGCCTTCAGACTCTGCACTTTAACCTGGTTTTGATCCAGAGTTTTCTTCGTTCCAGCCGATTATTCGCATTTTTTACGGAAACGGCTTTCTCTTATTTGTTCAGATGTACTTTTAGGTAGATGTATAAGGCACAGGAAAGCCCGTCATAATTCAGTTCATTTGTATAATGGAGAGTAAACGCACTCGTAATGACCGACTGAGGCTATGTAGGCTGACGGGCATCACTGTTTTTTTTAAATCTGTACAAATTTAAAAGTGCAATTATCAAGTCTGATGATACAGATAAACCACAGACAAATTGACAATTACGAGAAAAGTAAAAGAAAAGAAAATCAATAAACAAATTGAAAGAAGCCAACCATTGTTGGCACTTCTAGAGCTGTGGAATTTAGAAAATGTAAATCAAATATGTATTATTTTGGTCGAATCTATTCCGTGAGAGTATATCATACCTATCTGATTTTAGGATGTGCCCTATGGTCATAAACACACATGTAACAGATTATTCTTTAGTTTACCTCTATAATAAAATCCAGTTTCACGTTAAAGCATGTATTAGGCATTGTTTGCAGCATCTCTTCAAGACCTTGTTTCTTGTTTACAGAACTGAGTGACGAATGGGATTTGACACCGAAGACGGAAAAGGAGCCCGAAGCACCTGGGTCTACTCTAGAGGGAATCACCTTCAATCTCAAATACATAGGATCTACTGCAGTAAAAGAGCCAAGCAGCGCTAGGGCAACCGCAGATGCTGTCAAGACAATTGTCAATAATGTAAGAAATGTCATATTTTATCAAATCTTTTTAAAATTATAAATCTAAAGTGTTTAATACGTCCATTACAACGAACGAATTCTAATTACATAGTAAAATGTCCATGGCAATCTGGAAGTGCCGACTAGAAAATTTTGCGTTTCAGAACCCCTAGAGACCGAAAATGATAGTGGTTAAAATTTGTATATATATATTTGTCTGTTCGCGGCATATCTCAGTGAATAATGGTCCGATTTTGATGAAATTTGGTACAAAAATCTTTCGTCTAATTTGAAAGGTCAAGTTCGTTAACCAGCAGAATCCGACCACTGGAAGATGGCGTTTGGGGCGAAATTCGCGAAAAAAAATCGTAACGCTTACGTTTTTGAGTTCATAAGCTTGTAAGTACTCGTTTTATAGGCTTCTTGGGCTAGGAAAACAAATGAAACCATTTCCAAGGCGATAGCTTTAACCGTTTTCGCGAAAATAGGAAAAATAGTTTTTGAATACCGTTTTTAGCGCGGTTACTCCCTATCTCCATAGGGAGAACCCGCTTATGAGGTTGACCTCATGACGCAATCCGGAAGTGCCGACTAGATACTTTCTCGTTTCAGACCCTATAGATCACGAAAATATAGGTGGTTCAAATTTGTATATATATATATATATATATATATATATATATATATGCATATATTTATATATATGCATATATTTATATATATGCTTGTCTGTTCGCGCTCTAGCAAGCCCAAAAATGGCCCGATTTTGATGAAATTTGGTACAAAAATCTGCCTTCTAATTTGAAAGGTAAAGTTCGTTAACCAGCAGAATCCGCCCACGGGATGATAGTGTTTGGGGCGAAATTCGCGCGAAAAAAATCGTGAAGCTTACGTTTTTCAGTTCACATGCTTGCAGGTACTTGTTTTATATGTTTCTTAACATAGGAAAACGAACGAAACCATTTTCAAGACGATATCTCTAACTGTTCCTGAGAAAAGTGGAATCTATGTTTTTGTAAGTCATTATTTTTTTTGTGGGTACTTAGAATCGCGGGATTCAATTGAAATATTTTCTACGTCTTGGAAATTTATCCCAACTAAGATGTTTACATTTTAGTTATATTTGGAGTTAAGGAAGTATGCGAAAAAAATAATTATTAATAGACATGAAAAGTTTTCGGATCTTGATACGTTTTTCGTAAATATCTCGATAACGGTTGGGAAATCGTAGTAAGTGGGGTTTAGTAAGCATTCGAATGCTTACTAAATCATCTACAAAAAAGATTCTGAAGCAATATTCGATAAGGCAACGTCAATCAGAGATATAAGCGCTTAAAACTGAAAAAGTGTTTGTTTTGAAAGGGTTTTTCTCTTTGTTTGTCTCACTTATTAATTGGTTGTTTTTTTGTTTTAAATTGAATTCATCAGTAAAATTAGTAGTTTAGTCAAATAAGCCAAGAAAATATAAAAGGTATTGGTAATACGTTTGGAATGGCTGTGGTAATCAAGATGGCTGTGGCCAATATCATGATGGTGTATACATAGGTTTGTTTTGAATTCTCCTGTCTATATAACCTTCCTCATAGCCTCCAACTCAAGTTATCGTTACTAAAGCACATATTTACAGTTGATTATAACAGTAAAACGAATTTGCTAGTAAAACAAGATACTTAAAATGACAACGATTTTTTGGTTGTTTAGAATAGAGCCTTCTCAGCAGTAGTCGAAGAGTAAGTACGTTTTCAGTAAATTATTGTATTGACTTATACAGATAAAGAATTGTCGGCTTCTGTGTAAGTTGGCTACTATCAGTTTCCTGTGATTTGTGATGCTAATCTATTCCATTTCTTCGAGATGTACGTAACCGCGCTAAGATGACGCAGTTCCTGCGAGTCGGACTTTTTGGTTTGTGTACTTAAAATCATGGGATTCAGTTAATACATTTTCTGCATGTTCTACCTTCATTAAAACTAATATGTTGAAATTTTTGTTACGTTTGGAGTTAAGGAAGGGTTAGAATAAAATATTTTATTAATAGACATAAAAAGTTTTGGTAACTTTGTATACTTTCCTTAATATCTCGAAAAAGGTTGAGAATCTTGGTAAACGGAAGAACCATTAGAAAGCTTACTAAATGCTCTACAAAAAAGCTTCTGATGAAAGTTTTGATTAGGCGATGTCAATCGGAGAAATAAGTGCTTAAAACTTCAAAGTTAATGATTTCGCTTATTCGAACTGTTCTTTTTGTCTGTTTTTATTCCTTGTTATTTTTTAATTGTTTATAGTTGGATAATGTATTTGAAAATAAAACAGGTTAAGAAAAATAAGAAAAACAATTTAATGTTAGAGAAATGGATTTCCAAGATATAGCTTTTCAACTGCCTAGCGGGGTCCTTCCTAGGGAGGGTTGGCCGACCCATCCAGGTAAGATCGTAAATCACGACCTTTCTAGAAATGAGGACCCAAAATAATAACAGCTTCTATTTTATTCATTCTAAATGAGTCTAGGGATAAGAACGGAACCGCGCTAAGATGATGCAGTTCCTGCGGGTCGGACTTTTTGTTTTAACAAATGTTTTTCATTAGTAGAACATGATAAACTACTTTTGACTTTCGTTTTGAAAGATACGAATTCAGTTAAGTAGAGAGAGTGAGAGAGAGAGAGAGAGAGAGAGAGAGAGAGAGAGAGAGAGAGAGAGAGAGAGACGAGAGAGAGGGATAGAGAGACATAACCGGAAATCGAGAGGTAATGATATATATATATATATATATATATATATATATATATATATATATATATATATATATATATAGAGAGAGAGAGAGAGAGAGAGAGACGTTGTTAGAGATGATCAATAGAAAATTACACGGGAATAGAAATTAACGTTTCTTAAAAATTAACAAGTCAATCGAATGAAATTATATTAATGAGAAATTAGAATGATTTTAGTTGAATTAAATAGCTAAATTAGTACAAATAGAAGTCAAACGGAAATGGTTTATTTATTTATTCGAGAAGATAGAAGCAAACAACAGTAAAGAGGATTGGTTTTCCCTTAGACAAAAAAAGGGATGGACGGAGTTGGGAAAGGGAGGCCATCTAATAAGATTGAATAGATCTGGTCGGTCCGGGAGTATCGGAATGTCGGAGTCCTTTTGATGTAGTCCTGGTCAAAGAGCAGGGGGACAAACTCGGGAAAATATTTTGTTACGGTACCAGGAAAGAGAAACAGACCTATTAGCAATAATGAATTTCCTCTCAGCTAGTACTTTGAAATATTTGAGTAGGAGGGACGGAATTTTAATGAAATATTGTGAACTGTTTATATACGGGGATATGGGATATACGGGGATGAAATACAAGATTTACTTTCTTCAGTGCGTTGGCTCGTGGACGTTAACTGCACGCCTCAATGATCATTTTCGATAAACAAGAGCCAAGCTGAACAGTGAAATTCAATTTTCTAGATGAGAAGAAGTAATTTTATCCATACTATCTACTACTGACCAATTCATACTGTCTAGAAATGAGAAACCCACATGCAGACAATGAAACAGAATTCCAACTTTTAAACATCTGACAGACTTACTTACTCTGGGTAAAGGTAGCCCATATATTAAATACAGCTTAAATACATAAAAGTAACTCCCATTTATTCGAAAATATGTAATATTGCATACAAATATTTTTTTCATTCCGTCTGTTAGTTATTTTTCATGACTAACTGAGTGACACTTAAACTTATAAACATTGTAATAAATAAAACAAGTGAATAAAAGCCTAACCCAAAGGAACTGCCTAAGCCCATTAAAAAAAGCAACCAAATTCAATTTAGCAACCAATGAAACTCATCATATAAAATCATGAGTATCCTCTAGCCATAATATATTATTTTATTTTATTGAAATAAAATGTTTCGAGGCTCTATGTTTAATGATTCACCTGATGGAGGCAGTTACGTGAAACAAGTCACGTCCACATCTGATTAATACATAGATTTGTTATGTTAAGTTCTGATGCGTATAGAATCTTCTTTTTTTTTTCTTCTTTTTTTTTCTTTTTTTTTTTTGTAGAGCTAATTTTAATGGTCAGAAAACGTTTCCACCTAAGACTGCTCCTACTCAAATCATTAAAGCTATATAGCTAAGGAACTATAATAATTTTGCATAATAATATCTATATGGAATCACTTGATTAGAGGATGAATTTTTGCACACAGGCTTGCAAATTAGCTGGCCAAGTCAAAACAGGACAGAGCGATTTTACGTAACACTTATATTCGGGGAGTTAAATCTGGATCAGTAATTGATAGATCGGGGTTCTATGCTTGGAGTAGATTTTATTCAGTAGTATTGGTGGTAAGATGCAGGTAGTATTGGAAATCTAGAATTTCGCGGTCCTCTTATATCATGTGGTTTTCAAAGGTGATTGAAGAAAATATTAGCGATGATTCTGTTCGCTCGAAAATATCACGCCTTCGTAAACTAAGTGATTTCGTGTTTTTTTTGTTGTTTTTTTTTTAATTTATAATTTTTTTTTTCAAATAAATATCCATTTCACGAACATGTATTTTTTTTCCAGTCAAAATCTTTCGGAAAGAAATCAGTGGAAGTGCAGCTAGCTGTGAATCTGCGAGGTGTTTCTGTAATGGCACTCGAAACTAAAAAGCAACTTATGGATATTTCATTGTACAGGTCAGTTGTTTATAAATTAATTATTAAACCCTTTATTAAAGATATAAAGAGTAAACTGTCCAACTTCAACCACTAGTCAAAACCGATTCGGGTAATGTTTTCAACAAAATTACCACCTAAGTTTTCATCATGATGATTAGATAGTTAGCCGTCGAGGTGATAAGTACAGATGGAATGGTTGGGATTCGGCTAAATAAACCTCAATATGATTTTGTTTTAAAAAAATCTATATTTCGGACGTTTCGGCTACTCATTGGTAGCCTTCGTCAGCTAAAATGACAAAAAAAAGAAATTAATACAGAAACAATCAAGAAAAATTTATAATTGTGATAGGTAACAGAACTATAGATACAGTTTAACTTATAACAGAACATATCGTCTTAAAATTCTTAGAATGAGTAGAATGAAAAAGAAAATAGGTACAGTAATTGATTTTAATAGTAATTAGTAACATTAATTGATTTTGCAAAGAAATAAGAGAACTATATACCAATGACAAATATAGTAGCTAATAGTAACATTAATTAATTTTACAAAGAAATAAGATACTACATACCAATAGAAATGCCGAGCGGCAGAGGAAAACCAAGGTTGGCAATTAAGTAACCATTGTGAAAGTGTCTAAGGAAAAAAGGAATCTGCAAGGGGTATATGTAACTGGAAACAGCAAGAGGTGGGGGAAAACGGGCGGTAGGATCAAACAGATGTTTATGACATTTTATGACAGGAAAGGAGAAAAGGTGTTAATGGAAGGATACCCAAGGGGCAAGGTAAAAATCTAGGTAGGTGGTCGGGCGAGTATTTGGAAAATATTAGCGTACATAGGAGAAATGCCTTGTTGGTCAGTTTTGTAATTTATATTGTTTTTGTTTAAGTTTATGTGTACACATTCCGAGATCTGTAGTCTTTTTTTGTTACGTTGTGTAGAAAGAATTTTCGTGTCGTCGAAGTTAAAAGTGTGTTTTTGTGTAATGGCGTGTTTTGCAAGTGCAGATTTATCTATTTCTTTATTAGTGATGGTTCGTTTATGTTGTGTAAGACGTGAGTGAATGTCATTTATGGTTTCTCCTATGTATACACCATTACAGGAAGGGGTTTGGCAAGGGACTTGGTAAACACATCGGGTTGTATGTTCAAAAGGGATGGGATCTTTGAGTTTGGTGTAGAGGGTTTTGAGTTTGTTGGTAGTTTTCAAACCAAAGTTTAGGGAAGGGTAGGATTTTTTAATTGTCTTTGTAAGTTTATCAGTCAGTCCAGGTGTAAATGGTAGAGATCGGAACATTTGGGAACTGGGAGTTAGGGAAGAATTGGGAGAGATAGTGCTGGAAGTTTGGGATTTTACTTTTTTAACAAGGGATTTTATGAGGTTGGGGGGAAATTGGTTGCGTGCCAATATATCTGAGGCGATATTAATATTTTTATTGTGGAAGGAAGCATGGGATAGGGAGAGGACTCGGCGAAGGAGATTTCTGGCTACATTAATCTTGAGGTGGTAAGGATGGGATGAATGAAAATTAAGTAACCGTCCCGAGTACGTGGGTTTGGTGTACCAGTCAGTAATAATAGTACCGTCAGTCTGTCTAATTAGTAAGATGTCCAAGTATGGGAGCTGTCTGTCCTGTTCTATTTCGACTGTAAATTGAAGCCTAGGGTAAAAGGAATTGAAACAGGTAAGTATGTCTGTTAGTCTGTTTGGGTTAATCATCAGCAAAAGATCGTCTACGTATTTGCAGATGAATGAGATGTCATGGGGAAACTGTGGGACGAGGGAGTTGAGAAGATCGTTGAGAAGGATTGAGGATAAATCGGGTGCAAGACAGTTGCCCATGGCTAGACCTTCAATTTGTTTATAGAATTTCTCATCATATTTAAAAAAACCGCTGTTAACACAAAGTTTTAGACTTTCTATAAACAGATCAAAGGATAGAGGGCTATGGAGGTGGAGGGTGGGCCAATGGTTTTCGATAATTTCTAGCGTTTTGGCTAGTGGGACGTTAGTGAATAAGGATGTGGCATCAATGGAAACTAAAATGTGGCCGTGGGGAATGGTTAGGTTGGATAATTTAGAAATTAGGTCAAAAGAATTTTTTATATCATAGGGATTATTATGGCTAAGTATTTGTAATGAGGGAAGAAGAAATTTACTGAGGCTGGAAGAGGGAGAATCTATATTGGCAATGATGGGACGAAGGGGATTACCAGGTTTGTGGATTTTGGGGAGGCCATAGGCACGCGGTGGGAGGGAATTGTGGGAAATTAAGAAGGTTTGATACCTAAGTTTTGATACCAGGAAAGTTTTAGGAACTGCCAGAGAGATTATCGGAAAGACAGAAGTTAATCAAGAAATATAAATACAATAATTAAATATCAAGACATTCCTATACGCAGGCAAAATTTGTTAACCTTCCATTTCAGCAACATAAGTTAAGTTAATATACAAATGAGGGCAAGAATGCATATAAGTCATGAATTCGCTTTAGCGCGGTTCCTCCCTCCCCCATAGGGAGGAACCCCGCTTATAGGGTTGATACAATGAAACAATCCGGAAGTGCCGACTAGAAAATTTCGCGTTTCAGAACCCCTAGAGACCGAAAATAACGGTGGTTCAAATTTGTATATATATATATATATATGTGTGTGTGTGTATATATTTATATATATATATATATATATATATATATATATATATATATATATATTTGTCTGTTCGCTCTCTAGATAGAAGACGAATGGTCCGATTTTGATGAAATTTGGTACAAAAATCCTTCGTCCAATTTGAAAGGTCAAGTTCGTTAACCAGCAAAATCCGCCTGCTGGAAGATGGCGTTTGGGGCGAAATTCGCGCAAAAAAAAATCGTAACGCTTACGTATTTGAGTTCATAAGCTTCTAAGTACTCGTTTTATCTGATTCCTGGGCTAGGAAAACGAATGAAACCATTTTCAAGGCGATAGCTTTAACTGTTTTCGAGAAAATTGGAAAAATATTTTTTGAATACCGTTTTTGGTTTGGTTACTTAGAATCATGGGATTCAGTTGAAACCTTTTCTGCATGTTCTACTTTCATCAAAACTAATATGTTGAAATTTTGGTTACGTTTGGAGTTAAGGAAGGGTTAGAATAAAATATTTTATTAACAGACATAAAAAGTTTTGGTAACTTTGTATAATTTCGTTAGTATCTCGAAAACCGTTGACAATCTTGTGAAGCGGAAGATTACCATTCAGAAGCTTACTAAATGCTCTACAAAAAAGGTTCTGAGGAAAGTTTTAATTAGGCGATGTCAATCGGAGAAAAAAGTGCTTAAAGCTTTAAATTAATTGATTTCGTTTATTCCAATGGTTCTTTTTGTCTGTTTTGTTTCTTGTTATTTTTTAATTGCTTATAGTTGGATAATGTATTTGACAATAAAACTGGTTAAGTAAAATAACAAAAACAATTTATTGTTAGAAATATAGATTTCAAAGATTCCAAGACCTTGTCACTAGCGGGTCTGTTTCTAGTGAAGCCGACCCTTCCAGGTAAGATTGTAAATCATGACCTTTCAAGACTTTACTACTCACAGGAATGGCGTTGGTGACCTTAAGGGTTGACACGCCATTATAATAATTAATTTTAAAAAAAAGACTGGTGGAACCAAAATAATAACTATTCTATTTTAATCTTTCCAAATTAGACTAGGGATATGAACGGAACCGCGCTAAGATGATGCAGTCCTGCGAGACGGACTTTTATTTTGAATAGCAGTTAGCTACATATTTTAAATGTTTGTGATCCATATTGTGAAGACTAATTACAATAAGATCTAGGAGCTTATAACTAAGCATATACCTGATTAAATAATTAAAAATTAAAACTAATCTGCTCTAAAAGCTCCAGCATCCCCATTATATAAAATAAAAAAAAATTTTTGTCAGCAATTGGCTTATGGACTGGTAATGTTGCCCGTGCTTCTTGTGTCCCTCGCCGCACCCGTCTGCTTTTGCTGCGGGACCGGATTCGCCACTTCTTTCCATCCTCTCGCCGCTAAAATTTAGTATAGGTAGCAATTACCCATTTTCATTAAAATTCAACGCAGAACCCAAAAGAAAATTAAAAAAAATAATGCAACTTATAATAAACTTGTAATTATAACTAATAAAAAAAGTCCTTCATTGGGTGGTTCGTCTTCTAAAAACAAGGTACGTATTTTCCAGAAAAATATTAATTGAGCTAGTGTTACCATATTGGTTTTCTTGTCTCGTAATAAAATAATTATACCGCGCAAATCCTTGGAAAGGTGCCATGAAAACTGAGAAATAAATAGGCTAGTAATTTTGCCGAAGCAATTTTTAATTCTTTTGTTGTCTTCGTGAATTAAATTAGAACAAAATAAATAAGGATATATTTTTCTAATTTGTTGGAAAAAATAAACACCTACTCTTACGAGGTATTTTCTCTTCCTTTAATACTTCTTTTGTTTTCCTAATTGATTGGTGTTTACGTAAATTAAATATGTAGTTGCTTATTTCAATATTCTGTATGTATCATACAGAATCATATATTTCATAGTATTTCAATATCTTTTACTTTTACGTTACTTTATCTCGATTATATCTGTATAACTGAATTGACCCTTATTTGCAAGTATATATTATCTATGTATTAGTGATTCATACCGTATATTTTGGAAAATGTATGATTTACTGTTCATTATAGTTCTTTTCTTTTTCTAGGATATCATATTGCTCAGCTGACGCTTCTTATGGACATGTATTTGCCTTCATCGCCATGAACGACAATGAATCCTTA
Organism: Gonocerus acuteangulatus; assembly: GCA_946811695.1. Lineage (NCBI taxonomy): Eukaryota > Metazoa > Arthropoda > Insecta > Hemiptera > Coreidae > Gonocerus > Gonocerus acuteangulatus. Next base: position 54,912,325 of record OX328127.1, on the reverse strand, counting down.
GAATGCCACGCCTTCTTGTGTCCAAAAAGGAAGATCGTATGTCATTTTTTTGCCGCTATTTTATTTTTATTTTTTTTAAATGTGAACTTGTTTAGGTATTTTTTCGATACATTATTTTTAGTGTTACTGTATTTTACAAAATAGCCGGTTAGTGAAAATTTAATTTTCAGGCAAAAAATAACTGAGGAAATACGTTATATAAAATGCACGTGCCGCAATGAGAACAGCCTGTATAATAAAAAAAGAGATGAAATTTTCCATTGAGACATAATGCAATATCCAGTACAAGGGGCTATTAAATGATAAGCCCTCTGAATGTTATTAGTAGCCGTATTGAGGGTGGAATAATTGAAGTAAAAATTGGATCGATATGACCAACCCGATCAACCCCCACCCCAATCCAGCCCCAATTTCGCGAAACGAAATTGCCGTCTAGATATTTTCTGGTTGCCGAGCTTTAATCTCTTTCCCTGTGTATCGGTCCACGGTCGTAGACCGTACAACAAATCTGGAAATCGAGTTTAGACCTATGGGCGGTCCAATATCGAGAGCAAACATATAGGCTAATAGGGATTCAGTCAGTAGCAATTTTTCGGAGTTAGGTATATCGCACTGAAAATAAAATATCATAAAAATCTATGTGACAAAAAAACTGCCGATTTCAATATTCGCATTTTCCCCTAAATATTCGGGAAAAACCCTAGAGAGCCCCCTCTCCCCCTCTCAATAGTGAAGAATCCCGCTTAATGACGTCGAACAGATGAAGAAATCCGAAAATACCGAATAAAAAACGTTACAGGACTTGGAGACCACAAAAATGACGGTGATACGAAAGTGAACTTATACACAAACGTATTTATGTATACATATAAAATGGTCTGATTTAAATGACATTCTGTACAAAAATTCTTTATCTAGAAAATAGTTTTTCAGCTAAATTCGGGCGCTTAAAATCGTTGCGATTCTAGGTTTACAGGTACATCTTTTATAGATAATTGTTAGAGGGGGAATCGAATGAAACAATTTTAAGAACCATATCTATGACTTGACGTTTATCTATATTCGTTTTCAAGAAAAGTAGTAAAAAACGAAACCAACATGTTACTCTCTGCTGGATTCGACTCCCCATGATGCTAGAGACTTGAAATTTTGCAGGATGATAGATATGATGGTGTTATTAAAGGAAAAAATCGAAAAATCCTGAATAGTTGTGCTTGACGCCGCTTCCGGGGCGGGGGCGTGCCAGTTTTGTACTTCATTCGGAAACCCATCATTCCGTCCGAAACCCATGATGTGGGGTATCAAATGAATCGTCTCGGTATGAAGAACCTATATTTGATGTTTTAAGAAACATTTAGGCACATATAGGCTCGGTCAAAATCTTATACCAGCTGTCTGTCTGTATGTTTGTTCTTTATACAAATCTGAACCGTTTGACCGATTTTGACCAAACTTGGGACACAGGTGGGTCTTGATACGGGGAGAATCATAGGCTAGTTCAATATCGTCTATCAGCTGTTTGCCTAACTGTTTATTCCTTATACAAATCCACACGATTTGACCGATTTTGACCAAACATGGTACACAGGTAGGTCTTTATCCGGGTAGTGTCATAGGCTAGGTCAAAATCGTCTACCAGCTGTCTGTCTGCATGTTTGTTCCTTACACAAATTCACACCGTTTGGCCTATTTTGACCAAACTTGGCACGCAGGTAGGTCTTGATACGGGAGTGTCATATTCCCTATGACGTTTTGTACTTTTTGTTCCATCGGAAAGCCATCATTCCTTCTGCAACCCATCATGTGCGGTATCAAATGAATCGTATTGGTAAGGAGAACCTATATATGATGTTTTAAGAAACATTTCGATGCATCTGAACAACATCACGTGTGACTTCTTTCTTAAATGTTGTAAATAAAGTCGTAAGGGTTAACTGCAAAATATACTTGAAAGCAGATACTAAGTTTTCCAAAGTCATCTAAATTACAAAGTTTAGGATCACAAACCCAAAATGTATCGTCTTTGTTCTTTTCTTTTTCTTGAAGGCCTTCTAAACTTTCCCTATTGTGACCTTTATAAAGATCAAAATACCTTATGAGGATAAGATTCCTGTGTTTTACAGTGTAATAGTTTAGTTAAGAGAGCAATCAATTTGACCTCTTGAGTACTGTCATCTGGAAGAGCTTCTAGCTTTTTTAGTCTAGTGATTAGATGTTTGTAGGTTGATTATTGTTATCAAATATCAAGCAGTAAGGAGAACTTTATGCAGAATTCAAAGACCCTGGTTTTATATGAAGTACAAAAGCCTGTAGGTATGCGGCAACTAAATTTTAATTAATACTTAGAAAAAAGTAATAAGATCCCAAATAAAACATAAATGTGAAATAGAGGCCAAGTTGCTCCCCCCATAAAGAAACATTCCCTTCCCCAAAAAGCGAGAAATATCTCCTCCTAAAACCCCCAAAAAACGCCTTACCATCCTACACTCCAAAAAAAGTAGTATGAGTTGGTGTATTAAGTGTAACATATTTTCAACCAAAAATATTTGCCAATACAAGAGATGATACAAGGAAGAAATGTCCAAGTTCATTACTTGGAAGACCTCATAGTTATTTACTAAGAACAGTAAAGACACAACGGACCTTTGAAAACAACAATAAAAATACTTATATCCAGTTACTAAAATATCACTTTCCTCAACCAGGTATATTCTTAAACTTGGCAATGTTTTTTTTTTTTTTTTTTTTTTTTTTTTTTTTTTTTTTTTTTTTTTTTTTTTTTTTTTTTTTTGACGAAATTATCTTTAGAGAGAAAACTAAACATTGCAAATTTAAGAATATACCTGGTTGAGGAAAGTGATATTTTATTCGCAGCAGTAAAAATAATTTGCTATTAGGACAAGACACTGTAAACGAAATTTTGGTTGTTTGTAATTGATCTTTCCGAGCAGAAATCGAAGGGGTAGAATGAGTAATTTCCGCTACTGTTAGTTAATAGCTCCTAAAATCTTTTCTTTAAGATTTTAATGGAGTAGGCGTTATATTTTTATTACAAAATATTAACTAGGTATATTTATTCCAGGCTTTCCAAATGTCATTAGGGATGGAAGAACGTTATTGAAATGAGCTAAGATGATGTGGTTCCTGCGAGTCAGACTTTTTATTTATTTTCGTTGTTGATGCTTGAGTGTGAATGAGTTAATACTGTGACCAGTCTATATTTGTTGAGCATGCACATAGAATCTTCATTTAAATTACATATTACCTCATTGTACACATGTACATCGTGTCCTAACATAGTGCATCGCTTTGTTAGGTTCTTCCGGTATAATAGGTTAGATTCTGTAAAAAGTTTAACGTAGCGTAAAATAAATTACTAAATTATACGCACCTAACTAGACTAACGACATGAAAGTGGTCTGGGGATCCTTACAGAGGTCCATTATATAATGGCTCAGTGTTCCCGTGTATTCTCGAGGGTAGGTTTACCTTACAGAGGTTTTCGGGGGTAAAGTGGTTGAAATACTCTCTGATCTACTGGTCAAAGCTAAGGGCCATGATTAAAGCCCTCTTCAAACACACGTTTTAAACATGATTTCCCCTTTTTTTCTTCTCCTTTATGTGCCTTTCTAAGGGGGCTATTTATTTAATATAGTGTCTGTTCTCTGAGCTTTTTACGCTTCAGCTAGTATTATTAAGCTAAGTCATATGAAGTATTTTGTTTACATTGTGAGAATAGTTTTGTTTGCTTTCTTTATATTCAAAGCTAAATCTTCCGACCTGAAATCATTGTGATACATAGTACATAAATGAGATACATGTTGCCATTTAAGATACATATCACTTCATTATGCAAGAGAAATACTTTTGTAAATATAAATTGCCCACTAAGTTCAGATTTAGTAATTTTTCTTGGCTCTGTAAGATGCTGTTATTCACAGCATGGTATTCTTTTAGGACTTTTCGAAGGAATATAGCTACTAAGATTCCACTCATAAAAGAAAGTTTGGAAACATTTCTTCAAATATTAATCGATTTTAACTGTTAGATACCAAAAAGAAACCTTATAATTTGTATGAGTTGTGATGGACATTGGGGGACTATAAGTGATAAATGAGAGTACAAATACTCTGATGTTATATTGATAGGACAACTGACCTGGACGGGAAGAGAGTGATGAGATTAGGGTGGTTGGGAGGCTAGGGTTCTTGAAGTATACACAGGAAGGTAGGAATGGGAGATCGTAGGAATTGTAGTGCCCTGTAGGTCGTTGCTGATGCTGAGTGTTGGTCTGCATGCCTTCCGGTTCTGTGCTTTTTCAGCATGTGTGTTTGTTAATACGATAGCGGCAACAATTCTTGTTATTTTTTATCTCCACAAAACTTACTAAATTGCATTTTCATAACAAACAATTAAATGAGTTGAACATCAAAATTGAACCATTTTAAGAGGGGGGCCCCTAGCGGTTGAAATCAAAGTTATATAAAATCAAAACTGAGAATAAGTCGTGCACTTCAAATGATAAAGATGTGTTGTGAAAATAAGTAAAATGGATCTATTAGAAATCGGATCAATATGCCCGTACCGACCATTATCTGTACTTACTTCCAATCAAACACGATAGGTATAATGCGCAACTAACGAGGAACACGTGTGACAAATAAAAACACAAAATAAATGCGTCAGAAATTGCGGTTTACTTCAGAACATATAGGTAACGGCCTTTTTCTAGCTAGGATGGAGTTGACACCTTTTCTTTTTTCCAAAGAAAATAAAAGAGAAAAAATAGGAATACAATTGTATTTATATAAAGTTTATTTTAGGCAAATTATTTAGGAATGCGGCATAGATATTCACCTTGCTCAGAAATGTGCTTAGTTGTGCAACTCCTGCGTGATGGAGATTTTGGTTCAGGAGAGTAGAGGAACTGGGTAAACGTTCAAGTTTAGCGAATCGATTTTTTTACTAAGTCAAGGATTTCGAAATTCAGTCACTATCGGCATTTTAATAAATTTAAACATTTACATTTCCACTATGGGAAGATAGGAAAAAAGAAGATTTCAGAAGTGTCTCTCTGGATTGGAAGTAAAATAAATTTCCAGAGGAATGGATGGAAAGAGAAGGAGTGATTGAAATGGTAATATTTTACTTGAATAGGCTCTTAAGAGATGTTGGGTGGTTGGTTTGTTGTAGAGGGCTCCATGAGAGAAACTTCATCCTATAGGGTTTTTGGAAGTGGTCGCGACCAATAGGGCAGCCCTATTCAGAACTGTACGGGTTTTCCCTCAGTATAAAGTAAGGGAGGAATTCTAAAGACCCACTACTACCAATATAAGGACACTCGGATTCTGTGACTAGCCCGCCGAAGTGGGTTCATACCCTTGTAGGCCTTTCTTCGCAAGCACTATCCGGATTATTTTCCCACGATACGGTCAAAATCCATCATATTTAGATGGATTTCCATCGTATAATAATTCGTCCATATCCAGTGAATGAATCTGTTTGAGCCCAGATGCGTTGAATGGAAAGTATTATAGAGTGCCATTAATCCTATACAAGATGGATAAAAGTCCTTTAGAGAACTCCTTCCACCATTATTCCTTCTATGAATTAAAAATTCGCTGACGATACGAGTAAAGGAAACGAACACCGTATACTTAGAATCCCCATCTAAGGGAAGTCTGAAGAATAAAATAAAATAAAAGTAATGTTTATGTTATCTGTATGATATATTAACCCATTGGAGACTGATAGCCACTTTCGTAAAAATAGGCTTTTATGTCCTGTGACCTGATATCCATTTTTGTGACAACAGGGCCTGGCATGCCCCATGGACTGAATGCCACTTTCGTGAAAGGCGATGGCTTTGCTTTAGGAATAAAAGTCACCGGTTTTACAGACTTTTGTGATATACCTCAGCATGTTAATTAAACTCCAATAACTATTTTATTTGGTAGAATTCATTAAAAATGTAGTTTGAGCCTATTTTATGAGAGTATTGTATCTGCTGCTCTGTAGTTAGGGTCCCTGATAAGGACCTTATTTGTGCTTTACCAGTTAATGTTTACATAGAGATCATGTTTCGTAGATATTACACAGACTCCGAGATAATTGACTCGGAATAATTTAAATACAAATAATTTTAAAAAATTTCTTGAAAAATAAAAGACAAATTACAAAAAAAGTTTTTAAGTGTGCCGTTGACTGAAACAAATCGCAATATAAGAAAATGGTAAAAAAAAAAAAAAATTTTTTTTTTTTTTAAGGCGTGTCAACCTTAGGGTCATTAACGCCATCGAGTGAATGTTTTATTATATTTTGTGGTGAAATATTTTCTTATTACTTTTGAATTTATTAAATGGTTAGATCAGCTTTTGAATTTTATTTAATTATTTATTATTGATTCTGGTTTATTTTGCTTACTGAGATTACTTGCAATGTCATTTTCATTGGCAAATATAGATACAAACATACTCAAAATGTACACATACACACATACAGACACACATTGACATACCTACGCACATACACAAACCCAGTTCCATTCAACCTTACTCACAAACATTAAACACTGTTCAATTGTATGCTTTAGATTTTATTAATTAGTTCCGTTTTGTCTATAAAGTTTAATAGCTTTCTAACGTTATCAGCATCATCTCCAAGGATTTCATCCATGATGTCTGATAACATTAGCTCTTCTCTAATTGATTGATATGTTCGGCATTCTGTAAGTAAATGTTTCACTGTTACTTGAACGTTGCATGATTCACAGATTGGGGGTGGTTCTTTAGAAAAAAGGAATGATTGCGTTAATCTTGTATGTCCAATCCGCAATCGACTTAAGGCAACTTCATGTTTTCTATTGATGCTGGGTGGGGTCTTCCAAGCTTTAACTGTAGATTTTATTTCTCTTAATTTATTGTCCTCTATTATCTGCCATGTATATTGCCAGTTTTGCCAGACTATTTGCTTGAGGTAATTAATGATATCATTCTTTGGAACATTGTAATAGGGGATTCCTTCATTTATAGCTCTTTTCGCTAAGGTATCGACCTCCTCGTTCTCTTTAATTCCAGAGTGGCCGGGGACCCATACGAAAAGAACTGTTTTACTGTGAAGTTCTGCTATGGTTTCATGAGTAAGTGTGATTAATGGATGATCTGAGAATGGATTCCTTAAAGCAGGAAGTGCAGACAACGAATCCGTAAAAATTACAAGATAATTATTGTTAGTATTTATATTTAAGGCCTTCGTTATGGCCAACAGTTCGGCAGTGAAAATGCAACACATATTGTTGAGGGTGAACATATTCTTTGTTGCGTTGGAGAGTGTAGCAGCACCAACTCCATCGATATCCTTAGAACCGTCAGTGAAAATATGACTAGCTTGTGGTAATTCATTTCGTATTTTAAGAAATTCTTGCTGATAAATATATTGGTTAGTATCTTTCTTCATGAATTTGGTTAATGCAAGGTTGATATTGGGAAAGGGTAGAGACCATGGTTCTCTGGAGGTTACAGCATTATGAATAATAGGCGGTAGGATAATGTTGAATTTAGTCAATAATTCTGATACTCTGATGGGGAAAGGCTTTCTTGGTACTCTTCGTCTAGGCATGGTTACAAGATCCTGGATATATTCGTTAAAGGGGTGATTTTTATGATATGATTGTAATGTAGAAGTTAAGTGTTAATAATTCTCTACGAAGTTCTAAAGGTAGTTCTCCTGCAGCAACGCATAAACTGTTTGCAGGGCTGGATCGGAATGCTCTGGTCTGATGCCAGCATGATGAATGCTATCAAGCATTTTGAGAGTTGTGGGGGAAGCTGAACCATAGGCCGTGCAGCCATAATCCATCTTGGCTCTCACCAGGCTGCGATATGACATCAACATGCTGACCTTGTCTCCTCCCCATTTAGTGCAAGACAACATTTTGAGGATATTTAGTGCCTTGAAGCAATTTGTCCGCAGAGTTTTTATGTGATTTTTCCAATTAAGATTTTGATCAAAAATAAGTCCCAGAAATTTAGTATTATCTACAAACTTTATACGAGCTCCATTTACAAATAACGGGATTGGGTTTTCTACTTTCTTTTTAGCAAAATATATACATTCAGTTTTAATATTAGAAATGGTGAAGCCTTGATTTTTTAACCAGTCATTAATTCTGTCTAGAGATAGTTGTATGTTGTCGTGCACATTTTGGATTACTTTTCCGTTACAATAAATGACTATATCATCTGCGTACAGCATTGCCTTGACAGGTTCTTCTATGTGATTAAGTAAATCATTTATTGCAATGGAAAACAGAAAGGCACTGATCACACTTCCCTGTGGGACCCCATTTTCTTGAAGTGCCTCTGCCGAGAGCTGAGTACCATTTCGAATACAAAATTTTTGATTTGTCAAAAAATTTTGAATAAAATTAAGTATATGACCTTTTACTCCGATTTGCATGAGTTTGTCAAGTATAAGCCTCCTCCAGAGACAATCAAATGCATTTTTTATGTCAATGAATACTGCTAGAACTTTTTCATTAGAATTAAAAGCAGAGTTAATATCTGTCTCTAACCTTACTAGATTATCTCTAGTACTGCGTCCTGGCCTAAATCCACTCTGCCAATTAGTATAAAGATTATTTTTCTCCATGTACCAATGTAGCCTTTTCATTATCATCCTTTCCATTAATTTACAGAGTGAACAGGTCAGGGAGATGATACGGTAATTTGCAGTTTCATCTTGTGGTTTGCCATTTTAAAGTATAGGTATGCACACCGATTTTCTCCAAATGTTAGGGAAATGCGAAGAGACGAAAATTTTGTTGAATACCTTTAAGAGGACTTGTTTATTATATATTGAAAGATTTTTTATCATTGAAATAGTAATGTTGTCTGGACCAGGAGAGGTGTCCTTGCGAGATTCCAGAGCTAGAGTTAATTCTAAATAAGTAAATGGTAAATTTAGTGGATTAATGGGATCTCTATTTATTTCTATTGGTTGTGATTCTACCAGATGTTTCGCTACTAAGAATTCAGGGCAGTACTTAGAGTTAGATGAAATGCTTTTAAAATGTTCTGCAAGAAGATTCGCAATATCTATAGGGCTCGTAATTACGGATGGTCCAGATTTAAGTAGATTTATAGTGTTTGTTCCTTTACGGCCTATAATTTTCTTTACAATGTGCCATATATCGCTTGCAGGAGTATGGCAGTTGATTTGACTGACATACTCCCGCCAAGATTTCCTTTTCGCGATGTTTAAGGTTTTTCTTGCTTCTCTCCTAGCGATCATATATATGTTTAACTGCTCAGAGCAGGGATGTCTTTAAAATTTTCTTAATGCTCTTTTTCTATTCTTGATTGCCTCTTCACATTGTTTATCCCACCAGGGCACTAAGGTTCTCCTACTAATATTTTTGCTTTTTGGTATTGATTGTTCAGCCGCCCGTAAAATTGAAGAATTGAGACATTGAATAATTTGGTCTACATCAGTAGTTTCCGTGTCAATGTGTTTTAGTTGGGCAAGGTCTTGGTATTTACTCCAGGAAGCATCTTTTATTTTCCATTTGGATAAACCATACGATTCAGGTACGGTTTCTTCAAAGGTAATTACCAAAGGGTAATGGTATGAGCTACAGAGGTCTCCATGAGCACGCCAAGTGCAACGAGGTGCAAGAATAGGACTGCCTATGGAGAGATCTATGATTGACTCTAATCCAGTTCGAGCATTGAGATGCGTTGGTGAATCATCATTCAGGATGCATAACTGATTGATATTAATAAACGCTTCTAGCATTTCCCTTCTTCTATCTGTAGTGGGTGAATGCCACAGACTATTGTGACTATTATAGTCCCCCATAAGGAGTACAGGAGGAGGTAAATGAGCATAGAGGTCATTCAGCTGGGAAGTAGTGAATGGATGGCCTGGAGGTAAGTATATTGAGCATATTGTGAGTTGAAGGGTTTGTAGATTTGTATAGCAACTGCTTGTAAATTTGTTCTTAGTGGGATGTGTGTGCATGGCAGGGCATCAGAAGTAATTATACACACCCCTCCACATGCAATGACACCATCCAAAAAATCTTTTCTGAAAATGTTAAAGCCGGTAAACCTGACAGTACTGGATTCTTTTAAATGAGTCTATAACACTGTTCTGCACGAAAATCCTCCTTCAACCCAAAACATGCTTTCTTACTGTTTTCAAATGTGCTGAACACGAATTTGAAGTCAGATTCTGTCTATCACGCACAGTTTCTTGAGAAATTCTAGTTTTTTATCCAAAAATGTGAGTTTTTTGTAAATTTGACGAATTTTTTTTTGGCATCAAAACATAGTGAAAAAAATTCAAAAGCCCGATGATTTTGAGCGCAATGAAGTATATTTGAACGAAAAAAAATTTGATGGGAATATTACAAGTGGTTGAAGAAATATGGCTAAAAGTGTTTTTTCAGTTTTTGATCTTGCGGCAGGGATTTGGTCTCTACCTGGAAATTTCAAGATCGTCCAGCCCCTCTGAAACTCAGCCACAGCTCATAAATCAGAGGCGATAGAATGATCTTGTTCGTGATTTAGATCTCCCAAAATCAAAAGCTCAGCTGCTTGGGTCAAGGTTGCAACAATGGAATCTCTTGGAAGGAGGCGTGAAAATATCTTTCTTCGGAAAACGGGAATCAGGAGTTCTATGCTTTTTCTCGATGGAAGAAAATCTTGTATTTTGTAATGATGTATTTCATTTGCTCCAGGAACTTGATCTGCCAACCAATCCAGAGGAATGGAGACTATTCATTGACAGCTCCAAGTTTAGTTTAAAAGGAGTAATCCTTCATAATGGAAACAAACATCCATCTATCCCAGTAGCTCATTCGGTCCACATGAAAGAAACCTATGACAACATGAAGATACTTCTACAAAAAATCAAGTACCACGAGTACAAATGGCGCATTTGTGCAGATCTTAAAGTGGTAGCCATGCTTACAGGACTCCAAGGAGGTTACACTAAATTTTGTTGTTTTTTGTGCGAGTGGGACAGCAGAAAAAGAGGAGACCATTATGTCGTAAAAAAATGGCCAGAGTGTAAGGAAAAAGTAGGTGAAAAAAACATTACCAATCCTCCATTAGTGGACAAAAACCAAATAATTTTACCCCCACTCCACATAAAATGGGGGCTAATGAAAAATTTCGTAAAAGCGATGGACAAGGAAGGAGAAGGTTTCATGTACTTAAAACAAAAATTTCCACATCTCATCGATGCTAAGATAAAGGAGGGAATTTTCGTAGGACCCCAAATTCGACATCTACTCAAGGACCTCACTTTTGAAGCAAAGTTAAATACTACTGAGAAAAAGGCTTGGATTGCTTTTCGAGAGGTATGTGCTAAGTTTTTGGGAAACTAAAAATCTAGAGACTACCGAAAAATAGTCCATGAACTGCTTACTTCATATAAAACATTGGGATGCAATATGTCCTTAAAAATACATTTCCTGCATAGTCACCTAGACTTTTTCGCCCCAAATTTGGGTGCAGTTTCGGACGAACATGGAGAACGATTCCACCAAGACATATCCAGAATGGAAAAAAGATATACTGGCAAATAGAATGAGAAGATGCTGGCGGATTACTGCTGGACACTGCAGCGGGAGACAGAGGAGGAAGAGTACAAAAGAAAAAAAAATACTCATTGACGATGTGTGTATATTTTTTGAGTTGTGTCATATCTAGTATTATACCTGATAGCATGCAGGATTCAATTAATTATATTTTACCGTTGAAAAAGAAAAAAAAATCTGTTATAATAAAGACAATAATTTTCAAATACAATTTTTCATTTTTTCCAAGTTCCTCTTTTCTCTCAAAATCAGAGGGTGATAGAATTTTTCTGAGTTCAGATTCGGACTCAGCACACCTGAAAACATGAGAAACAGGCAAAATTGTTCAAGGGAGGGGAGACAAGTTTTTTTTTTTGCAGAACAGTGTAATTTACATAATCTCTATAATTTACAAATAATGAAAATTGTTTCAAAAACGAATATAATTTACAATACGATTTAGCCGTTTAGTTGAAACGTATTTTCTACTTTTCAAGACCCCCACATCGGTTCTCCCAGGTCCATTTCGTCAATCTGTGTGCCCCTAACATGTTCATCTCTTATTTTTTTTCGAAATGAAAGCTACCACCCCTAGTGTAAATCGAGCCAATGGTGCTAGGTCCGAGATCTATTTAGTCTAGGAAGATTATCTAAGTTGATTCTAATTTTATACTAAGAGGATGAGAGTAGGAAGACAAAGAGCAAAACCTTTGTATACACAAAATTCTAAGGCCTTGTGTTCATATTTCTCCGTTAAGGAGGAGAAGTGGGCAGGAGGGGTTTGAAAGCTTATTTACACAGGTTTTACCAGGAAAATGGCATTGCACTGTTTCCTAACAAATCCCTAGCAGAAATAGGAATATTTGCGTGACTTCCAAGAATAAATGTTCAAATTAAAATCTCGAAAAAATCCAACAATGGAAACAACATAAGCATAAAATGAGACAAAATCCTTTTTTGACATAATTTTATCTTACAAATCTAAATAAATAACTAAAATATTATTTATAATTTAAATTATATATGATTTTAATTTTTTATTTTAGCGTGCTTTATCTCCTCATGTAGGAAGGTAACTCGCTTATATCGTCGTCCCGATGTCACAATCGTAAAGAGAGAGAAATGTTGATGTTTCATTGCGTATAAGTACGAAACATATTGTCGTTTATTATATACACATATATTTCAGTTCGTGCTACGCTCTACACATCTTCTATAGACTTTTTTGATTAAATGGTGAAGGGTATTAACTAATAAAACATATCAAATTGAGGAATATCACTCCAAAATTCTCATATAACTTTTTTACATACTTCAATTAAACGTTCCGGACTACTTTTTCATCATCAGGAAAGCGTGCCCCACCAATAAATACAGTCAAATTTAACTTGTCATAATTAAAATGAAATAATAATTTATAAGGGATCAAGTCCATTTCTAAATAGATATAAACAAATTTATAAATAACATTAGCTCACAGCCATTTTACAAGAAACTTTCTATAAACTATTCTTCCTTCCTTCCGTAGATGTTTCAAATCTTTTTGGTGCGTGTATGCCAGTGGCTTTTAATGGTTTATTTTCCGCTTTCCTTGGCGTAATAAGTTGTTCATGGCATTATTATTCCGGTAGCCGGCCCATGTTTGTTATATTGGACCTTTCTGGACGCCTACCTACCCGGCGAATGGTGGAATACTTCCATGATTCCCTCAATTTTCTTCCTAAACTCTGTTTCCTTTCTTCTCACCTTTCAACGCCGTATACCTGGAGGTGGATGTGCAGAAGGTAAGGCTAATTTTCACAATATGTTTCGGTTGTACCCATATTTCATCATATTTTGTCCTTTTCTTCTATCCGAGCTCACCAGGGCAACCACATTTTTTTTCCTTAATAGTATCCCAAAATATATATATATATATATATATATATATATATATATATATATATATATATATATATATATATATATATATATAATGCTGATGATTGCGTGATAATCCCTGTTTGAATGTACAATTCCAAAGTAAGTTAAATTTAAATGACAAGCGTTAGTTGGTAACTGCAATAGAGGGAAGGTGTCGATATTGCGAATGGGATTACTAATTGCTATAAGACATTAGGAGTGGGCGGGCCCTGTTAGTAGGATGTTGATAATGTTATCAGATAGTTGGTCCCTTAGTAACATTCAATTACCCGCCGGCCTCCATTAGCACTCCCTTTAGTAGCCTCTAGTCCTCTTTGTCACTCCTATAATATCCACCATAAATCCCAGCCAATAATTCCCAGGCTTTGGGCTCAACCTGCAGCGAACAATTTTACTTCTCAGCAACGACCTTGCAGGGAGCAATACATCGTCGAAGTACGTTCAGCTGTGTGCGGAGTTCTCTTCTGCATGAAATGGAATAATTCGACGAGTGCGCGGGTATTTTATTGCCTAAAAACATACAACACAATAATTCCCCGACAGTACGATTTAGGTTACACGTTCTAAAACCTTTGACTTATAAACAATAATGGTCTATTTCTGTCAATAAAGGTAAAAGGTGTGATACAGATATATCATGAAGGTAGGACCTTAGTACTCTCGAAGTATCTTTGTCGCTCCTTTAATAGGACAAATATATATCCAATACTCAATTACCCGATATTAGGGCTCAGTCTGTACTTGGCAGACGCAATTTTACTTCTCAAAAATGATGTTTTTTCAATAAATATGAATGAATTTGAGAACGATATTGAGCCCTCTCTTTAACTCCTATAATTGCAATATATATATATATACATATATATATATATATATATATATATATATATAAGTGTGTGTGTGTGTATATACACACGCTATTAAACTTCGACCTGCACCCGTATCTAATACATAGCAACATATTTCAACAATCATGTTAGGAATAGGGAAACATATTTCTAACGACGATCCACTAGGCGTTAATACTATCCCTGAAGAAATACAACATATCAGACGCAGGTTATGGTTGCAAATCTTGGACGGATCTGTTCTGGAGAACATAATAAGTGATTCTTAATTTTTTTAAACACAGTAGATTACCAAATCATTTTTTAGTAAAATTAAGAATAAAACAATTTGCAAAATATGTGAAGGGTTGAGATTTCTTTTCGTGTTAAGTCGGTTTGAACTAAATTTCCAGTACTAATGGTTTTGCTTTTGAGAAGAACGGCAAATCTCTAATCATGAAAATTGTATTTTCTGCCTCCATTGCCTTAATAATAAATCAAAATGGCTGATGCCAAAATAATAAATTTACATTTGAAATCAGAATGAATCATGAATGTCGTAAAGGACTTTAAAAGGTAAAGAAAATTCATTTTTGCTTCGCTAAAGTTATTTATTTTACATTTCAGACACAATTTCTATTATTCTGTGCACTAAAAAAATACATAACACTTGAATTTGAATAACGATTATGGAAAACAAATACTGCACGATAATAAATATTCTCAGTTATTTATCTTATTAATTAACTCCGGTTTGTGGTGGTTTATAATGAATTCTAATTCTGTAATGAATGTTAGCGTGTGTCATATTATATTTTAGCAGGAATAATTGTAATTAAATAAAGATTTAATGTTGTAAAGGTATAATAAATACTGGGTTCAGTCACGCGATGTTTTAAAATTACTTGATTCAATTTGTTACTGTTAATTAAAAAGTCATGGAAATGATTAAAAATAAATAATTACATTCCTTTAATTTCTCCACTTGACATATTAATCTAAACCTGATTCAGAGAATTTCGTAATGCAGATAAATTTTACTCTTCAACAACAAGTAGTCGGTATTTTTCTGCATCAGTGAAGCGTCTATCCAGCAAATCGCATGTGTTCACTTTATGGACGCATATGAAACATTTCTGGGATATTTTAAGGAATTTAGCGATTTCACTCAAGTGACAATAGTCGTATCGAAGCGTCACTAGTAATGCTTCTGATGTCATGTCCTATTCGAAATTTCCTCTGGAGCAGACTTCAATCAAGAATCGTGTAAGGTTATGCGCTTTTCTTTCGCCGCATATTTATGAGTAGTGCATATTAAACCACTGATTAACGCCCAGGGAAAGTGATCCTACGCTGCGTTAGTGTATAGTGTACTATGTGTAGTGTTCGTGCTGTTACTGCCATTAACTACTAACTATTATTTATTGCTTTTTTTTTTTTTTTTTTTTTTTTTTTTTTTTTTTTTTTTTTTTTTTTTTAGGCGCATCGAATTCTGGGCCATTGCGCCGATTTCTTGTTATTTATTTTTTTTTTTAAATTCAGCTGTTGAAAATATATAGAAGTACAAAACGTGTATTAATCTTCCATATACTCATTCGTTTAAAAATTCAAGAAGTCATATTATTTTCTTCAAACTGTTTTAAATTATCTACGTTGAAACATATGCTATTTTATATTTTAGTATTTTTTTAATGCTAATAGTACAGTTTATTTTACAGTCGCAGCTGATTTCAATAACCGTTGCTCAGACATTCAATACCGCTTTCCACCTTTGGCAGATGACACATACAGGGTCAATACCTTCTTCGCCAGGTGACGGATCTTTTATGGCAGGTAATTATTTTAAAATATAGATTCACCAGTAAATATATTGCTATCTTTAGTGACCAAGATCGTCGTCTTTCGCATTAACAGTGTACTGAAGACGCTCTTGAACACGAACCACACTTATTATATCCGCAATAAAAAAAATATATATAATTTGTATATCCGTTTATCTGTATTAGTAAACAACGACCTAGTTATTAAAATGTATAATATAATAATTCTGAAGGTATGGTATGATAAGTATTTATAAAATGAGATTTTTACACATATATTCAGACTACAAATCAAGAAGGCTCAAATCATGATTTTTTGGGGGGTGTCCTGGGCATGGAGGCATTTTACTGAGCACTACAGTAGACGTACCAGCAAAAAGTGCAACTCAAAGACTGACTTATGCAAATAAGCCGAAAATAAATCATTAAGGGGTTTCTAGTGGCTAAAGCCTTTGATTTTCCGAATTGCACCATATATGTCGGCACTAATAGCCCAGATATGGGTGAGCCGTAGAAAAGAAAAGAAAAAAAAGAAAAAAAAAAAAAAAAAAAAAAAAAATGGAGTAATTCTGAGAACATACGGCGGGAATTTAAAAATACAAGAGCCTGGTCAAAAGAAAACGTATCATGATCTGCAAACGTTATTCTTTTTGAAATATAGTAATTCATTTAATTAACATAATTTATACAGGTTGTCCCGCATTGAGATGTCATAACTTTAGGGGCTTATTCTACACCTCATTTGTAGTTCAGGGAAGCAGAAATGGGCGCCCTATCTAGTATGGGAATATCACCAACATCAAGTGAAATCAAAGAATGTTTCAGAATGGCTCCTTCACGCTAAAGAACATTTATTGGTATTGACTTAGAAATCAGAAAAAAATATTAAGATAGATTTTTTTCTAAAACTACGAGGTACCATTTTAAAGCTTATTAAATAATGCAACTTTTGAGGCAGAGGCAAACCTCTAAGTCTACAAACAGCTGATTAGGAAAATATTGAATTATTTAATAAAATACTAATATCCAACATTCTCATCCATATGACTTTCAATATTGCTCTTAATTTACATGGATATATTTCAATAACGACTGTTTCTTATTGGAAATTAATGGAGATTTTAAAAATGTGGACGTTAATTACGATACTTGATCAGAAATCCCGCAAACGCAGTTTTTCTTTAAAAAGAAACAAAAAAAATCAGTAGTTTTTAAAATGTTCAAAAGTTTTACTCTGCTACATGTTCACATGTAGTGAGGTGTAGAATAAACCCCTAAAGTTAAGACATCTCAATGCGAGACAACCTGTACAATGAATTAAATTAGATAAGTCGGAAAGATGAATAAAATATATTGCCAGATTCCTAGGAGATATAAGGATATTATATTAAAATACAATTTTAAATGTAAAATATACGAATAATTGATGATCATTATTTAAATCAGTTTATTGAAAATACTAAACTATAAAACATAATATTTGATCTTATATTATTGCCAATCATCCTATATCAATATGTCAGTAGGTGGTAAGGTAGTATTCTTTTTTTATATAATTAAAATGTTAAAAATTAATTTTTGTGTATATGATATTTTATTAATGTAAAACGGGAAAAATCATTCATTGGATATCTTCAACTATTAATAAGCTACCGTATATACATAAAATGTGATTTTTTCAGGATGTGTCGGGAGCCAATCGGAAGAGAAGAGGCCGAACGTACTCCAACAGCTGATAGCTCCTGTACCTGTGCTAATAGACTTGACCACGCCCATCGATACCAAGCAAAATACAATGCAATGGGTAAGGTCAACTCAAATGTATTGTTATTTCTTTGAATGTTTAATATTTTAATTAATAATTACTTTTAAATATCTACCCCACCTTTAAATAGAAGGTATATTTTGGTACGAGTAAAGTTTACTTTACCATTTTTTATTGGGCTAAACTTTTGGTCTATCAATTTTTGATGATAAATGTTTGTTATCATCATGCAAAAAATGCATGCCGAGTCGCAGTCGTCTTATTTTTATCTGACAAAGCAAATATGACAAGTCTGAGACGTCATATGTAACCCCGGCAAAGCAAGTACATGACAAATGCCAGTCGTCATCAGTACCTAAGGGTTAAATGAATTTAACATACCTTTTAACTATTTTTTGGGTGCATCGACTGCTTGTGTAATTAGCACTATAAATTTAACATCTAGTAAATCTAAACCCAGAGATGAGGTCTTTGAAAATTGTCAGCCCTTGAACTTTTGATGAACTGAACGTAGCGTTTTGAATTTAGACAGTTTCTATCCTTTTGGAGTTGAAAATTGTTTCCAACATCTTAGGTGGTTTTTATTTGTGCTAGAATGGTTAAGTGTATTTAAACTCGAAGGTTACTCTGTAGTATCTAATTAGATTAAGTTATTATCCATTCCTATGCTTAATTACGCTTCTTAACATGAATATAGACCATAAGGAATGGTAAAAGTCAATATCTATTTATTAACCGTAAACCGTTTCTTTATTTTTTTTTCAGACAAGTTTTGATGATTAATCATGTGCCCAATGGACACTGGAAACGTGTGACTGTGATTTAGAGTTAACTTACTTTGTTTATATATTTTGTTGAAAACTATGTATTATGTTTATACGTATATTTTATGTAATTTAATGTTGGTTGTAATTTATGTGTATATAACTATATGGATTGATATTAGTAACATTTACATAAACTTAAAAAGTTTTAAGCAATCATCAGTTTGTACATTTATTTATTAATTGTTACCTTACTATAATAATACACTTATACTGCATTTCTTTGGAAGGCTTTGTAAATAATTAGTGCTTTCATGATTGAGTTTTGTAATCTTTTGTACAGAAAATAGACAAACAATAATACTGATCAAAAATATTGTACAAGTTATTGTCAATTTTTAGTGTAAAATAAAGTACCAAATATTGTAATTTTAAGGAACTTGTAATATCCTAGTTAATAATAAAAAATAATTTCTTTATTAAAATTCATTGATTTTTTACATACATTTCTTCTTCTATTAACTTTTTTCAGTTACAACAATTCTACTATCATCTGTAGCATATCTTAAGTAATGATAATGGTGCCCCTCAAGGCATTGTTTACAGCCCAACACTATTTTACTTATATATTTATAAAAATCTCCAAATTTTGTAATTTCTGTAAAAATGATACAAAGCAACGTAATATTATATACAAAAATGAGCGTATCAGTATGCAAATAATACGTAAAACGTTCCCAAATGCAAAAAAAACATACTTCAACATCGTTCCAGAAGCCATGCCAATCAGATTCCTTTCAGAGACCATCTGATACTTTCGATGATATTGCCTTGTATAGGTTTAAATATGATATGTATAATGGAAAATCGTATTTTTCAATAGTGAGCTATTTGCTCTAGAAAGCCGTAGAATCAGTAGGTGAGTTTTTTTTTTTTTTGTTTTCTAATTTCATGAATGCTTGTTGCGAATAGATGGAAGCTCAGTTTATATTTCACAACTTTTCAACTTACTTTCAAGGAAGAATTGCATACGGGAAATAACAGTCCACGGGATTGCCTAACGTTCTAGGCGTTAGAAATGATTGCATTTATAGGCTTCAAATATTCAACAAGTTTTCTAAATAGTTATAATAATAATTGTTCTTGGTGTTTACGAAGAGGCATTACAAGGCTACCTTTCCTGCTTTTGAATTGTAAATACATCCGTGTTGTGTTCAGAGTATCTAGAATGCGGTCGCTTATAGTAACACATCCTCACTTATTATTAGAACATTTCGAAAAAACGTTACACCTGAAGAAGTTCTGAAACATTTTTTCAAATCATCGTCTCTTTTACCTAGGACTAAGACGTACTATGTATTCACTCACACATGTAAATATTAATACATATATATCTATATATATATATATGAATGAAAAACAGTCATGTCCAACTGATAACTGACCATATACAGCTACAGCTTTCTTATCAATCCAACGACATTTTTTTTTTTTTTTTTTTTTTATACAGAATATAATGAAATTGAAATGTCTCGGCACTAAGCACTGCTATAAAATTTGTATACTCAAACATTACAAAATTAGTTCAGCTTTTATCGAACATCATACCCAAAAATTAAGTCGACCAAATGTCAATGTTCGTTGGCCATCAGAATTGATCCACATGAAACACTCTTATTTCAACAAAATTAATAAAAATAAACCCGAAACGTTAATAATTTTCAGTCACGGCCGTTTTTAGGTGTTTTCTACAGATACTTTGTCTTTGTGAATTGAATGAAAAATATTAAAAGACGATATCTTCATTCATTTTTAGAAACAGAAAACAAATTTTTACACACTGTAAAGTTACGACTTTATTTTCCCACGCATTTTAAGTATATCTAACCTGAGATGACAATTTAGTTTCGGAGAAAATAAAACACTGTGTTATCTAAAAGACGAAACATTAAAACGCAATTTGTAATTAAATTTAAATAACTTCCATCTGTCTCGGTGCAACTAAATCTTAATATTTATTTATTTTATTTTGAGCTTCGAAATTTTAGTGATGGGCTCAGGATGAAGGAATTGTTTCCAGTCTAAAAAACTTCCACTAAAAAAACAATAAAAAAAGAACACCAAAAACTAAATTAAAAAAAAAATAAAATGAAATAAAAGAAAGAAAAAAAATAAAAATAAAAAACAACAGCAACAAGAATTAAATAAACTAATTTGAGTATCTAAATATACTCTAGTAATTGCTTATTGGTACATATGTATGTATGTATGTATATATATATATATATATATATATATATATATATATATATATATATATATGCCTATTTATATAGTAAACCGGAACTCGAATGCCACACAGACATAGTCATCAAAGAAAAAAAAAAATTGATGAATTATAACAACATTACAAAAATAAGAGGATCAAGTTAAAAAATAAAGAATGATGTTAGTTAATTCAAGTTAATTTAAGGATTATATTTTGTTATATAAGTTGAGTTTCTTAAAGTGTTTGAGTATTGTGTCGATGTATAGACTGCCTCAGTCAATAAGTCGTGAAGGTCGTGAGGAATGTCTAAGTCACTACGCAGTCTTCAGTCTGTCAGTATGTGTTTAATTGTCAAAGTCTCATTACAACTTGCATAGGTTGGTCTCTGCTTGTTTTCCATTAGGTAAGAATGGGTTAGATGGCAGTGGCCAATACGAAACCTAGTCAAAATCACTTCATCACGCCTGATGCGGTGTTCATTTGACCAGGCTTTCGTAGTGTTTTTAATTTCACGTAATTATGAGTCTGATCTCTGCCAGTCTAATTCCCATTCTTGGAGGATCTGTGCCTGTAATGCTGTACATACGTCTGATGATGTCAGTATGTTAATGTCTATAGTCTGTCTTTTTGTCGCCTGTTTCGCTGCTAAGTCTATACGTGTGCTTTGTGGTATATCTTCGTGTCCTGGTAGCCATAGCATCGTGATAAGTTTGTAAAAAATCTTAATAGATATCAGAGAATACCCCGAGAAGTTCGGGGATAGTGGAAGGCAATCACAGGCTACCAAAAACTGTCCTATTTTCTCAAGAATTGTGCATGTCCAACTGATATGCATGCTCTTTTTTTTAAGAATCCATTTCAAAACAGCAAAACATAAACAACAATACTTGTGTTTTATCGTTCTGCACAAATAGTTGAAAACTACATTTTTCTTCAATCATCTTAGCCAAAAAAAACCGTTGCCTATAATTTCAAAACCGAATGTTTTGGTTTCATTCAATTTAGTATTAGCTCTCTCTTTACCTAGGACCAACCCTAAATGTCTTTTAGTTGTGTTTTCAATCCACTCAAGATAAGGATAATAACGAAACGCACTTATAGGGCATAGCTCCTGTTAATAGCATTATTTTGTATGTTATCTTGAGCATAGCAATTAACAATAAGTTGATTATTATGAGAGGAATGTTTGTAAGTTGTTTATATCCAACGAAAGGGGTGGACGGAGAATTAGCATTTCTCTTTGTTCTAATCCGCACTATCTCTTCCATGCACGTCCTCTTCTTCCTTCATTGTTCTCCCAAAGTCTTAATGAAGGGCTCCAACACCTCCCTTCTCCCTCATCGGGGGAATTAACCTTTTCAGCATCTTTGAAGGATTACCCCATAATGA
Source organism: Gonocerus acuteangulatus (assembly GCA_946811695.1). Lineage (NCBI taxonomy): Eukaryota > Metazoa > Arthropoda > Insecta > Hemiptera > Coreidae > Gonocerus > Gonocerus acuteangulatus. The sequence continues at coordinate 54,889,984 of OX328127.1, read as the reverse complement.
ACGCCCGGGTCGGCTTCTTATATTCAATTATTCTATATTTAGAGCCTGTCAAATTTATAAGAGGGCTAAGGGATGACCAGAAAGTTTTAATTATAATTGAAAAATTAACATATTTTCCGTAGTTTCTATTTTTACTTATTTATGATATGTCTTCCCTGAAATTCGCAATCATAAACCGTGGCTATACTATTTCAGCGTTTCTTCTCCCTGTCTTCATAGGGTAGAAACCCCCATTGCAGAACTACGGGTGACAGTGCGACATTGTCGCAGAAAGACGAAAGACGCAGAAAAAAACAAAAAAAAAAAATTATTGTTAGTAATATTACAAGCACTTATTTATTTCCGATTATTCTTCAAGGTTCATATTACACGCATCTTGAATAGTGTTGTAAAAGAGCACGCCTTTAAGGCTAGAAGGCGCGGCTCCTAAAAGCTCGAGCTCTCAGAGGTTGTACAGGGCTCGATAGAAGGCGCGAGCCTTGAAGGCTCGGCTTGGTAGAAGGCGCGAGCCTTGAAGGCTCGCCTCGGGAGAAGGCGCATGCTTTGAAGCCTTTTACTTTTCATTTCCAAAATGGCGGATGGCGGGCAAACTGCTGTTTCATGAAATATACTTTATTAGATTCGTCCTAAATTGAAATTATTCGCTGGCAATTAAATTTACCATTTCATTGATAAACTAATTATATGGATCACTAATTGGGTAAAAATAGTAACTTTTCCTAAAAAATAAACTCTTCTATGTGACGGTGAAGGCAACACTGTCGTACTTGTTCACAATTGCCATTCTCAACTTTCAAAATATTACCGTTTGTACGCAGTGTGAAAAAATAGTATTACATTAAAATAAAAAGTCATCATAATATATACATAAATTGTCTCTGAAAAATCCAGTAGTATCTAATCCACACATACCAAATTAACATACAAAATTAAAACCAAAATGTTTTATATCTCCTCTAAATAATACAAGCCCATCCAATTTTTCATGAAGATTTGAATCAATAAGAATATAGAATTGAAGAAATCAACTGAATGAGTCACTTTATTCAGCTTAATCATTAATTTAATAAACTGAACTTTGTCGAATTTTAATAAACTACAACTGAAGCAAAATAAGAATTATCAGAGATAACAGCTAAATTACCTCCCTTTGTAAATAAAGATGCCGCTAAAAGTTTATGTTTATTATTGTGAAATAAATAGTGAGAAATGTCACAAAAAAATCTAAATAAATAAAATGTAATGATTATAGAGTAAGTAATTATTGTACATAGATAATCTAGTAAAGCACTAGAAAGGGTTTGACTATAACCGTGCTTGCCGAAGCTCTACCTTTCCAGGGCTCCAAGGCCGAGCCTTCAAGGCTCGAGGGAGAACCTTGTCGAACCATCAGGACTTGATAAGGTCAGGCTGAAGCCTCACTCCCGAGCCTTCTTGGAGCCCTCAGAGCTCGGGCTGTGGAGGTTAGGTTCAAAGTTCAGGCCTGAAGCCTCTAGTCAGGGCTCGCTTTTAACAACACTAATCTTGAACCGCATGGGGCTGCAGAAAATTTTTGGGTTTTTCAAAGTCCGTCGCAGAAAGGTTAAAAAGGTTCTGCTTAGAGTGTGGAAACCCACTTTTAGGTTGACCTCATGATGAAATTCGGAAGTACTGTGTGTGTGTTTATGTGTATATATATATATTCATATATCTGTTCGCACTCTCACAAAAATGGTCCGATTATGATGACATTTAGAGCACAAATAGTGGGAAAAAATGGCTAATTTAAAAGGTCAAGTCTGTTAACTAGCAGAATTCGCCTACCTGAATACTGTTATATGGGCGAAATTCGCGAGAGCAAAATCGTTGCACTTGCGGCTTTTCTTTAGTAGGCTTCCATGTAAACTTTATAAAGGTTCTCTGACATGGAGAAACGATTATTTTTGTTTTCTTTTAATTTATATATTATTGACTCATTCTTACCTAGATGTTTCATGCCTTTGTAATGCCACTAGAGGAGAATATGATCTAATTATACATGCTGACAATCTCAACTTGAACTGAAAAAGAACCCCTCCAGCCAGTACGGACGCGTCAAGACCCAGTCCCTACTGGCTGGAGGTTCTCATTCCCATGTTAAGGCTGTAGGCATTTTTATTTCCCTTTAAGAGTCACCACAAAGGAGTAAAACACGTAAGGAAGAGAGAAAATAAATATAGTCAAATTGTCTAATGAAGTTTTTTTGACCTTCCGCCCATTTCGTTAATTCCTAAATTTAAGTAAAGAATAATTTAATTACTTTCTGATTAATGGTCCGATATTTCACCTGGAGTCCGCCTTATACAACAGCTGCTTCGAAATATGAATAAAATGAAATAATTATATTTCCTCAAAAAAAAAAAAATAAATAAATTAATAATCGTGTTTTCCACAATAAAAAGAATGTGTTTGGACAATGAAAAGACTTTTATCGTCTTCAATTCTGGCAATAAACGGGTTTTCTTCCCAAGGTCCCCCAAATAATGCTACAGTATACAAATAAAAGTTACGTTTTGTAAAATGGTTGTGATTGCTATCCACCTAAATGAAACTTGAATTTTAGGGTTTTGAAATTGATAAAACAGATAGAATTTAATCTGTTGATACAAATAGTGCAATCGTCATTGAACTCTTCAAACAATGATTGAACAATGAATTCATATTGAGTAAATAGCTTATCAATGGTAAGCGATATCCCTGGTTAAATGAAACTGTTATGTATTTTAAACAATTTGACTTTCCATGGCTGTCCTGATATGGTAACCATTTAGGGATTATATGCATACAAAAATTAATACGGATATACAGGGTGTTCAAAACTCGATTGACACCCCCCTCTTTTTCCACAATTTTTGAAATTTAAGAACGAAACTTGGTGGGTCTTAACGTGGTCGAATGAACTTTCATTGGACCTAATGCACGACCCCTCAACTTTCTCCAGTTCTTCTCCAGCGACCCTAACTCTGGAATCTCCAATGGAAAGGGGTTATTTTTAGGACGGATTATTGTAGAGAGTTGAATTTTAGGTCGATTTCATATTGGTCATTTTTTCGCTAAAGCGCACCTATGAGAAACAAGTAACCACAAACCGATAAAACCCTTTTTTTTGTCACTTCTCTGCTAATAACGTAGAAAGTATGTCAGTAATAAAAAAAAGTAGTCGATATAAACGTTGTAGAGGATTAAATTTTCTTTCCAAAAAGTACCTTTAAATTCCTAAAATGTTAATAGGAATGGAGCAAAACACACTTTTGTTTTTGAAGTTTTCAGAAAAGTTTATGATGAACGTGGTCTATGCTTCCGTAAAACTTAATAAACATTTCCTAAACTTTTTGCTCCACCTAAAAATCAAATTCAATTACTTTATACGTAGTTCCTGCGCGTTAGTCGGACTTTTATATAAGTTGTTAATTCTGGTTTAGCGCTGAGTTGGCGTCGAGGTATTAGAATGTATGAAAAGATGAATCGAATTTTTTTTTCTTTTTATTTCGTACGAGCAACATCAATTGCTACATTCGTTCAAAATGTGCACAAAAGTAGAACCAATAGCCGCGATTTCCACAATCTCGCACATTCTCCCACTCTCAAACAGACATACAAAGCCGAACGTATGAAAAAACCCGAAGCAGCCAATAGAATTGTATCCAATTGATTGCGGGCCTCACTTGTTGAAGGGTTCCTTTTTTTGGTTATCGTTTTATCATCTAGGCATTCTATTCTGGTGGCTTCGCTGATTTTTGTACTTTTCAGCGTATTGTTTTTATGAGTCCTTCGAACACGAAACACAGACATTATTTTCACATGGTGTACAAGGGAAGAAGGCAACGAAGAAGAACAGTTTTATTCTCTCCAGAATGAAATCAAGAAGGAAAAATTTGGTTTGTGTTTGGTCCAATTTATTATATCAGCAATAGTACTTTCTCAATATAGTATTATACTATGTTATAATGAAATTCATGAACGATTGAGCCACCACCAGAAATTATTTCACTAAGCAAAATATATATATATATATATTTTTTTTATTTAAAGAGAAAAAAAAGCATTTTTTGTTGTAGGTATATCGTAATGAAGATTAATAAGAAGTAAGGTTCTCACATAATCAAGTTCATTATAATCGTGATAATATGAAATATAAGCATGAACTATTGATTGGTCCCTGTTATTGGAACCTTGTCAACAAGGATTATGTTCTTAGAGCTTCTAGCTTTCCTGTTCCTTTATCCTCAACTAATTGTTTAAAACTAAATTTCCCTTTAAAGATACCAGATATGCCTCATATTCACTCGCCTTTTAATGGGAGAGTTCGCTTTTAACGAGGCTTCTCAGGTTTACCGGAAAAAAATACCAACAATTTTGGATTGATTTCTTTCCATATTAAGAACAGGTATAAGAGAGTTGAGGTTGATTATTTTATTTGCTCCTTTATGAGGATCCGCTACCATGCAGATCCATGCAACAATATTTTCGTTTTATTATTTTGTTTTTACATGTAGTCGATTATATTCTCGGGAAAGCTTCCTTAAATATTGAGCTTACTAAAAGAAATAATACAAAATACAAAACTTATTTTCCTGTAAACAAACGTAGTTTTATTAAAATACCACGACCGAACCTTGACGAATTCTACCCTCGCATCGCCAACGGTCAACGATCTCCTCTCAATGAATATTAGGGTTTCTGTTTATTATTATTATAAATTATTATTTTATAGGTATTTTTACGGTAATAAATTAGATTTTGTATTGCATTATTTAATATTATCAGCAAGCTCGAGAACGGAAGGGCTTTGAAGAGAGGGTATTCAAATCCCATGCATATAGTAGGGAAATGGGCTCCGAATCTAATTTGCATTTTGTTTATTCAAGTGCTCTAATTTCATTCTCTGTTTACATTACGTTTGGCATTTTTACGTTCAGGCTTTTAGTTCGCCCCCTGGAAAAAGGAGGGTTTATATTTTATACATTTTGTTTGCGCCTACACGTTGTAATGCGGGAGAGAGCTCTGAAAGGGGCCATGTTTTCATAGCCGCTTCAAGGGTACATTCGTATACGAGTATTTCTGGAGGCTTCAAGATGCTCAAATCATTTTTTTTTTTTTTTGTTTTTTTTTTTTCATATTTTTGCCATATGTCAGTTACATGCCTTCAGTTCACGGTGAAATATTTTTATCAACAGTTTTTCTCGTAAACAATATTTTCTTTAAAATACCTAATAATATTAGTGTTTTCCCTTCCAAAAGGAACCGGAACTTGCTTTTGATGTTGTGACCGATTATAATATCTGGAAGTCTTGACAAAAAATCTCGACGTTTTATAACACATTGATCAGAAAAAAATCGGTTCTTTGAATTTTTATGTTTGTATATGTGTATGTGTATATATATATATATATATATATATATATATATATATATATATATAAAGGTACTGATTATAGTTATATCGAAAACACTCAGCAATGAGCACTTTCTTCTGATACTCTGGTCATTAGAACGACAATGTTATATCAACAATATCAACTAACCTCGCAGTTTGAACGAGTTTTGATACATAAAAAAAATATGATTAACTCGTTTAACTATTTTCTCTTCTCAGGGCTCGCTGAGAAAATTCCTAGCTGCAACATGGATGTCGGTGCTAATAGCCAAGATTTTTGAAGCGCCGTAAAAAAAAAAAAAAAAAAAAAAAAAAAAATCGTTTAACTATTTTTTTTTGAACTAGCTGTGCATGTTTTATGAACATTAGCAAAATCGAGCAATTAGGAATTATTGGCTTAGTAAGTAACAAAATAATTACACTGCCCTTAACTTAACTTGGTGTTAATAATCCATAATCCACAAAGGCCTCATAGAAGACTGAAGCGGTGGTGGCCTTTAGACAACTTGTTATAATATGCCATCTGCAATGCTCAAAATTTATTATTCTAGTGGGTTGTTTAATTGTACATATCATGCCTCACAAAGTTATTATTCCATAACTAGCAAAATTACTGGACATATGTATAGCATATTGTTGTAATTATCAATAAAGATTTTTAAAAAAAATAACTTGGTCTACGTCTTACCCGACCAATGGGAAATGCTTTTTAAAATAAGCAACATTGTTTCCGTAAAATTAGGTGCTTTCATAGAGAAAACGTAAAGCTAAAATATAAATTTTTACCAGTCGGGTGTGGATGTGTTGAGATTAAAAGAGCTTTCCGATCAGCAGTAGAAGATGCTGAGTGAGTAATTTTTGCTAATATACGTTTTCAGTACACAATGGCACCTAAGTGAAATGTTATGAAATAACTATTCAGAATTTCATAAAATTTCACTTACCTAGGTGCCATTGTGTACTGAATACTTATATTAGCGAAAATTACTCACTCGGCATCTTCTACGTTTGATCGGAAAGCTCCTTTTAATCCCAACAAAATTACAAAAATGTAAGTTATATATTCTTAAATATCTTGGAAAAGGTTGGGAAATTACTGTAGGTAATTACTGTAACCATTTTAAATTTTCCTAAATTTCTACAAACACGCTTTTAAAGTCATTTCTGATGAGACGATCGCAGACGGAGAAATAAGTGCTAAAAACATCGAGTTTTGGTTTCATTGCTTGGGACGCTTATTTGCGTTTGTTTTCCTCAGAGTTTTATTGCTTGTTGTTTCATAATTGATTTTAGCAATAAAATGAATTTGACTGAGATACTGAGGAGAGGACGAAGAGGCCGGGAGAGTAATTTCCTCTCCTGTAAGTTTTCAGTACATAATGGCACCTAAATATCACTTATCTTTAATATTTCGTAAGAGTAGGCGTTTAAAGTTTTTACAAAATTAATTACATTTATTCTAAGCTTTCCAAATGTCACCAGGGATAAGAATTTATGGAAACGCGCTAAAATGACGCATTTCCTGCGAGTCGGGTTTTTTATCCACTGACAGCTGGTTCAGAGTCAACATACGCAGGTATTACTTAGAACCGATGAGTTAAGGGGAGAGGGGATTGGGGCCCCCTTTGGTTGAAAATTTCCATAGCAAAGCCTTCGTTAGAGCAACCAATCAAGCCGAAGCTTCCTATCCAAACCTACTCTTTTAGTAGCTTTTACATACACTTACATTCTCCTGGCAGATACGGCCTTTGTAGAGAACCATCTCATGGAATACATATGTATTTATTCAGATACGGAAGTGTGCACTTAGGGTGCTAAAGGAATGCTGAAATTATTCCTTTCAGGTGGAATAGTTCCTGTAGAGGGATAGAAGAGTGTACAAGTTTTTAATTAGTATAATTTTTTTTTTATTACATCTTCTTGATATTTTTTGAAGGCGCATCTGTCATTACCTGCAGGCGGCCACCCTTTATAAACACCCATGATATAGAAGAGAATATTGTCAGCATGCTCTTCGTTAGAAAAAGTCAAGCTGCCGCTTGAGGGGCCCGAACCCACATCTCCCGAATGATAATCCGGCCTGCCAGCTTCAAGAAAGGAGTGCCCAATCAGTGTAACGCGTGCCCAGAAATGGTTTGAAAAATTTAAACATGGAAAAACAGAAATTAGGATGAGCCCCGCTTAGGACGTCAACTTTATTTTTATAATCACGAACACAAAAATGTTGAATAGCCAGAGCCAAAATTAACAGTCCATGTGATGGGAGAAAGGATAGTCATCTCATGAATTGACAGCAAAGTGTTGGTTCATTATGTTAATGATAGTCCACTTACTGTTTGAACAACGATAAAAAAAAAAAGTATTAAATTTATTAATAGCATTGGCCGAATCCTCCTATTCTCTGCACATCGTCCCAAGACATTTTCATTTATTTCATGCTTTACAAGATTTCTTACTAGGAAGAAGTTATATTCTAACTAAACAGAATATGCTAAATCATTATTCGAATCTGTTTTTATCAAACAAAAATTCTTGTATAGTTTTTTTTAGCACTTTCCTCCGAAGGAAAGTAGCTATCGAGGTTGCACTCATGACGGAATTTTCGAAAAATTTCTTGGAATCTTTATCGATCCTACCTAGTAGACACCGAAAATGATTCCAGTTATAATATATATATATATATATATATATATATATATATATATATATATATATAGTTATAGTTATATATGTGTCCGTTAACACGATACAGGCCAGAGTTTTTGTTTTTTCACCTCGAAACTAGGTATTTAGTATTCCCCATCAAACGATTGAACGAGTTCATTAACGAACAAAATCGGTAGATCCGGACGGGGGGGGGGAGTACTCCGGAGCCCAAGTAGTTATTTGTCAATACCAGCCATAATTTTTTTTATATTTCAACGAAACTCGGTATTTGTTGTGGAGAAAAATTTGTTGTAAAAATAAACTAAATCGGTTGACTAGAAGAGGAGGTTTACTCCAGAAAGAAATTACTAATTTCCTTCGATCGGTCGTTATTTCCGTTGTACTGTTACGAAACTCTGAATACGTCCTGGCTATCTAATAAGAAAGAAGTGTTTTGAAAATGAACTAAATCGGTCTATTGGAAAAGGGGGGGAGGGGTGTTACTTTGTACTATGTTTGAATTGAATTCTCTCACCAAACGTAGGTCCGCGAAACTCATCAAGATCAATAGATGAATATGTGAAGCTTTGTGTATTTATTACGAAGTGTAGTACCACGCATACACAAAACTCTGGAAGGAAATTAATTACCAAATTAATAATTGAAACAGCTGCTCATAAAAGCAAACGAGCAGCACAATTTATGTTTTTATTTTATTTATGTATGTAGGTTATTTTAAGTAAATTATTCAGCAATGCACTCGACCCTGCCCAATTCTGAGGAAAGTGCTTAGTTATGCATCTCCTGCGTGACGGACTTTTTTTTCTATTGATGTAATTATTGCTAATTACATTCTGTATATGAATACATCTGGTAGTATGATACAATATGAGAGCACCAGGCCTCCCACCTTCTTCCTCGATTAACGTCAAAAGGACGCTCAGATGACGTTGAAAGTTTCCTACTCAAGTTCCGACCAAAGGCTGGAGTTGAAGAGAGTTCAGTGAGTCATTGATGTGTAGCGGAGCTTATTTTAAATTATATTTTTCCGCTGGATAAAAGCCCGCTGCACTAAAGTTTTAATGGAGCTTCCCCACGGGAATAGTTTTTACAATTGGTGAGTTAGTGTCCAGATAGTGAGCAGATAACCGGAGGATTCGGCATCTCAGCAGATCAAGCCAAGTGTCGTCCCCCTACCATTTTGTGTTACCTGCTCCTAGAAAACCACTGAAACTGGCTCAACATCTCGGTGCACAGGGATTTTTCGCAAGCACTGAACATTTTACTAGCTTCTAAGCCGCTTGCGATAACCCTGAGTTACCTTACTCGGTACAAGCAGTACCAGCGAGATCCAAGCTCCCGGCTACTTTCCGAACGGAGATCTGCACATCAGCCCCCAGTGACGTCATACGCTACTACTGAACTCTTCTAATTTATGAACACTTATTTATTTATTAACAAGTATTTATTTAATTTATTGACAGTCGTCTTATAATTTTATTTATTCAAGTTAAGTTTTGTTATTTTATTTATTCAAGAGGATGGCCCGCCAAGCTGTGAATACTGATGGGTACGTGACAAAAGAGGCAGCGATCATAGGATTGGCGATGAAACAATGGCGTGGAAAAGCGCCGAGGACAGGTCACCATTTTCTACCTCTCTCTCTCCATTAGTCATAGAGCAGCACTTGGTCCCATTCAGAGCTGGTGGAATTGATGTCCCCATTCTCCAAGGCCACATATCGATGAATAATAAATGGTCCAGAGGCTCAATGCGTTCGGAGTCGGAGTTGGACGGGGTAAAAACAGCCGAAAAACCCCTCATCGTCAGTCACCCACGTCAGTGGCCTGCAAAGAGCATTAGTCAGGACTTCTATAGAGGTGCCTCTATGTATGTGACAGGCTGTGGCTTGTATGGTCATCAGATGGGTGCTAATGGACATTTGCATGCGGGAACAGTTCAAAAATATTTATCAAATTGAAATAAATAAATATTGAATCAATTTAACTTTATTTATCAATTTAACTTTATTATTTAAAACGTATTTAATATTAAAAATATTTTGATCATGACAAAACAAAACTCAAATAGAACTTAGTTAAACGCTATACACAATAAGTATATACGGTCTGCCAGATAGTAGCAATTATTCAGAGGATCATGCCACAATAAAAAAGTATAAAGACATTATTAACATTATAATCAAGGCTAACACTACCTAAAAAAGGTTCGTTAATATAAATTTCCTTTATACTAAAAATTCGGATACATTTATTCAAACAATTCGGTTTGAAATAGATGTGGGCCAGCCTAAAACAGTCGATAAGGAAAAGAAACAAACTTATGCAGACCGCATCTCATATTTTCAAGAGATATATAAGGTTAATAAATGGGAAGTAATAGGACTTCATTTCGGAGCTCCCGGCGCCATAACGGAATTTATCCAGGACTCAATCAACATGAGGACTATCTACCTTTATACATGAGAAGAAATCAAGAAAAAAATTAAATTAAACATGACATTAAGTGTAATAAACTAATAAAATAAAATAAATTGTCCACTTACCCGGTAACCACTACAGGCATGGCTTTCTTCCCCCTATAACAAAAAAACAACAACTCATTAAATTCATTTTAATTTTAAACCATAGCCTATTATTCGTTTAGGAGAATGTTGTCGCCTAAAGTGGACAGCTACCATTCGGATTGGTCCACTACTTCTCAATTCAACCACGAATTGTTAAACTATCCATAATGTTACCCAGTTCTCTTCTACCATTTTATTGAGTGGCAGAAGCGGAAGAAGAGAGAGGGTTGGTGGTTCACAGTAGTGCCAAACGCCGGTGTTTTTGGAAAAAAAAAACTACAGAAACCTTTTTTATTTTCTAAATAAGCTATAATTTTCAAGGTACTTTTTTGTTCTGAATCGAATGAGAAAATTACCAATCGAATAGAATAATTATCCTGGTGGATAAACATGTTTTATATTAAGAAATACCTGAAAAACAGCAAGTATTCGATTTAAGAAGTCTTATTTTACTCAATGGTTGGAAAACAATTAACAAACATTGTGATAATGTTACCTTTTCTCGACGTATTCCTCTTTATTAAAATTTCGGCTAATAACAAATAAATTTAACAGTCTCACAAAAGATCTCATTTTTAATGTTCAGTAACTTGCTAGCACAAAATGTTCAGCAACCCTCTGCAGAAAACAATAATGGCAAAGTATTTTATCATAAAATAATCGCATCGCTAATTGACAAGTTCATTTTATCAGGCTGTGCAAAAATACGTCCGAGTACAACATTAAAATTTATAGGATAGCAACATTAATACATGTACCTTTAGGTAAAACTAAGGGGAGACCATAGCTAATTGTAAATACCGTTTTTTTTTCCCTACTCCAAATGAACTAAGGATAACTGATTTTCAGTACAAACATCTTTACCACCTGAATGGATTAATATCATATTACATTTTGGCAAACAAAAAAAAATCTTTTGAAACCCACATATGTAAAATATACATGAGACTTGCAGGGTAAAACCATTTTTCAGCACACTTTTCACTAAAATCTATGAAATGTCTGTACGGTGAGAAAACGGACAACGAAAAGGTGTTTTGGGTTCAAATCTAGTAATAAAATGGAAAAGCAATATTAGAGCAGATTTAATTCTACAAGTAATTAGGTATGAAAAAATGTTTGTTCAAAAGCAATTGAAAACCTTCGGTTTTGATTATTTCCCTCACGGCACCACTCTGAGGAGTATCGCCCTGCAAGAGGTGTGCGGCTTTTGATGCTTCATCAAGAGAGAAAGCCTGATCCGTTGGGTATTTGGTACATCTCAAAGTTGTAGTATATGTTTGATTTTGAAGTTTCTGTTGCTTTTTCGATACGAAGGTTAGTGGTTATTGGTCATTATATACTCGGGCTATGGCCAATAAGAACTCTGCATTACTTCTTCGCACCCTGACCTTCAGTTCGATCAGATATCGAAATTAGTTATATTTTATTTATTTATTTGTTTGAGTCCCGCAATTTTGGCGATGATCGCTTTTCGCAGGTTTATAACATTAAAAAATAAGTCTCAGTCCGGAAAAAAATAAATAAAAAAAGTTATATTTTAAAATTTTAGGGTAACGAAGGTTTAAACTTTCTAAGGCCTATGTAATTTACCTATTTATCCTTGAAGGTATGGCTTGATATTAATATTGACTAATGATTTAAAACAATAAAATGTGGTAATTAATAACCAATATTACTATAAATTGTGAAAGTACAGTATTATCCCTGAAGAAGAAGAATGAAGTCTGAAACGTTGCATTAAATTAGATAATAAAAGATAATTTGAAAGGTTCACTAGCCATCTTTTATTCTACCCATTTCGTGAGTCCTATTTAAGTTATATAACAATGTAGTTCTTTTTGTTTTGGTTTTCTCTAATGCCCATCCCCTATGAATTTAGTTATACCATTGCCACCGATAAAACTAGTCATTGCTAAATCTGTCATAAATCTGTTCTGGTAATTCCAGAATATTTCAAAATTCTTGGAAATCCACTATTTGGCTGAAAAATTAAATATAATCCGGTATTGTACAAAACTACTGAAAAAATTAAGTGATGAAATGTTGAAAGATATTTATTTTAAAAATTTCAGGGTTCTGCCATCTACTGAATAATGTTTTAATCATCTGGGAAAATAGTCTTGAACCAACTAAAATCTTCGAAATTCAGGTGACAGCAACAATATCTGCACCGCAATGTAGGACTCCAGGAAATATTTCTGATGAGATTGTGTGTACACATACACACACACACACACACACACACACAGACGTATATATATATATATATATATATATATATATATATATATATATATATATATATATATATAGGGGCGAGGTTAGCTCAGTGGTAGAGCACTGGACTAATAAGCTGGAGGCCAGAGTTCAAATCCCGAGCAAGCACTAAAGATTTTTTCTTCTAGTGTTTTCGTTCACTGGTTGAATTCGGCCTCCCTAACCGTCCCTAGGCCAACCCAGCCTTTAATTAATTTAATAATGGGTACCTTGGTTGGTGCTAATGACTCTAGCAGTCGAAGCAGCCAAGGGGAAAATCAGGCGGCCGGAGCATAGTACTGACCACACTATCTCCCTAGTGTGCCGTATGGTCATGAATCAGATACCTCTATAGTATCTGCCCCTCAGGGCCTCGTGGCCTGTTACGGGACTGATTATATATATATATATATATATATATATATATATATATATATATATATATATATATATATATTGTCACAAAAGCGTTTTTGGGGAAAAAGGAAAAAGGCGAATGTCATAACTTAATATTGATCCAAATAACCTTTCGACGCAAAAGGATTATATATTCCATTTAATGATAACAAATTAAACTGTCAATGTCAAAGTTATAATGGAAAATTATTAATAAATTAACTTTCTAAATAAGGATAAACACATATTTAACTTACGTGTCGAAATTCCTCTAATAATGGGAAATGTATTTAATTGTTATTCCTGGAATACACGGATATTCAGCAGATTTTGTTCTCTAAACATTCTTGTTAGCTGTTAACATTCTGACGCTATTTCAACAATAGAATTTCTCCACCTACCCGGTTCAAATTATTATCTATGAAATTACTAGAATATTGAAGCAGGTTAACTATTTTTGGGAAGAATTCAGATGTTTTGCATGTTTTATGCAATGCTACGTAGGTCGGGCAGTCTTGTTGCATTAACGTTTCATTTATTATTAAAAATGAAAACTTATTCTAATTTTAGCACTTTCCTCCGAAGGAAAATAGCTATTGAGGTTGCACTCATGACGGAATTTTTGAAAAATGTCTTCGAATCTATATCGATCCTACCTAGTAGACACCAAAAATGACCCCCGTTAAAATTTATATATATATATATATATATATATATATATATATATATGTATGTACGTCTGTTAACACGATAGCGGTCAGAGTTTTTGTTTTTTCTTCACTTAACTTGTTATATAGTATTCCTCCATCAAACGATTGATCGGTTTCGTTAACCAACAAAATCGGTCTATCCGGAGGGGGGTTTGCTCCGAAGCCAAAGTAGTTATTTGCCAATACCCGTCGTAATTTTTGTTATATTTCAACGAAACTCGGTATTTGTTGTGTTCAACTGAAGAGAAAAATGTGTTGTAAAAATAAACAAAATCGGCTGACTAGAAGGGAGGGTTTACTCCAGACAGAAATTACTAATTTCCTTATACCGGTCGAAATATCTGTTATATTGTTATGAAACGTCCTGGCTATCTAATAAGAAAGAAGTTCTATATTATAGAATCTAATAAGAAAGAAGTAGGACGATGGTAACCTTTGACGTTCTTCGTCCTTAAACCCCATTCATACATAAATACAAGAAAGAAGTGTTGTGAAAATGAACTAAATCGGTTTATTGGAAGGGGAGGGGGGTGTTACATTGTACTATGTTTGAATTGAATTCTTCCGCCAAACGTAGGTTCGTGAAACTCATCAAGATCAATAAATGAAATGTGAAGCTTTGTGTATTTAGTGCGAAACTCTGGAAGAAAATTAATAATTGAAACAGCTGCTCATAAGTGTAAAAGAGCACAACTATTAATGTTTTTATTATAATTATCTATATAGGTTATTTTAAACAAAATATTCAGGTAGGCACTTGACACTTCCCAATTCTGAGGAAAGTGCTTAGTTATGCAGCTCCTGCGTGACGGACTTTTATAAATTAGTATTATCAGCTTTGATTTAAACTGTTTATTTTCTAGCCCTCAATGTTTAAAAACTTTATTCATTTACCTAATTTTGATATGATTTCCTAAGACATTTAACTAGTTTGTCACTACCTATGTCTTTACCAATGAATTACTACATTTAACTAGTTTGTCACTACCTATGTCTTTACCAATGAATTACTACATTTAACTAGTTTGTCACTACCTATGTCTTTACCAATGAATTACTATATTTAACTAGTTTGTCACTACCTATGTCTTTACCAATGAATTACTACATTTAACTAGTTTGTCACTACCTATGTCTTTACCAATGAATTACTACATTTAACTAGTTTGTCACTACCTATGTCTTTACCAATGAATTACTACATTTAACTAGTTTGTCACTACCTATGTCTTTACCAATGAATTACTACATTTAACTAGTTTGTCACTACCTATGTCTTTACCAATGAATTACTACATTTAACTAGTTTGTCACTACCTATGTCTTTACCAATGAATTACTACATTTAACTAGTTTGTCACTACCTATGTCTTTACCAATGAATTACTACATTTAACTAGTTTGTCACTACCTATGTCTTTACCAATGAATTACTACATTTAACTAGTTTGTCACTACCTATGTCTTTACCAATGAATTACTACATTTAACTAGTTTGTCACTACCTATGTCTTTACCAATGAATTACTACATTTAACTAGTTTGTCACTACCTATGTCTTTACCAATGAATTACTACATTGAACTAGTTTGTCACTACCTATGTCTTTACCAATGAATTACTACATTTAACTAGTTTGTCACTACCTATGTCTTTACCAATGAATTACTACATTGAACTAGTTTGTCACTACCTATGTCTTTACCAATGAATTACTACATTTAACTAGTTTGTCACTACCTATGTCTTTACCAATGAATTACTACATTGAACTAGTTTGTCACTACCTATGTCTTTACCAATGAATTACTACATTTAACTAGTTTGTCACTACCTATGTCTTTACCAATGAATTACTACATTTAACTAGTTTGTCACTACCTATGTCTTTACCAATGAATTACTACATTGAACTAGTTTGTCACTACCTATGTCTTTACCAATGAATTACTACATTTAACTAGTTTGTCACTACCTATGTCTTTACCAATGAATTACTACATTGAACTAGTTTGTCACTACCTATGTCTTTACCAATGAATTACTACATTTAACTAGTTTGTCACTACCTATGTCTTTACCAATGAATTACTACATTTAACTAGTTTGTCACTACCTATGTCTTTACCAATGAATTACTACATTGAACTAGTTTGTCACTACCTATGTCTTTACCAATGAATTACTACATTTAACTAGTTTGTCACTACCTATGTCTTTACCAATGAATTACTACATTTAACTAGTTTGTCACTACCTATGTCTTTACCAATGAATTACTACATTGAACTAGTTTGTCACTACCTATGTCTTTACCAATGAATTACTACATTTAACTAGTTTGTCACTACCTATGTCTTTACCAATGAATTACTACATTTAACTAGTTTGTCACTACCTATGTCTTTACCAATGAATTACTACATTGAACTAGTTTGTCACTACCTATGTCTTTACCAATGAATTACTACATTTAACTAGTTTGTCACTACCTATGTCTTTACCAATGAATTACTACATTTAACTAGTTTGTCACTACCTATGTCTTTACCAATGAATTACTACATTTAACTAGTTTGTCACTACCTATGTCTTTACCAATGAATTACTACATTGAACTAGTTTGTCACTACCTATGTCTTTACCAATGAATTACTACATTTAACTAGTTTGTCACTACCTATGTCTTTACCAATGAATTACTACATTTAACTAGTTTGTCACTACCTATGTCTTTACCAATGAATTACTACATTTAACTAGTTTGTCACTACCTATGTCTTTACCAATGAATTACTACATTCTTGTTTTTTTATGTAATTGGCATTTTTTGATAAATGTAAGTGGACATAGCGGCATTGCGGTTTTCCAGTAAATAGATTTAAAAAATATTATTAATAAGTCTAGTAGGGCCGATGATCTCAAATAGTAAGGCATTAAAACTTCTGTTCTATCTAGTGTTGTGGTTTATCAGACAGAAGATGATTGATTTGACCCTGACAAATTCTACCTTCCTAACGATCCCCTCTCAATGTGCTGCTGCCTATTGAGATTATATTATGAGGTCCTGCGATAGCTTGTAATATTAGGCGGCACTCACTGCTGAGTATGGAATCAATCTATTGATTAAGATTGAAATTTGATCAGAATTTAATTTTTAGAGATTCATCAACTCAAAGGCCAAATCTTTTATCTTTTTGCTAGCTGAATACCCGTGCTTCGTCACGGGAGATAAGCAGTTATTTTATTGCGTTAAATAATGTATAATCAAAATTAACGCTACTGCATAATTTTGTGCAGTTTATTAAAGCAAGATTCCCGTCATACTATCAGTTATTCATAAATTGATAAGTAATCAAAATACAATGCTTCTTGACATTGGGGTGCTCCGTACCATTGTCAAGAAACATATAGCATAGAGATAACCCGTTATCTATAGGTTAGCAGTAAAAGCAGTTTAACCTGTACAGGTTAGAATTCGTTGTCAATAATAAATGGACGTTAAAATTTAAAAATATATGTTTCCAAAATGTCATTTGGAAATATATCCATTATATTTGAGAGCATTACCAAGCAGTGTTCTGACTGGAGATGCTGATGGGTGGGAGGCTGTGCAAGGGTTCGGGATATTATTGCCTCGGATGGACCATCACCAGGTATAGCGTAAACTCTGTGAGGGACAAAATCACAGTTTATTTCTAGTAATTCAAGGTCTGCTGACCTTCTATCGTCCCAGCAACTCATGCTGCCTAGGCTTGCCTGTTCTAACCAACTAAAAATTCGAACCCCTCTAAAAAAACGTAAACATTTGAATATCAAAAAATCCTTTTTTAGCGAGTGTTTGCGTTCTAAAGGGAACAAAATTTTCTGTCAAGTGGTTTGGGCTGGGCGATGATAGGTCTGTGAGTGAGTGGTATTTCACAAATATATAGTAGATGCAGTTTATGTGCATAAGCTTTCCCAATACTATACGATTTTTTTTAATGATTTTATTCATTTAATAATTATTGTAATAAGTGCCTTTTTTCAATATGAAAGCCTAAACAACAATGTCAATAAATATTTTATTTGATCATAGCTCGAATAAGGGGTTGATAAAAGATCTATCTTGAGGAACTCATGTTTTTAGTCGGTACGGGAAGTAATATGCCTGATTGCATTGGAGGCCTGCTAAGGATTGGTCGAGAAGGGATATTGACTGTTAGGAAAGGATTGATCGGGGGAGGACTCGTTTGTCAGAGTGAGGGAAAGAGCGAGAGGGAAAAGAAAGAGATCTCTCGAGAGAGAAAGAGAGATACTCTACAACTCCTGATAATTGAATAGCTGGAATTATCTGAGAGCCAGCTTGGTCATCAGTCAACGGCACTCCTTCTTCTCTAAGAGACCAGTCTTTCTCTCTCTTACTCCCACTATACCTCTTTTTCCCTCCTATTTCTGACTTCTTCCCACATTCTCTCAGGAATACAAACCTCTGCTTTTCTAACTAAATACGTTTTATACATCTTACGAGTACGGACCTTAAGACTTGAGAGTGTTTTGAGCGTCTCGTGCTATTACAAAACAATTTGAAAGGACCCACTTTATCTATTTACCTAAAGAGGTCCACGGAAGTGGTGATCTATTGTAAAAAAAATTGATGAATTAATTGACTGTGTAAATAGAGAATGAAATAAATACTAAATTGTTGGGGTTTACAAATATCGGTAACTTTAGTTAATAAATCAGAAGGCCCCTACCACACTGCATGTTCTCATACAAAATATCATGCATAGGAACCAACAATAATCGAAATAAAAAACCAGATGAAACACTTACACATATTATGCAAAAACAAATATTCTGTTAACTTGGTGGCAACTGTGAGCGAAAATTTTATTTATTTATTTATTAAGAGTTTCGTAGTTTTAGCGATTTACTCTATAACAATAAATGATAATAATACAAAATAACATTTACACATTGTGTATATAGAAACAATATTATTATGTAATATATTATATTATTATGTGTATACATTACAGTATGTCTATATATATTATATATATATATATATATATATATATATATATATATATATATATACACACACACACACACACACACATACACATACACACACATATACACATATATACATACGCATATATTATTGCACTATATCTACATCAATTGCTTATATTTACATTATACATTATTAGTATCTATGTACTTATACTGTACATTATTATATCTATATACTTATTTTATTCATTAATATTATTATTATTACATTATTCCTTATTATTATCTACATACTTATATTATACATTATTATTCCATCGCTCGTTACAATTTTTATTGTTTTTCGCTACAGGGTAATTCACCAATTAATAGGTATTTTATGCTGCAATTTGTTCATAGCGAACAGTTTAATTTGTGTATGTACTGTTTATGTTCAGATTTAGTTAATGCTTGAAATAGATTCAGTGAGCCAAAATTTAAAGAAGTAAGGTAATATCATTATTGCCCATACCTCTAGGTCTGCCGTTCGCAACTCTTCGAATTCGTAAATACGTAGGTCACTACATTTTAGCGCGGTTACTCCCTATCTCCATAGGGAGAACCCGCTTATGAGGTTGGCCTCATGACGCAATCCGGAAGTGCCGACTAGAAACTTTCACGTTTCAGACCCTATAGATCACGAAAATATAGGTGGCTAAAATTTGTGTATATATATATATATATATATATATATATATATATATGCCTGTCTGTTCGCTCTCTAGCAAGCTCAAAAATGGTCCGATTTTGACGAAATTTGGTACAAAAATCAGTCGTCTAATTTGAAAGGTCAAGTTCGTTAACCAGCAGAATCCGCCCACTAGAAGATAGTGTTTGGGGCGAAATTCGCGCAAAAAATCGTAAATCTTACGTTTTTGAGTTCATATGCTTGCAGGTACTTGTTTTATAGGTTTCTTGGGCTAGGAAAACGAATGAAACCATTTCAAGGCGAACTGTTTCTGAGATAAGTGGAATCAATGTTTTTGTAAGTCATTATTTTTTTGTGAGTACTTAGAATCGCGGGATTCAATTGAAATATTTTCTAAATCTTGGAAATTAGTCCCAACTAAGATGTTTAAATTTTGGTTATATTTGGATATAAGGAAGTATGCGAAAAAAATTATTTTATTAATAGGCATGAAAAGTTTTCGGATATCCATACATTTTTCGTAAATATCTCGATAACGGTTGGGAAATCGTAATAAGTGGGAAGTGACCATTCGAATGCTTACTAAATTCTCTACAAAAAAGGTTCTGAAGCAATATTCGATGGGGCAACGTCAATGAGAGATATAAGCGCTTAAAATTTAAAAAGTGTTTGTTTTGTTGTTTTAAAATGGGTTTTCTCTTTCTTTAATTGGTTGTTTCTACTTTTAAATTGCATTTATCAGTAAAATTAGTATTGTAGTAAAATAAGCTAAGAAACGGTCTAAGTTATTCATAATAAGTTTGGAGTGGCTGTGGTAATCAAGATGGCAGTGGGTAATCATGATGACGTAGGTTGTTTTGAATTCTCCGTCTATATAACTTTCCTCATAGCTTCAAACTGAAGTTACCGTTATTTCTTATTTTATAGAAAGATTTAACCCACGACAGAATGGAATTTAATTCGTCATGAAGCACATATTTACAGTTGATTATAACAGTAAAACGAATTTGCTAGTAAAACAAGACTTAAAATACTTAAAATGACAAGGAATTTTTGGTTGTTTAGGATAGAGCCTTCTCAGCAGTAGCCAAAGAGTAAGTACGTTTTCAGTACATAATTGTATTGATATATATACAGATTAAGAATTATCCGCTTCTGTGTAAGTTGACTACTGTCAGTTTCCTGTGATATGTGATGCTAATCTATTCCATTTCTTCGAGATGTAACCGCGCTAAGATGACGCAGTTCCTGCGAGTCGGACTCTTTTTTTTTAACTCAAGCGTGGAACAGAAAACAACGGGCGAACAAACTTATCTGAACTGGCAGGTTACTTCACACTTTATACATTAATTATTTTTGTGGGAGGCCCGATGGCCGTGAGCACTTTACACTCCGTGCCTAGGGTCCTGGGTTAGATTCCCCCACTAGGGGGGGGGGGGGCTTTACTTTAGAAAAAATAAAAGACTTTAGGCCTATCACGGCTAGAAAGGGGTGGTGACCTATAGATAACCCACCCTAAAATTATAATGGACGTTAAAATTTATTTTTGTCGGCTGGTTTCTGACAAAACGGTCAATGGGGGGTAATAATACTTCTCTTCAAGGCAAGCTCCCAACCAACGAAGCTTTTCTAGTCTATTGCTAACCTAAAATTTAAATAATTATAATAATCTCTCTAATGATACGTAATATATAACTGTTATAATATTCCTGGAAATAACATAAATCTGTTTACAATTAAGGTGAGATTAGAAATTTTAGCTCCTATTAAAATTGTTGACCATTTGTATTATTACCCCCCATTGACCGTTTTGTCAGGAAAGGAAACGTTGCAATTTTCCAGCTAAAACCTGTGTAAATAACTCTCCACTTTTCCTCCGCAACCATGGCGTATAGGTTGCGGAGGAAAAATGAAGTTTATGTAACACAAGAAGTTTATGTAAACAAAGGTTTTGCTCTGAGTCTTCCACCTCTTACCTTCCTAGTGTAAAACTAAAATTAAATATTCCTGGATTAAATAGCACCAGGAGCCTAAGATCATAGTTTCACTTGCCACTCTCACTAGGGAAATGATAGTAACCTGTAGGCAATTCGTATCAATAATCGTTGTTAAACATTTAAATATAAAATGTTTTCTTATTAGTTAGTTTTTGACTTATTTATAAAAAAGAATATTACTACTTCTAAGGAAGGTGTCTTGTGAAGACAGGCTAGGAATGCGCCGACAAATAATAAAATTATATTAAAAAACGATTAAAACAATTTGTTGCCCCATAAAGCCAGTAAAAACAGAACAAGTATATAAAAAATATATAATTGTTTGTCTTAGTGTTCCTGTATGTAAATGTGGGAGCTAAAAGTGACCTGATTACAGCTTAATTAGGTTCCGCGGTGCTTGTAGACTGTTGAATTTTTAAGCAGATAGAAGATTCACCTTTTGTCATGCAATCCATTAAAACATGTTTAAGAATATTCGTGTAATTTTTTCAAGTCAATTTTAGTCTTGTACATATAAAATTTTAAGGTTTTATTGGATATCCGTTTGTATGTACGCGCATGTCGTTGATTGGGTGAATATGGGCTTGAGTTTCAGCGTGTCTGGTAGAATAAACATATTTATTTTTCTATTGCATGGTACTAGTGTTTTTGTTTTGGAAATATAAATTTTAAATAAATAAAACTGCTACCTTTTAAACAAATACCAAATCTAGCTTCATTCAATTCCCTGGTCTCCAAACTTAGACCGCACGCTATCTCGAAGTACGCCTAGATCCAAGACTCCCTTGGCAACACATTAACAAAACAAAAACTGCAAGAAGCTTACACAAGTGTTAGAACGTTTTGCATTACGAAATAAAACTAAACCAATCATCACACCTAACTCTACATAACAAACTAACTGTCTACAACTCACTAATAAAAACTATATGGACTTATGGAATAACACTCTGGGGGAGAGGAAAGCATTCCAACATTCCAATCCTAAGTCCTACTTATCATAGTCAATGCTCCTTATTAAGTTAAAAGCACATCCTCCATAATGACCAAAATACCCTTATTGTCCAAGATATACTCCCTAGCCGCTTCCTCTCCTCCAAGACGTCTTAACAGGAAGTGGCCCCAAGATCTACTAAGGCAGAGAAGAGTCTTGTATTGACGAATATATATATATATATATATATATATATATATATATATATATATATATATACATAAAGTTCCGGCCTAAGCATACTGTGTGTATATTACAGGAGGTCTTAGAGCCGATTTTTACCCTCTCATAACATTCAAACAGGTAAAGATAAAGTTATGAAATTGTACACAGGTATTATACTACTAGATGTGAGTAAAACTGGAAATTATCATAATTCTACCTCGAATAGTTTCTGAGATATAAGCGATCGAAAATCGGGATTTATAGGACTCACTCACTCACTCACTCATCAAAATTATTAGGCACTTCCCATGGTGCTAGAGACTTGAAATTTTGCATGATGATAGATATGAAGGTGTTATTAAAGGAAAAAATCGAAGAATCCTGAAAAGTTGTGTTTGACTCCGCATCCGGGGCGGGGGCGTGCCAGTTTTGTACTTCCTTCGGAAACCCGTAATTCCGTCCGAAACCCATGATGTGGGGTATCAAATGAATCGTGTCGGTATGAAGAACCTACATTTGATGATTAAAGAAACAGTATTTATACAATTTAGTTTGGTCAAAATCGGTCAAACAGTACGGATTTGTATAAGGAACAAACATATATATAGGCTCGGTCAAAATCGTATACCAGCTGTCTGTCTGTATGTTTGTTCCCTATACAAATCCGTACCGTTTGACCGATTTTGACCAAACTTGGGACACAGATGGGTCTTGATACGGGGAGAATCATAGGGTAGGTTAAATTGTCTATCAGCTGTCTTTCTGTCTGTTTGTTCCTTTTACAAATACGTTTGACCGATTTTGACAAAATTTAAAACACACATATCGGTCTTGATCCGGGGAGTGTCATAGGCTAGTTCAAAATCGTCTATCAGCTGTCTGTCTGCATGTTTGTTCCTTACACAAATTCACTCCGTTTGACCGATTTTGACCAAACTTGGCACACAGGTAGGCCTTGGTCCGGGGAATGCACTAGGCTAGGTGAAAAAGGTCTTTCAACTGTCTGTCTGTATGTTTGTTCCTTATACAAATTCACACCGTTTGGCCTATTTTTACCAAACTTGGCACGCAGGTAGGTCTTGATTCGGGAGTGTCATATTACTTATGACGTTTTGTACTTTTTGTTCCATCGGAAAGCCATCATTCCTTCTGAAACCCATCATGTGGGGTATCAAATGAATCTTCTTGGTACAGAGAACCTATATTTGATGTTTTAAGAAACATTTCGACGCATCTTAACAAAAACAGTTGTGATTTCTAAGTTTTTCAAAGTCGAACCATCTAAATTACAAAGTTTAGGATCACAAACCCAAAATGTATCTTCTTTGTTCTTATCTTTTTCTTGAAGGCCTTCTACCGATCCCCTATTGTGATCTTTATCCTCGGGATAAGGTACCTGTGTTTTACAGTGTAATAGTTTAGTTAAGAGAACAATCAATTTGTCCTCTAGAGTACTGTCATATGGAAGAGCTTCTAACTTTTCTAGTCTAGTGATTAGATGTAGATAGGTATGCTACTTATTGGTATCAAATATCAAGCAGTAAGGAGAACTTTATGCAGAATCCAAAGACCCTGGTTTTATATTAAGTACAAAAGCCAGTAGGTATGCGGCAACTAAATTTTAATTCATACTTAGAAAAAAGTAATGAGATCCCAAAAAAAAACATAAATTTGAAATAGAGGCCAACTTCCTCCCCCCACAAAGAAACACTTCCTTCCCCGAAAATATCCCCTCCTAAAACCCCCCTAAAAACGCCTTACCGTCCTACACTCCAAAAAAAGTAGTATGAGTTAGTGTATTAAGTGCACCATATTTTCAACCAAAAATATTTGCCAATACAAGAAAGAAATGTCCAAGTTCATTACTTGGAAGACCTTATAGTTACTTACTAAGAACAGTAAAGACACTTCAACTGACCTTTAAAAACGACAATAAAAATACTTATATCCAGTTACTAAAATATCACTTTCTTCAAACAGGTATATTCTTAAACTTGGCAATGTTTAGTTTTCTCTCTAATGATAATTTCGGCACAAATAAAACATTATACTGAGATTACTGAAAACTCTTCAACAAGAAACCCAGAATTTTCTCTTCAAAAAACGGAGGAAAAACTTGTGTTAACTAAATAGGAGAAACGCACATAGGGACCAAGAGGTATTATGGCAAAGATCCTTTGTTTGGGAAGGTCTTGAAGACAATGACAAAGAAAATAATAAAATAAGTCCCATGTTATGGTGTAGAGGCTTGAAAGGTTCATGTGTTTTGATCAATGAGCAGGTAACTTAATTTGAGTTTTGAGAAATTGAGATAATCCTAGTCCAAAGTTTTAGCTGAGGGTACATTTTTGTGAATGCAGTACAGTAGTATCAAATTTAGGCAAACAACTTGTTTTATTGGTAGTCGGAAGGTCCATGGCAAATTTTCAGGTAATAATTTATTATTTATTAACCTCTCAGTGATCCTATTTTATAATTTATTGTTGTCATACCTGTCGGTGGAGACCGTCTCCACCGACAGGTATGACAACAGTATATTTACTGGCGGACCTAACCCCTTAGACTATTATAATTTATTATTGTTTTAATAGTTTCTCAGTGTTGCAATAGCTCTAAACTGGCAAGTCGTGGCTTAGCTAAATACCTTAAATACCCGGATATTTATGAAGTTGGGTATTTACCCTGGGTATATACTCTGGGTATTTACCCTAAAGAATAAATATCCGGGTATTTTACAACACTGTTTGTTGGTGGTTTAAAACTAGTTTATTAAAGCTTTTAATTTAAATAAATCATAGTTTTTTTTTAAATGATCTGTTTTGTTTTGTGTTTTTATGAAAATTTGGCTAAGACCCTGAAAATTGGTTGCCGTAAAATAAAACAGCTGTACCAAATTTGGGCTGATTGTTTCCTAAATCTGCAATTCTAACAAAAAACATACTGACAATTCTAACATTACAAATACTGCTTCATTAATGTCAGCAAATTCTTGTCATTCAAAGACCCTGGAGACGAGCTGATCAAATTTAAAAGTAATAAAAGAATACTGTAAGAATAGTAAAAGTAATATCGCATTAAACTCCTAAAAAAAAGTTTTGGTTTTCGGAATTCGTAGACAATTTTGAAAATCATCCCGCATATCCTCTAACAAAAATATTATTTCAATTTATTTATTAAAGAAGTTAAAGGCTAATCGGAGACGTATTGTTCAAAATAAAAAATTAAAAAAAAAAAACTAACATTTTTTCCGTATTGTGCGAATACTGATATTATTTGGCACAAATAAGAAAGATTTCTGATAAGGTATTGCAGTTGTGTGTACTAAGATTTACATATATGCAAATTAACTGCAGCTTTGGTTATATTATAAGGCTGATTGAGGCACCTCTATAATGTACATAGGAGACTGTATAGAGAGTATCTGTATGTTAATAAGGGCAGTAAACCTGGTTACAAGACTGGATACCTACCATATCTACCCCGGAGCAGTTGCAACACCTAATTAGTGTGCAACAGATATTTGCTTCTCTGCTCTCCTCGCTGAACGAGGAAATACAGCCTAATACAATCCCTTCAACGATGCAACATTCGTCCTCCTTAGACATATACAGTTTTATTTTTACGATGTAATTTCTTTAAACATTTGCAGACTATGGGAGTACCTTATATTTTTACAATTTTACAAAGTACAAATTTTCGTGGCCTTCGATGTACGGTTGAGTCTCGTCTATGGCAAGTTGATTTTTTTCAGCGGTGGGCTCGCTTAATAATTTCCAGCTATTCCCCGGAATGTTTAGGAAAGGTGGCCAACATATAGATAGCCAAGAAGTCAAAGGTGAAAGGTAAGATATCGGTGCTAATTGACACAAAAATGTCATTTGGTCAGGATTTCTACATTTTTTTTTTTCATGGGTGACGCACAATGTATCGGAAGTGACGTATTTGGCGGTAGATGATCAAAAACTAACTTTGGTGAAAAATTGATTCCATAATTTACCTGAGTGTTATTGGCACAAAATTTAATGAATAGGAACATTCAATAAATGTACAATTTATTACAGTAAATGAGTTACTGGTTTTAGCGCGGTTTCTCCCTCCTTCTATAGGGATTAAACCTGCTTATGAGGTTCACATTATATCGCAATAAGGAAATACCGACTAGATCCTTTGGATCTTGAAAATAACGGTGGTATTTGTATGTTGTTTGTTTGGTCATTTGTTTTTTTAGGGCAAAGAACTACGTGGCTATCATTGCCCGGGTATTTGTATGTATGTATGTGTGTGTATATATATATATATATATATATATATATATATATATATGTATATATATATATATATATATTTCTGTTCGCTGTCTCAACAGCTCAAAAAATGTCCGAATTTTATGAAATTCGTTACGAAACTTTTACGTTTTCGAGTTTATATACTTGCGGTACTCGTTTTAGCACTTTCCTCCGAAGGAAAGTAGGTATTGAGGTTGGACTCATGACGGAATTTTTAAAAAAATTTCTTCAAATCTTTATCGATCCTACCTAGTAGACACCGAAAATGACCCCCGTTAAAATTTATATATATATATATATATATATATATATATATATATATATATATATATATATGTCTGTTAACACGATAGCGGCCAGAGTTTTTGTTTTTTCGTCACGAAACTTGGTATATAGCATTCAATTAGCAAACGATTGAACGAGTTCGTTAACCACCAATGTCGGTCCACCGGAAGGGGGGGTTTACCCCGAACCCAAAACACTAATTTGACCAATATTTGTTATATTTGTTGGAACCGTAATATTTGTTATATTTCAACGAAACTTGGTATTCGTAGCGGTAATATAGAGAGAAAGGTGAGATATAAAAATGAACTAAATCGGTTCATTAGGAGGGGGGGTTTAATCCGGACCCACAATACCAATTCGCCACTACCAGCCGTGATTTTTGGTATATTTCGACAAAACTCGGTATTCGTAGTGGTAATCCACAGGTAAATATGTGTTGTAAAAATAAACTAAATCGGTTCATTAGGAGGGGGGGGGGGTTACTCTGGACCCACAATACCAATTCGCCACTACCAGCCGTGATTTTGGTATATTTCGACGAAACTCGGTATTCGTAGTGGTGATCTACAGGTAAATATGTGTTGTAAAAATAAACTAAATCGGTTCATTAGGAGGGGGGGGGGTTTACTCCGGACCTAAATTACTAATATACTCATACCAGTCGTAATTTCTGCTGTATTGTAACGAAACGCGGTATACATCGTGGGTAACTCATGAGAAAGAAGTGTTGTAAAAATGAGCTGAATTATAAAATTTCGCCTTTACTAGCACGAAACACACCAGAACCTTCAAGTTTATACTATTTGAAATAGTCCTATTTTTCCAGTATGAAAAACTATATTTCTTATTTCTATTCATAAAATAATACAAGTAGGCCAATTCAGCCGGCTTCCAGGATAATTGCGTCACAATACAATATGGACTTGATCAATGTAGCAGCGAAGCCCGTTGTTTCAATATGACCACCGTGTATGTACTGTCACTATCGCCCCTTTTCACGCCATTTTAATGTTGCATAGCTTCATATAAAAATTCATCTTCTTGGAAGAAGACTCGGCTATTTCCTTGTCCAATGATTATTTTTTTTTTTTTTTTTATAACAGCAAACCCAATTTTCGTAGTAGGAAAGAGGAATACAAAAACAATCCTTTCTTGTAATTCACTAAAAATGAATTCCACAAAATTGTTATTAGTTTTCTTCACTCTTGTTCTCCTTAGAACAGAACGCTTCTGACGTTTTATATATTTAGAGCCCGTCAAAGCTTCCGAGAATATCATACGCCAGAAAAGGCAAAACGTTTTGCATAAAAGACGACTGGAAGATCATTTCCAAGTAAATGCTCTTACTTCTGCAAGTCAGATCAATTTCTTTATTCTGATAAAATATTCCAAGAATTTATTGTTACAAACATAGAAATATTATTTATGAAATAATTGGTGGGTTGAAATTATAATTGCCTCATCGAATATTTTAAGTGAGGTAACTCATTCTATTGAATTAGCCGCAGTGTCGGGCAATAAATATTAGCTAGCAGTTAAAAAGTTATATTGCTTAACTAAAAACTATTTTAGAATAACTATATTTTTTTCAACTTTAGTTAGTGATTGAAGACTAGGAGTACTAACTGATTTCAAACTAATAGCTGTACTTAAAGGTGACTACTAACTACTAATTGTACTTAAAGCATTTAGTAAAAAAAAAAGTTGAATATATCAGATTGTGTTCGAAAGTATTAGAAAGAAATTTGAAGGGCTTAATAGGAAGTATAGAGATAAGATTATATTAGGAATTATTTTGAAGATCATATTATGAAGAATATACAGGGGCATATTATAAAGGATGCCCAAGGTGGATTTAAAATGGATGTAGAAGGTGGTTTTAGTTAGGTTCAAGAACGTGTTATTAGGAAGAATGCAGAAGGTGTATTTATTAGGGAGGATCAAACAGGTATTATGAGGAAGGATGCAGAAGGTGGCATTAGGAAGGATGCAAAATATTGTGCAAAGAGGAATACAGAAGGTATTATCAATAATATAAAAGGAATTAAGTATGATATAGAAGGTGGTATTAGAAAGGATATAGAGCATTAAGAACTTAAATAGAGGGCAGCTACATTGGAAGTATTGGCTACAGCTTACAAGACATATGTGTGCCCTATACGTGATTATGGGAGTGAAGTCGTCTCCTCAGCAATGAAAACCAGCCTAACAAAATATTATGCAGTCCAAAACAATTCCCTCAGATTAATTCCTGTTCGAGCCAAATCGACTCCTAAAGTTGCCATGAACTGCAACCGGGTTTAGAGCTATTAGACAGTCGCAGAGTTAAAAATACACTCAAATTCTGGTAAAGGGTTACAAGAGTGGAGCAAAACTACTAGAATGGATTATTAAACGCTTCGCATAGACTCAAAACAACAAACAAACCCGCCATTAACGCATGCAGAGCCCCTGAGGAGTTAACACCAGCTAACTATGGAAGACCCTGCCATACTGCTGCACTACACGGCAGAAGCATCAGTCCTGCCTAACAAACGGCTTGACATAATAAACCTAAAATCCAAAAAGTCCGAAGCTACCCCTCTGAAACTTCAAAATTTATTGCATTTAAATTTATTTATTAAAAATATCTAAATGTGATAAGAAAAGGTATTAATTATATAAATATTTTTGTTAATAATTTTTGGTCTTATTAAACCGTACACTAGTAAACATAAATCACAATTTAGAAGATAAATATAAAACTTTAAACAACCACGTTATATATACATACATAACTTGTATATATATGTATATGTATATGTATGTATATGTATGTATATATATATATATATATATATATATATATATACGCGCGTGTGTGTGTGTTATTATTTTTTTTAAATATAATTATTAATGTCTACAAAATCCTAAAAAGTGACGCTTTTAGCAGACGTTATATTTCCTATGATTAAACTGTACTAGTAAGTTCTACCTGAAAAGCATCAGTGGATGCAAAACAGCAGTTTTAATAAAATGACGAGTGTTTTTATTTATTTATGGGACTTTATTAAAACTTTAACTTATAAAATTATTTTTTATGACAAAAATTGAATATTTTGGGTCAGTCTGAAAAATCACAGCATGTAGATATGCATAGCTAAACAAAAGGGAGGCGAACGTATGAAGGATGAGGAGGGAGGTTTTGGGGGTGGTTGGGATAGTAGGAGTGGTGGGGGTGGTCTCGAAGCACAGTTCGCGGCGAGATGCAGAGCTGGCTGCTCCTAGTCCTCGCCTCCCTGGCTTCTGCCTGTCCAGCTCGCGAGTCTCTCACAGGCTCATGGTCCGGCCTCTCGCTCGAGAAGCGAACCCGTGCCTCGCCGATAGTCTTCCATGGACTCGCTGTTGAGACCTACCCTCCTCTCGATCAGTCTCCCGCACAGCCTAGAGCTGCCTTCCATTATACCGCACAGTTCTGGCTGATATCTGTTTACAAGGGTGCGCCACAGCTATCGTCGTTTTTCGGCACGGGGCCACCGGTTGATGGAGTGTACGACATAAGGGACAGGTAAGCCAACTAAAAAACTACGCATTTAATAATCTCATTCAAAAATATACTAGACAAAATTATAATACAGGCATTTTATTATGTTATGCAGCGGTAAAAGTCTCCTTAAACACTAAAAGTTAGAAATACAAGTCGTTCATAAAAATAGGAAAATTATATACAGCATTCAAGGGGAAGAAAAATAACAACAAAAGAAATTTATCT
Source organism: Gonocerus acuteangulatus (assembly GCA_946811695.1). NCBI lineage: Eukaryota > Metazoa > Arthropoda > Insecta > Hemiptera > Coreidae > Gonocerus > Gonocerus acuteangulatus. The sequence goes on along the minus strand of OX328127.1, from coordinate 54,858,821 downwards.
TTTACTTTTTTAATAATTATAATATATATATATATATATATATATATATATATATATATATATATATATATATATATATAAACTCTATGAGTAGATTTATCTTTAAGCCAACGTTTCATACAAATGACCATGCGTTACTCATTATTTCTTATTTTTCAATATTTATTATTATTTTTATTTCTTTGTTTTAATAAAGCAACGAAGGAATTTTGAAAATTTCAGTGTCTATATGGGAACCTCTTTTATTAAACCTTTAAATGTTTGGCAACAAAAATAAATAAATTATAAACATGTACAGCAAGAAACTAAATAGACTTTAAAAATTGAAGAGTGGCAACAAAAATTAATTAAAATAAAAATATAAGAAAATAAATTAGTAAAAAGAAAAAAAACTAAAAAGAGAACAATTATTTTTCATTATTCAAGCAAATAAATTATATTTTACAAAAAGAATGTAATTTCTAAAGCGTTTACATTATTTCTAAAGATATAGCCTGCCTTTCGTTTTAAATAGTGTAAAGTCATGAAATATGAGTAGGTTTTTGCGTTTCCTGCAGTCTGTAAGTATGTTTATAAGGTAAGTAAGGTAGTTTTCTGCACATATCAGAATTTCTTTTCTCCACTAATTTTTAGTGTGTTAGGAACAAATGGCTGATCCTAAACCTTGTTAAGATCACTTCTAATACGGTTAGCCTTACATATTATAACAAGCGTTCACACTAATAAGTCCCAACGCAAGTTTTCAATACTTAAAATTTGTTTAATTTTCGAACTGATTGGTTATATTATTATTATTATTATTATTATTATTATTAATTTTATGGTTATTTTTGAGGGGGTTTAATTTTAATAAATATTGGTTTTTTGGCATGATCAAATTATTTTATTTACCAAAATGTAGAAATTAAGACTTCTGACATTATAGGTAAAATAAGATTTCTTAAAACATAAATTATGCCTGTGAAGATATTTTGTTAGTAAGTGCTACTGTCGACTATCTAAAAAAAAAATATTTGAATATTTTAATTTATTTTGTTAATATTATATTTGTTAAAAATTAAAGAATGAGTTTACATAGAAATTTATTTCGAGTTTTTAAAGAATTTATTGGATTATATTAAGGAAACTAATAGAATAAATAAATGAAACTAAAGCATTAAAAAATATTCAGTGAATAAAAAAACCAAGATTTTTAAGAACTAAGAAGTTTAGTCCTAATAGTTGAAAAAAAGTATATTTATTATTATAAATGCATTTGTATTTATTCCTACGCTTCGACTTGATTCGCAAGGATTCGTCAGAGCTATCTAATAAAAATGGACGCAATAAAAAAAAGGAAATAATAAATATATTAAAAGCTAATCTGTAAAATAACATAACGAGTAACAAAATACCCGGTCTTAGTTTTAACTAATGTATCTTTGATCATTCTTATTGTATTTATTCTGTCAATTTTTGTCTTATAACCCTGATGAAAGATAATAAATACAACCATTTTAATAAAAATACAATGTTAATTTTCATTAAAAAGGTGTAGTTTAATTAAAACTATGTAATTTAAATGCAATTGGAACTAATTATGAATGAACCCCGACATTGACTTTCTTGGTTACTATCTAATAGTCTTAATATTTACTTTATTAGCGATTATAAAATTAATTCGTTTATTTAATATAATATAACTAGCTGAATACCCGTGCTTCGTCAGGGCAGATAAGTAGTTATTTTATTGCGTTAAATAATGTTTCATTAAAATTACGTTACTATACAATTCTGTGCAGTTTATTACAGCACGGTTCCCGTCATACTATATTTTATTCAATGGAAGTTAAAATTTAAAAGTTTATGTTTCCAAGAAGTCATATGGTAACACCCAATATATTTACGAGTTATTAGGTTATAGGCGAGGAGGCTGTGCAAGGGTTCCGGATATTATTACCTCGCCTGGAAAACCTAAGGATATGCCATACATCACGGTTTGACCGGGACTGTCCTGGTATTTTGCAATTGTTTCGGTGTCCCGCCCGGTTTTATCAATGTCCCGGAAAAGGCTGTAAGATGTAAAAAGTAATGAATTCATGTTTATAAGAAACTTTTTTAAATCGGTTACTTTTCTACAATTAACATTGTTACTACTGCTCACAGTGTCAAAGAAATCAGAAGTAATCTAACTGTAAAACGCTGGAACTACCTGCCCAGCGCTGCCAGCTGCCAGACACTACTTTTTGGCTGAGAGATTGTTTTACGAAAATCAAGTAGCAAAAAAAGTTCCGTTCTTATTTTTAAGGTTAGGGGAGACTAATAGTTTAGGATTCCCCCTTCCCGTTAGTTGCTAGGCTTAAAACTCACCAACCATTTTGCTTATAATTTGTACTCTTTTTATCTCCCCCCTGGTATGCCCATCCCATATTAATGTGTCTCGGTTTAACTCTCCAAAAATATGGCAAGCCTATCTGACGAGGACAGGCAGAAAAGAAACGCAATTAAAACTCTATGAGGGACAGTTAATTTCTAGTAATTCAAGGTCTGCCATCATAGTTGAAATTAACCTCAATTAGAAATAAAACTATGAGATAGATAATGTAAGGTAACAGCTGTTCTTTATCGTCCTAGCAACGCAGGCTGCCTAGGCTTGCCTTCTCTAACCAACTCAAACTTTAAACCCCCCTAAAAATGCTTAAAAATACGAATATCAAAAAATCCTTTCTTAGCGAGCGCCTACGTTATATAGGGAGTGTCCATGCAAAATTTCAAAATTTTCTGTCGAGCGGTTTGGGCTGGGCGTTGATAGATGAGTGAGTGAGTATTTTACAAATATATAGTAGATACATATTTTTGATGCGCACAATAAGATTAACATCTCTACTCTTTTGTGATGTGTCATAAGATAAAATTATTGGTACAATGTATTTTTTCTTTTTTGTAGTTGATGCTTTGACTGTTAAAACACAATTACTGCCTGTAGACGAAACTTAAACAACTTACGCTTAGAGAACTCATAAAAACAAAATATAAAAATAAGAGCTTAATCCTAAAACTATAATATAATACAATATAAAATACTAATCATTCATTATTATCATACTTAAATACACTTATATCGTAATAAATACTTTAAGTTATGCTTTTTAAATATTAATTTTATTTGAGAACGAGTTTCAGAAGTTCGTGGACCATAAATTATATGTTTATATTTTCATTATTTCCTAATTTTTGGGGTGTTTAGGATTCATGAATATTGTTGTAAGCTCAAAAAATTAATATCACACTGGGAAACTCAGTCCATGCCTATTTAAAACGAGTTGGAAGCGGTGCACGCTCTGACTTAGGATAAATAATTGAATGTCCGTGTTGCAAAATACATAATTACACTCAAAGACAGTTATGTTATTCAAGATTGGACGTGAGTAATAAAATAAAAATATTTTCTAAGGCAAATATATTTTGATTTTTTTTTAAGGAACGCATATCTATGCAATTTTAACTAACAGTCAATGACAAGAATTTTCTGCGACAAAAGGAAGCATCAGAAATTTTAATACTGAAACTACACCCTAGCAAAGAAAGCTAGCAAGAAGTTAACTGTATCCAATCATTATACCTCATATGTACTTCTAAATCCCCAGGTGTACATATCCTTTGGGGTCTTTAAGAATTGGGCGAGTTCTTTAACAAGTAAAATCCACTTGGAACGGGGAGGGGGGCTACACTGGACATATATTATTAATATGCCTTTAACCCTTTCCCTTCCGTTGACTGTTCCGGCTGTCGAGAACGTTTGGTTACGGTGTACCGTTGACTTGTCCAGCAGTCCAAAGCTCACCTATTTCTCACCGTCTTTCTCTTCTCATTTCTCGACTTTTGAGATTTATAGCTTTACCGTAACGAACTTCCTGTATTATTATTACATCCTGTCACAACAGGTTATTTCAATCAATTACTAATTTAAAGTCAAATTAATTAAAAATTCGGCAAGATCTGTCAAAGACAAGGCGCTATGAGCGAGAGTGGCAAAATTATACCTTACAGGGATCCGAGGCTGGATGCAAGTACCCGCGCACTGTCAATCCCAGCCAATCAACGGTCAATATTTCTAAAATATTGCTAGAAATCTTGGCCAACGTCGCACAGTGGTGCCAAAGCGGAAAAAAATCAATTTTCGTAAGCGCTGATTTCGATTATTTAATTTGTGATTCCCACACTATATTAGCTAAAAAATCTAGGAATAGCATACTTTTCCCCCCTGTTTCAAGGTTATTCCTATTAAGTTAGGGCCAAAGTCTGAATAATGAAAGTTTGGCCAAATTACACACTACTTTAAATAATTAATATATAATTTCAAAAGAGAGAGAAAAAATTATCAACATTTTTCCCTGCTCTACGATGGTCAACCAAGCCACACATCAGACAAACTCGACGACAAAAAATCAGAGCGCATTACAACGTTATAAGTTACGAATTTTATGTAAGGATTGGGAACAACTGTCAACAAAAAAAGCTCCACCTTTCTCCGAGATGAGAAAGGTCACATTTCAAACTAGACAAGTTAAAGTAAAGATTAGATAAAAAATCATCTGGTTTTATCTGCCTATCCGATCATAACACCGGAATGAAAGGAAAGGATTACAGTACGCCTTTATTTGTTGTACTATCCAGTTTACCGTATTGGCTCAGATAATACATGCCTACGTCAAAAAACTTCAATTCGAGTTCATTTGAGTGCTAACGTTATTTAGTCATGAGCTCTCATGTGTTAAAATGAAATACCGCAATTTTTGTGACTTCTTGTTGGGTGGTACAAACTTCGACGTATTCCTTCAACAAAATCATCCTGATTTAATTTAAATATGCACTCAAAATACCTGTTGCATTTGGTTTTGATGAGTTCAACCTATTCCGAAAATCTCAAAAAATATTTAACGCCCCAATAGGCTTTCATTTTTCTATTAACTGTTCAATTAACTTAAAAATGTCCGTAACTGAACTTGATGTATTGTTTTGTTCTGAGTCGAATGAGAGTAGCCCCATGTTTCTAGGTTGATCCCTTCACGAGATATTCAATTGTTTCCGCTTTTTTGCCATTTGGAACCACTGGGCATCGTGCTGATATAAAGATATATATGTCTACAAAATAAACTAAATAGATCCATTAAGAGTGGCTGTTCAAGCCAGTAAATTAATAATTTGTAGTGTATACATTAGTAGCTAATGAGAAAAAATGCCTTACAAAAAATGCACGAACTGTCCATTAGAGGGTGGGTTTTATTCTAGAACAAAATAAAGAATAAATAATTTTTCCAACAGTTAGAAAATATATAAAACAGGAAAACTACTTATATTTATTTTGAACTTATATACACCCTCATGAATGCGTTCTTGAGGATGTATATATTTCTAACTAAACGCTTAGTTATTCAGCTCCTGCGTGAAGGATCTTTTATTAATAATATTAAAAACGGGCGATTTCCATTATTTATTATAATTTCCATTGCCAACATGAATATATTTACGGAAATATCCAGACAATTTGGCGAGTAAGGGAAGCTGTCAGCTGTCAATTTATCACTAGCTATTAGAGATTCTTCGAGAGGGCGTGTATATTCAGCTGGGAAACAGAGAGAGCCACTCACCGCAGGGGCTGGTTATTAATGAAAAAAATGAAATATTGCCAAGAGAGACATCAGGTTTCTATCGCCTAGCCTCTCGGGAAAAAAGTCAGTATCCCTTCCCTGTTAGCACCCTCTTATAAATTACGGCAGCTCACAGAACCTCCCTGTCCGATGATGAAGTGAACTTGCCAAAGAGGCACAATCAATCCAGCTGCTACCCTTTACTCCTACCTCTTTGCATTCTTAAGTACAAGTTGTTCATATCTATTTGTCCTTCTTTTAGGGGTTTAACAGCTGGCAAAAAATATTAGGTGTTTGTTCATTACCTAAAAAATATTTAAAACAAGAAAAGAACATTCCTTCACCAGTGGATTTGTGAAGGTGGTTAGTGGTATTAATGGGTCATCATGGGTATATTCCTCTTCTAACAATACTTCAAATTACATTCTGCACAAGGCCTTTTTAAACATCTGTCTTTATATATATATATATATATATATATATATGAATTTAAAGGAATAAAAACGTTCAAGTCTATAAACTTACTTTCTATTGGCAGGGAACCACATTTTTGTTCTCGAAAATAAAGATTCCATCATGATGGTTAATAAAAAAATATATTTTTTACGTTTCGGCTTGACCTTTAAGCCTTTATCGATGTTATAATATAAAATAATAAACCGGCTGTATCATTAGTCAAATACATTTTTAGCAACGCCTTACTAATATCCAGTAATGCACTACAGCCATCCAGGTGTTCACTTGTGATAGCCTTCCTTCCCTCCCTCAGGCGCAACAATGTCGAAGGCTTTCCTATCTATTTTTTACATACTTATTGTTATCTTGCAAAGCAACAAATAAATCAAAATTTCTAAATAATGGGACAATACAGGAAATTTCATTATAAGTCTTTTGACGCCTTAGGAACATCTCCAGCATAAATACATTTGGAGTTATAAGCTAAAAAAGGAAACCAATGTTTATTCTCAGAAGATTCGCTGATGAAGCCGGCAGAAGATAGAATGCGAAACGCCGGTTATCACCACATCAACATGATAAAATCCAAAAGACTTTAAAACGAAAAAGACTTTTAAAACGGGTCGAAAATAATTGTTAACTTTTATTTTATGAAATTATGTTATAACTTTTACTTTTATTTTTTTTTTCATTTTGAAAACGTAAAAGTTCGAAAATAACTTTTTGGGTTTCAACCTTCTTTTAAAAAAAGTTTGTTTTTACTGTTATTGTTTTACAGAAATAGTTTTAATGTAATTTGCATTAAAATACTTAATAGGGAAAACAATTTAAGGGATAAATTAAAGCTAGTAATGTTTATTATTTGTTTTGCATCAACAAATTTATTTCAGTAAACAAACAAAAATAAATTATTAAACAAAGAACATTTCACCTATTTTTAAGAATTAATTCTTTTTTAGTAATAATATATCGTGTTTGTGGAATCTAGAATATATCTATAATCAGGGTTGAAAAGGCTCTTTCAACACTAACTTGAGTGGCTGCGCTACAGTGTACGATAATCGCTAGTTAGTATGGAAATGAGTATATTTTTTTTCTTCCCAGTATTCCAAGTATTGTAAACCAACGTAACCCTAAATTCTTGATTAAAATAATTACATTATTTATTTCAAATTGAAAAAAATTATAGAATTATATTAACTTTTTTTTTTTTTAAATTACATTTTAGAAGTTATTATCCCGGCGCTGGTCGCGTCCATCCGTGGGACACCGTTAGTCGCGCGTGAGCAATTCCCTCACGCCTCAGTTTTTGGCTATTCTATTATTGTCTTAGCTGCGTTATTCATCATATTTTTTAATTTAGTACTTGTTTGTTAGAAAGTTATCAACATATTTAAGGTGCTTTAAAGAGTTAAAGGTTATTATTATTAAATTATTGGATTAAAATGAATGGAAGAGGGAAATGAACAATAAAATTCTTTGATTATACAATTTAATGTTGAATTAAAAAAAAATAGTTTTTGAGTAAAAAATACATTATCATAATTTTTGATTAATTATAAAAGAAAAGAAAATATTTTTAGATTAGTAAAAAAAATATAAATATTAAAAAATATTTGTAACGTTCGTATAGAAAAAATGTCTATAATATAATAATGAATGAATTGTAAGAAATAAAATTATCCTGAATCAAGATCAGCGGAATTCGTAATACAATTTGAGCACGTGATCTCGCATGCTAGTTACATACATAAGTTTGAGAGAGTCAACCTAAGGGTGGGTTTACACTTGATAGTTATTGCAGGATATTTCTATCAGAGAGAAATTGCGACTAATGAAAACCATGTAAAATGTATGTCTGCAATAAATTCTACCCTGTAGAATTTATTGCAGACATACATTTTACATGGTTAGCAATTTCTCTCTGACAGAAATATCCTGCAATAACTATCAAGTGTAAACCCACCCTAACTCTTCTCTTCGGCGTTTTTGACGAAATAGAGGAGTCCGGGAAAGACTCGAAGCTACTCCCGCGCAGGCCCAGTTCAGTGACACGAGTGCTCGCGATTTCCGTTTTTTTCGATCAAAACTTTTTGTAGAGGGTTAGCATGGCAACTTTTTTTCTTCGAAAATCATTTCGTAACCTGTGTGAATGTAAAAATGACAAACAGAAAAAAAGATCAGAATTAAATAACATGAAATATTCGCATTAAAAGAATTTTACGGCATGTTTGAGGGAAATGCTCAAGGCGAGACCAACAGCGGGTAAAATAAATTTCACTCTTCTGACTTTTAAATACAACTTTTTTAACAGTTATTTTTTTACTTATAAAATAAAAGTTGAATTTTCAGTTTTTCAGTAAAAAAATAACTATTTCCATCCCATCTTGAAAACATTAGGTAACGTGAACGTTGAGAGTCTATGAGATTTATTGCCTTTTAATCCGTCTTTTATTATGTAAGATAATTAAGAAAACAATTCAGAAGAAATTTATTTTTCCCAAGAAAAATCATTACCCTTGTACTAGATATCTTTTTACACAATTAAAAAGAGTCTCTGAAGCCCTATAAGAATAATCGTTTCCTTTTGAAATCAAATATAGCTCCAGTGAACAAAGCTTATCTTCTTCCTTATTAGAATTCCTGCCTTTATTTTTAATTAAGTCCCCAGAAAGAGGAGTACCTCGATGACCCACATTCCTGGATAAGATTAAACAAAAACATGCAATTCGTATACAGGTTGAGGAAAGCCGCTTGTAGAGGTAACTCCATAACGAAGGACGAGATAAGGCAGATTGGTGTACTCAGGGGAATGGTATGACCGGTGTAAATACAATACCATTCTATAGTCACAACTACAATACTACTAAATATATAAATTACATTTTATGAGTGTTATTAATTACTGTATCACTATTTTATTAGTGTTGCTAATTACGACTGTCGCTACTTATAAATTACTATCTGAATACCTGTGCTTCGTCTCGAGAGATAAGTAGATTTTTTATTGCGTTAAATAATGTATCATCAAAATTAACGCTACTATATTATTGTTTGCAGTTTATTATAGCTTGGTTTCCGTCATAATATATGTTATACATCAATTGATAAGTCATCAAAGTATAATGTTTCTTGACACTGGGGCGCTCAGGACCAGGTTCAAGAAACAGATAACCTAGATATAACCCGTTATCTGTAGGTTACCAGTAACAGCAGTGTAACCAATACAGGTTACATTTCGTTGTCAATAATAAATGTACGTTAAAATTTAAAAATTTATGTTTCTCAGATTTCGTTTTGAAACACCCATTGTACATGTATTTGCGAGCATAACCAAGAACTCATCCGGGTGAGGAGGCTGTGCAAGAGTTCGGAATTTTATTACCTCGGATGGATCATCACCAGGTTTAGCGTAAACTCGATGAGGGACAGTTTATTTCTAGTAATTCAAGGACTGCCTCCTAGCAACGCATTCTGCCTAGGCGAGCATGCTCTCTTTAAAACTAAGAATTAAAACCCCTCTAAAGATACTTAAAAATTTGAATATCAAAAAAACCTTTCTTAGCGAGTGTTTACAACCCAAAGGGAGTGTCCATGCAAAATATTAAATTTTTCAGTCAAGTTTGGGCTGGGCAACTAGTATTTCAAAAGTGACACAACTCAAAAATCGCTTTTATTCACACCGTCATAGTTATGACTGTGAAAGACATGGTACATCGTACTTCTCTTTATCAACTATCAAAACTGAATGTACCTACCTTCAGAGCTTGTACACCAGAGGACACTTGTCTCATGTCTTAATCCTAAGGCATGAATACCTTACATAGGCAAGAGTGACGCATTTTCAGTAGAGTTTTATTTTGAGTGGTGTCACTTTAGAAATACTAGTGTGATAGAGTAGATAAAAAACTATATAAATATTGTGTATAATTATACGTGTCTGTTAACATGATACCCGCCAGGTTTTTTGTTTTTTCGCCACGAAAGTTGGTATATAGCTTTCCCTTAGCAAACGATTGAACGACTTCATTAATCAACAAAATTGAACCAGCTAGAGGTGAGGGTTAGCATCTGACCAACATTACTAGTTTGCTCATACTGGCCGAAATTGTTATCATATTGCAACGAAACTAGTTAAACGTCGTTTAACCAGACGTCATTTCTGTTATATAGTAAACCAAAACTCTTTATATGTTGTAGGTATCTAAAACACAGTAATGTTATAAAAATAAACTAAATCGGTTCATTAGTTTACTCTGTGTAATTGAATTAAGCCGCCAAAATTGGTTTCTAATTCTACCACAACGGGCACTGCATCCGGTTTCTGCTGTTAATTAGAATTATAAAAGATTTATGTATATATATTTATTATTTATATAGATTCTAAGAAAAATTTGCAGCAATGCAGTGTACACTAGCTACCTTTTGAGTGTGCAGTTATACTATGTGCAGTTATGCAGCTCTTGCGCGACGGTTTTTTTTATGGATGTAATATAAATATATTTATTTATTTTGTTACAATAATTGAGGAGGTGAGGTGCAAAACTCGTTAGTTCCATTTTTTTTTTAAAAAATGAGACGACAGTGGATTCTAAAAGATATTTTAATGCTCTTCCAACATATGTTATGGGGTTGGAGCGAAACTTGTTATTTCATATAGTTTTTAGCTATAAAAAATAGCGGTTTGATGCAGAACTGATTCGTTCCATAGCTCAGTCAGTTTCAAAACTCGTTCGTTACTCGTTGTGCAGCAAAACTCTTTGGTTTCTATGGTTTGTGCTAAATAATTTCTTGATATTCCCAAGTACCGAATCCAAAATATTTCAAAAAAATACTTCATCGACAGGCTATCTCCTCAAGAAAGAAGAGGAAGAGACTATAAAACTGTTAAGTTTGGGCCAATAAGGGAATCAGCGAAAAGTTGTTTAAAGCCTCTAGATTTTGTGGAGTCCCATTATATTAGAGATATGAAAGCCAGAAAGTATTTCCCTAGTGACTGGACACCCAAAAAACTTTCCAATCCAGAAATGATCCAGAAATGTAAGCCAAATATTGGCTCGTCATAAGAGTTTTTAATTACGATTACAATATAAGCTTTAAGTCGCCAGCCACAGATGCATGTTCAGGGTGTATCCGCCTGAAAGCCCAGATTTTAGTTATGGCATCTGGAAGAGAAAAAGAAAACGTCATTGTATTCAAATGCTTTTTACGATTCGCTAAAAAAATGAAGAGGACCCGACAGTGCTCAAAATTTATTTTGATTACCAGAATAATCAAGTCCTGCCTCGAGTTCTTGACCAAGTTGCTTATTATAGCAGGCAATTATACCTCTATGGAGGCCCACATTTTATGGCGGTGGTAGATCACTGGAATCATATGTTGGAGGACCTGAGTTCAAATCCCAGGCAAGCACTAAAAATTTGTATCTTCTGGTGTCTTAGTTCATGGGTTGGATTCAGCCCCCCTGGCCTTCCCAAGGCCAACCCAGCCTTTAATTAATTTATTAATGGATACCTTGGTGCTAATGAATCTAGCAGTCGAAGCAGCCAACGGGAAAATCAGGCGGCCGGAGCATAGGGCTGACCACACTATCTCCCTAGCGTGCCGTATGGTCATGAATCAGATAGTTCTATAGTATCTGCTCCTTAGGGCCAGTTACGGGACTGATTTTTTTTTTTTTTTTTTTTTTTTTTTTTTTTTTTTTTTTTTTTTTTTTTTTTTTTTTTAAACCTTACATCTATGCAAGGCTAGAAAATGAAAGCCTGAAAGGGGATCATATGAAATATCTTCAATATTATACCACCACTTTATAAGAAAAGACCTCTCAGACATCGAAGAGATCAAATTATTCTGTGATGGCTGCTCTGGCCGGAATAAAACATTTCTGTGATAGGTATGCTTGCAAGCAGCTTCTTAATGAAAAAAGCAATTTCCAAAAAATGTCTATTATGTATCCTATTGTTGGTCACTCTTTCCTTCCAGCTGTCGTCGGCCATATCGAAAATAAAAATTAAAAAAATGTATACAATTACAGAAACCATTCGACCAGTCAACGAAGAGGTAAATCAATTAATAAAATGGCTGTGAACCTAAATAAATATTACTCATTAAACAAACTCTTCCCAGTTGTTTTCTTCGCCTCATATTATTATCCTTATTGGAAGAGCAACTTATCCTTTGTGAATTAAAACTAGGTCGTTGGAGTGCTGTGTGCAGCAAAAGTCTTTCCTTTAAACATTTTACTGCAAAACTTCCTCGTTCCATACTTCGTTATTTATTTATTTTTTTTTTTTTTGTTGCCTTTGAATCAGTATTTTTTTCCCCTTTCAAGCTCACTTCTACAGAAAAGCTATACCTTTCGAAAGCAAAAAAGTCCGACTCGCAGGAACTGCATCATCTTAGCGCGGTTACGTCCATCTCGAAGAAATGGAATAGATTAGCATCACAAATCACAGGAAACTGACAGTAGCCAACTTACACAGAAGCGGATAATTCTTAATCTGTATAAGTCAATACAATTATGTACTGAGAACGTACTTACTCTTTGACTACTGCTGAGAAGGCTCTATTTTAAACAACCAAAAATTCGTTGTCATTTTAAGTATCTTGTTTTACTAGCAAATTCGTTTTACTGTTATAATCAACTGTAAATATGTGCTTCATGGCGAATAAAATTCCATTGTGTCATGGGTTAAATCTTTCTATAAAATAAGAAATAACGATAACTTCAGTTGGAGGCTATGAGGAAGGTTATATAGATAGGAGAATTCAAAACAAACTACGTCATCATGATTAGCCACTGCCATCATGATTACCACAGCCACTTCAAACTTATTACCAATACGCTTATTTTACTACAATACTAATTTTACTGATAAATGCAATTTAAAACAAGAAACAACCAACTAAAAAGTGAGATAAACAAAGATAAAAACCCTTTCAAAACAACAAAACAAACACTTTTTAAGTTTTAAGCGCTTATATCTCTGATTGACGTTGCCCCATCGAATATTGCTTCAAAACCTTTTTTTGTAGAGAATTTAGTAAGCATTCGAATGGTCACCTTCCACGTACCACGATTTCCCAACCGTTATCGAGATATTTACGAAAAATGTATGAAGATCCGAAAACTTTTCATGTCTATTAATAAAATATTGTGTTCGCATACTTTCTTAACTCCAAATATAACCAAAAATTAAAAATCTTAGTTGGAATTAATTTCCAATATGTAGAAAATATTTCAATTGAATCCCGCGATTCTAAGTACGCACAAAAAAATAATGACTTACAAAAACATTGAATCCACTTTTCTCAAAAACGGTTACAAATATCGACTCAAAAATGGTTTCATTCGTTTTCCTATGTTAAGAAACCTATAAAACAAGTACCTGCAAGCATATAAACTCAAAGACGTAAGCGTTACGATTTTTTTTGCGCGAATTTCGCCCCGAACACTTCCGTCTTCCCGTAGGCGGATTCGCTGGTACACGAACTTGACCTTTCAAATTAGAAGACAGATTTTTGTACCAAATTTCATCAAAATCGGGCCATTTTTGACCTTGCTAGAGCGTTAACAGACAAGCATATATATATATATATATATATATATATATATATATATATATAGAAAAATTTGGGCCACTTATATTTTCGTGATCTATAGGGTCTGAAACATGAAAGTTTCTAGACGGCACTTCCGGATTGCGTCGTGAGGTCAACCTCATAAGCGGGTTCTCCCTATGGAGGTAGGGAGTAACCGCGCTAAAAAATAATTTTTATCTGACCACTCTAAAAGACATGGTAAGTTTTTTGAGGTTCCTAAAAAATATGGTCATGTGGAACGAACGAGTTTTGCATCTCACCTCCTCAATTCAACAATTTAATTTTTCTCATGCAATATTTTCAATATGAAGTAGAACGTATTATTTTCAGTTTTCATTGGAGATATAATACTAACAAAATATACACAAACTAGGTAAATTTTCTTAAGTAAATATTTTCTGCGTTCCAGTAAAACGTTTAATTTATTTATACACCAAACAGTATTAAAGTTTATTCCATTTCCCATCTGTAAATCGTAGAATGTTTAAACGGAAAAGTAAGAGAATAGATACATGTAGTATTGGTGAACCGCATGTAGGCTACAATCCAATTTAAAGTGGATGGCGCTTCCAGCGTTCTGGAATCCACTGGGAGATAGGAACGGGTGGGGGGGGGGGTACCCCCTGCCCTACAGCGGAAGTCAATTGAAATTAATCAAGTGTCTGCCCTTTGTTTTAGAGCTTCCGGTCAGAATGCTGAGCTCTCCATGTTGAACGTATAATATTCATTGAGTCTTCCATATTTAGAGTTATTTAGCAGGAAACATAGTCCGTCACGCAGGACCTCCATTACTAAGCACATCCTTCAGGGAGATTGTAATTCACTCTGCACTTTTGGATAATTTCCTTAAAATAATCTATATAAATTTATTTATTTATTTTAATTTTAACGTTCATTATTATGAACTACGAATTTTAAGACGGATTATCTTTAGGTTGCCATCCTTTTCTAGCCAGGAAAGGGCCGAAGCCTTTCTTCTTTCTAAAGTAAAACCACCAGCCCATAGTGGGAATCGAACGCACGCCCCTTGGCTCGGAGTGTTATGTGCTGATGCCTTAACACTCACGGCTACCGGGCCTCCTCTTTATAAATTAAAAGTAAACATAAATTCTTTTTGTCTCCCTAATGAACAGCTGACTCAATTCTTCTTCTTATTTATTTTAATTTAACTGTTTCCCCTCACTAAACCCAAACTTCGAACGGATCGATTTTAACAACGAGACCGATTTAGTTTATTTTTACAACACATCTTGCTCTCTAGATACTATTGACAATCACTGAGTTTCGTTCCAATACAACACAAATGGATATGAGCAAATTAGTAATTTCGGTCCAGAGTAAACCCACCCCCCAAATTGACCGATTTTGCTGGTTAAGGATTTCGCTCGATCGTTTGCTATAGGAATGATATGATGATGATGATATCGTCCCTACCATGTCAAACTATCGAATATGCAAATCGGAGCAAACTAGGGAACTATCATATTTGATCCATAGACAAAGTAATGTGTTGAAAATGGTTTTATTTGATACTTAATTTAAGGCATAAAAGGCTATTTCTAAATGGGTTAGAGTTGCGACAATTTTCGACAAGCCGTATCGTCCACAATCCAAGAGCAAAGACTCGAATCTGAAAAACGAGATTTTTCATATTTGATAGTTTGACATGGGTGGGAGGATATGAAGTCTCGTCAAGAAAAAAAAACTATGGCCACTATCGTGTTAACTTACAAACAACTTTGGAGAAGGGAAAATAAAGTGCGTTTGGCCATTTGTACTGAATGAATAAACAATGGGATCCATGTAAGTTTTTAGATGCTCGGCCCTCTGGACATCGTCCATGGTGAGGACCAAGAATGAAGCTCATCTCCAGAATTGAAGAGAAAAAGAGAAGTGGGCTGAACTTCATGGACCGAGGATCCTCTACGGCACATGGGAGAAGTATAAAGAAGAAAATAAAATTGATTGTATATACAAATGGTTTCACTGTTCATAAATATTCCAATGAACTAAGTATTCCAAAAATTGCCTAACGGTACAAATATATGATATCAAATGAATGTATTTATATTACAATAATATACACCATTTATAAAAGCACTAAAGGTAAAAAAGATGTATTAATGGCAGTTAATCCAGCTTCTAGTTATTTAATTCCCCATTGTTCCACTCGAAAACATGATCGCCTATTGTACATGGTGAAATACTGCAAAACCGAGAACATATGTTGAATAATATTTAGAGAGAAGCCGAGCATTAGAGATAAAAACGATATAGAATAAAGGAAGGATTATATCTGGACTTAAATGGAGCAGGAAGCAGCACATGGGGAGGATTTGTCTGACAACAATGGCTAGGGGATGCTCGTCTTGTATGGATGGCTTTATCTCGTGGGGTGCTTTCCATGGACCAAAAACCTCATGCTCAGATACATTATTTCCTCTAAACCTAGATGGGCCAGTTTTCTCGGATGTTCTTTGCTTTTCAGTTCCATTTCAAAAGCCTGACTACAATCAAGGGCAGATTCTAACGAGTCTCTCTGTGAGAAGGGAAAATATTACTGATGGAAACATAACACAAAAATGCCATAGAGGGGATTGTTGAATCCCCCTTGTACTCAATTTAGTCATATCTCAATCAAGAAAAATTAAAAAAATAGGAAAACAATTTCTTTGTCAGAAATACTATCACCAATAATAATATAGCGATAAAAGTCTTTACGATTTTTTACCGGAAAATCCATTTTCATGGGGCTAGTGGGATCGAAGAGCCCTCTCTTGAGAAAGTATGTATACATTTAAAATTAAATATTTCCAACAAAACAGACGGAATTTATTGTGTAATAAACTCAAGATAAAATTTAAATATAATCAATGTACACATTTTACAATTAAATTTTTAGTGTTGGAAAATACTTAATCATTTTGAATAATAACCTGTATTCAAAATGATTAAGTATTTTTTTCACTTTTCCCCCCAAAAATGTGCTAAAAGTGATAATTACGAAACTGCATATTGGACACACACGTCTAAAACATGGCCACCACCTCGACGATAGGTAGTTGATAACATTTTGGCGGAATGCTCCAAATTGCAAAGAGTGTGAGATAAATTCGGTATTGACAGTACCTGCATTTTAAACAAATCGCAAATATTTAAAAAATTGTTGACTACCTCAAATTCATTAATAACTGCATGGGTATCTAAAAAAGATTATTTCGCTCAAAAAGGTACTAACCATTAGTAATGATTTTATGTTTCAAATATTAAATAATCTGAGCTTTTTTTGACTGCTATGAAAATAATTTGGATGAAAATAATTTTTTTTTTTTTTTTTTATGGAAATAATAGTGCTAATGATTATTGTAGTCTACCCACAATAAAGAAATAAAAACAAAATACACTTTTCTTTCACTTTTCGTTCAAAAATATTACCTTCAAAGTTGTTATATTTTATTCATTACGTGAAAGTTCTAATAAGCGTGCTTGGATACCTATTCGTGCGAAACGATTTTTCTTCCTTTGAATTTCGCCGAAAAAATGTTCCCGATTCTGCTAGCTAACCAACTTAAACTATAACTTTAATTTTAGTCCAAGTATTCTCCTACTTGGCAAAAATCGGTCCATAGTTTTGGTGTTAGAAAATAATGAATAAAACAACGATTTTTTTGTTGGCACTTTCGGATTGCTTTATCAAGCCAATTTCATAGGCAGGTTTCCCTCCTTATGGTGAGGGAGGAAACACGCTACAAATATATTGGAATCCAAACAGAGACAATAAAAATAACAAATAAATTAAATTAAAAAAAAAATGTATGTGTATAGAAAATAGCCTTTAGACGCAAACATTAAATTTTAAATGAACAAAAAATATTAAATTAACAGCACCATAAATCTTATTTTAAGCATAATTTTATTATTAACCCGTCTTTGTCTGTAATTAATTTGAATTTAAAATTTAAGAGGATTTGTTTGTGCCCCGTGATCCATTAGAGTGTTGCAGAGATTATCCCGGGCAGCCTGGCTAATGTTTTAGGATTAAGGATAATTTACAAACTACATCACGAGGGCTTAGAATGACACGGTTTAGTATCCTCACCGTACATTTTGTGTAGGCATGGATTAATTTTAAGAAAGAATCAACAAGAATAAAATTACGCAAAAAATATGTTATATATAGATTTATTTTTAGCACTTTCCTCCGAAGGAAAGTAGCTATTGAGGTTGCACTCATGACGGATTTTTTGAAAAATTTCTTCGAATCTTTATCGATCCTACCTAGTAGACACAAAAAATGACCCCAGTTAAAATTTATATATATATATATATATATAGTTATATATGTGTCCGTTAACACGATAGAGGCCAAAGTTTTAGTTTTTTCGCCACGAAACTTGGTATATAGTATTCCCGCATCAAACGATTGATCGAGTTCGTTAACCAACAAAATCGGTCCATCTGGAGGGGGGGTTTACTCCGAAGCCAAAGTAGTTATTTGCCAATAACAGTCGTAATTTTTGGTATATTTAAACGAAACTCGTTATTTGTTGTGGTCAACTGAACAGAAAAATGTGTTGTAAAAATAAACTAAATTGGTTCATTAGGAGGGGGGTTTACCCTGGAGCCAAAGTAGTTATTTACCACTTAGTGTAGTTATTTAGTTTTAACAGTCGTAATTTTTATTATATTTTATTCATCAAGATCAGTAGACGAAAATGTGAAGCTTCGTGTATTTATTAGTTAGTGTAGTACCCCACATACACAAAACTCTGGAATTAATAATTGAAACATATGCTCATAATAAATTCAAAATAGCAGAACTATTTATGTTTTTATTTTATTCGTCTATCTAGATTATTTTAAGCAAATTGTTCTGGAATGCACTCGACACTACCCAATTCTGAGGAAAGTGCTTAGTTATGCAGCTCCTGCTGTGACGGACTTTTTTTAAATATAAAATTGTGACCCTCTGTTATCGATATATTATTTTATAATAACAATTTATAATATCAACAACACGCTCCCCATTCAGGTACTGTCCACAACCGAGGCTGCCTAACTTTAGTGATCAACGGGAACAGGTGTAGTCAAAGTAGCTATGGCCGATGGCGCAAGTTAATTATATACATATAGTTAGCCTTAACTATGGAAGGTCCTTCACAGGTAGAGGAAAATATTAAAATATATTAAAAAAAAATTATAGTCATACAATTAGGAAAACAAGAAGAAATTCAGAGTCATGAAAGAGAGAAAAAAAGTAATTACACAAAGCTTTAAGAAAGAAATTCGGAATAAAAGTTTGTTAAAAGTTTGTAAAACCATCTCGGTCGATATGACACTAAGACAAACAAAACCTCTTCCCGCACAGCACCCGATAATTTCAGCAAACATCCCTCAGACTCTATCCTCAATCTAAAGCCTTTACAAGCCACATCTCAAACATAAAATCGTTTGTTCAACAAGGTGAAAGTACTTTCATAAAATAAAGTTTATATTTTCTTAATCCCTACAGACTCGTGTCCTGTTTCTTATAAATTTCTAGTCTAGTTAAACGTTCACATCTCTTTTGACACATAAATCAAAAATGAAGTTACAATGAAAAGTGTCTAGCAGGAATAGCTTTTTATTAGGGAATTCCTCAGAAAGGCTATAACAAGTAAACAATCCTTCCATTTTTTTTTTCAATGTCCACTTTAATTGCCACAATTAAAAATTTCCGGCTCACAGGAACTGCGTAATCTTAGCGCATTTCCGTTCATATCCCTAGTGTCTCAGGAATTGCGTCGGAATTGTTTTTTTTTTTTTTTTCCAATATCACTCATCCATAGCTCTGTTTTCATTTGAAAAGCTTAAAATATTAATTAAATTTTTTTTTTATTTAATAATTTTGTTAAAATCCTAAGCTCAATCCCCCCAAAACTAGAATGGTCTTTTTTAAAAATTCTTTTTGAGAAAATCCATATAAATATTTCTCATTTCACCTCCATAGGTTAATCGTCATAATTGTTTACAGCTAAAAGGAATTAAAAAAATCAACAATCAATGAAATAACGAAGGAAACAAAGATGACATTTTTTAATTTTAAACTTGATTTATTTTAGCATTGATTTCTACAAACCAGAATGACCAATCAAAACGTCTATTTTGCAGGATATTTATTGAACATTCGTACGTCCTCTTTCCACGATTTTCTAGCCAGTTCCGAAGTAACGTTACATTTTTCTCATGACTTTCGTCCGTCTGTAAATAATGTTTTCTAATTAATTGTACTTTCCACATTTTTGAAAAAAAAAGTAAAGGACCTCGAAAGGTTTCATATAATGCATAACATCAAAATGCATATAAAAGATGTATCTGAAAGACAATACACAGTAATATCTAAGCTGTAGAATTTTTTTCGATGAATTGACAGT
Source organism: Gonocerus acuteangulatus (assembly GCA_946811695.1). Taxonomy (NCBI): domain Eukaryota; kingdom Metazoa; phylum Arthropoda; class Insecta; order Hemiptera; family Coreidae; genus Gonocerus; species Gonocerus acuteangulatus. Next base: position 54,838,720 of record OX328127.1, on the reverse strand, counting down.
AATACGGTATGCGGGACATTTCTTATCGGTGCCGTCGGATCATAAGCGGGATAAAGAGTAACGGTCAAAACATAGGAGGTGCGTCATCTTTGCGCATTTCCGTTCTTATCCCAAGTTTCATTCATCAAAACCTTAAAATAAATAAAAAACAGTTAATGTATTGGCTTAATGAAAAATGTGAACAAATTATGTAAAAATAAAAAAATGAACTTTAAAAGCTAAGCAAAATCTCCGACAGTATCCTAATCATAAATTACTCCAATTAAGCACTGTTTTCTCCGAATTTGTACGCTCTATCAAAAATCGTATAAGAACTTGTAGGAAATTTAATAAGCTTTCGAATAGATACTTTACATTTACTAAAATTTCCCAGGGGTCTACCCGTGATCTAGTGGCTAACGCCTTAGATTCATATGCGGGAGATGGTGGGTTCGATCCCCACTGGCGACAGGAATTTTCTCATCTCACGGCTCTTTGGGAAAATTCATCGCTGCACCATGTTGATGCGCCATAGATAAAAGAAAGAAAAAAAAACTACAATTTTCCAAGCGACATCGAAGTACATGAGAATATATCCGTAAGTCTCCAGAATAATAAGTTTTTATTTTTCATTTTCCTTGACAACGGTTATAGATATGGCATGGAAAATGGGTTCATTTGCTTTCCTACGACTAATTAATTATAACAAACGTACCTGAAAGCCTAATAACGGAAAAACGTAAGAGTTACGCGTTTGTTGCGCCAATTTCGCCCAAAAAAGCATATTTGTTGACAGTCACGTATGCAACAGATTATTCACCACGCCTCATACACCAACCCCATACCACGCAAATAGCGAACGCCACAAATGTACCACCGCCTTGGGTAGTGAAGTAAAGAGATTCAGTGAGCCTCCATGTCTGGCTGATTTCCCCAAGGTACATTTGTCACTCCTAACTTATTTCTTCCGCGCCTTTGTCCGGCCTCTTTTATCGCCAAGCAGCAGGGAAAACATTTCTTCAAATTGCCAAGCTCTTTCGGGCTCAAACTCAAGTCCGATGGTAATAAATCAAGGAAATTTTAGAAGATGACCTTTTGCCTTTTTATTGAGAGTTTTCAAGAGTATCTTTATAGCTAAGTCGTCCATCTAACTTACGATCAAATGATAACCCATTCGGGGGTAAAAGATACCCCATTCCCATGCAAACAAGCTTAAAGCAGAGACGCTTTTCGGATATTGTGTGCAGTTAAGCGCATCATTTTGAACCACCTAATAATTTATGATTTACTCAACATCCAATTTAAAAAAAATCCCCTACACCTCAAAACCAGGAGACGATTTATGCATTTTTTGTAGGAAATTTTAGAATATGACCATTTGCCTTTTTATTGAGAGTTTTCAAGAGTCTCTTTATAGTTAAGTCGTTCATCTAACTCACGACCAAATGATGTTAAGTAAAAGAACCCCATTTAGCGATATTTCGCTAGAATCCTCTCCAGCTGAAAAGGCTATTCCGTTTGTTAACAGAAAGGATAAAATTAATAGTCTGACAAAGCTAGATTTGAATCCAGCGAAAAATCGCAGGTAGAAGTAGGTGAGGAGAATATATATGAATGTATGTATCCCTTTACGGAGCGAATTGATTCTTGTTTGCATGTCCCCTGGAATGCTAAATGCCCCTACCTAAATATATATTATGTTTAGTAATTTAGTTCAATTTATATTTTCCAAAACATTAAAACTCGAAAAAAAAAAAAAAAAAAAAAAAAAAAAAAAAAAGGAGATATACAATATAGAAAAGTATCTATATACAGGGAGTTCAAAAATTGATTGACACCCCCCTTTTTTCCCATACTTTTTGAAAACGAAACTTGGTGGGTCTTAACGTGGTCAAATGTACTTTCGTTGGATCTAATGCATGGTCCCTCAACTTTCTCCAGTTCTTCTCCAGAGTCCCTAACTCTGGAATCTCCAATTTTTATGGCGGATTATTGTAGAGAATTGAATTTTATGTCGATTTTATATCTGTCATTTTTTCGCTAAAGCGCACCAATGAGTAACAAATAACCAAAAACCGATAAAACCCTTGTTTTTCGTCACTTTTCTGGCAATAACGTAGAAAGTATGCCCGTAAGGAAAAAAGTAGTTGATATAAATTCTTTTTGTTGAATTATGATAAATTTACGTTTTAAAGACGTCAGTCTGATTTTTTCCAAGTCTAATCAGGGTTTGAATGTTTAATTTCAAAGATATCAGTGCTGATATTAAGTTAGATGAAAAATAAAATATTATTTTATGTTTGATAGTAAAAGATTGTGAATTATTTAAACGTAATTTAATAAACAGTGCAATTTTAGGCATTTAAAGGTACTTTTTGGAAAGTAAATTTAATCCTCGACAACGTTTATATCAACTACTTTTTTTATTTAGGGCATACGTTCTACGTTATTGGCAGAAAAGTGACGAAAAACAAGGGTTTTATCGTTTTTGGGGAAAAAAGCGAAAAAATGACAGATATAAAATCGTCATAAAAGTCAATTCTCTAAATAATCCGTCATAAAAATAACCCCTTTCCATAGGAGATTCCAGAGTTAGGGACTCTGGAGAAGAACAGGAGAAAGTTGAGGGGCCGTGCATTAGATCCAACGAAAGTACATTTGACCACGTTAAGACCCACCAAGTTTCGTTTTCAAAAATTATGGGAAAAAAGGGGGGTGTCAATCGAGTTTTGAACACCCTGTATATAGGATCCTATATATATATATATATATATATATATATATATATATATATATATATATATATGCTAGTTAAAAATGTTTCTTCAGGATATTTTCTGAATAGATTGCCTCAGACCCTTAGCACGTTAGAGCAGCCAAATCGTATGGCCTTAACATTAAAGGGCCAGTGAGGTGGGCATTTGACAGGTCCTAAGCAAAAACCCTTTTCGGGAAGTGGAGACCCTTAGTTTGAGGCGTGACTAAAGGCTTGTCGGCTCGAGGTTTGATCTCAAAGGGAATGTTATCGTTTCTCTTTAGGCCTCTATATACATAAAAGCGTCTGTCCACCCCCTAGAGCGAGTGTGTGGATGTCGTCAAATACCTGCTTTCAGAGAGTATGTGTTTCGTTTGGGCGAGTCGGTCGCCCTTTACCTTACTCTCGACATCAAAGGACGAGGCTAACCCGATTCCAGCGAGTCAGCATATACAGTAATTTATAGAGATCATCATACATTCTAGCATTAGGTCAATGTCCAATGATGACTCTATTCGGGCTTACTAATGTTCTATTGATAACGCACTTTAGTAGACGAACGATTGGTCAAACAGCAACCAAATGCGGGCGATTAAATCAAAAGTAGATAGTTCTTGTTTATCTGTTTGATAAATTGCTACACATCAATGATAATTAGGAATTAAATCAATAGTTGCAGCGAACATGTTATATTTGGAGAAGTACTTCAAAGAATAGAAGTCTTTTTTTTTTTTTCTTTTTTTTTTATAATATAATAGAAACATTTTTATTAAGAATATTTACATAATGAAAGAAGTTGCAATTCTGTTCTAGATACAATAAACAAATTTCTCTATAATTATTATCATGTCTATTTACAATTTCCACCAACTTTACAATATGAGGAAGTAAATAAAATATCTACGCATAAGTTAGGTACTAACTTAAATTAAACATATAAAAACATAGGTATATATTAATTAAATATAGAAATTATTTTGATAAACATATAATACTATATATCTAAAGATATTCTACATTGTAAGAAATAAACTAAAAAGAGATAGAAACAAAATCCATAGTTTAGAAATATAGAAAAAAACTTTAGAAATTACAAAAGATCAAAAATGTATCACGCATATTCAATATTATATCAAGACTATGTGTTTTGGCCTTCTATGGTAAAGTTCTTCTATTTTTGATTCAATTTTATCAAAAACTAGCTGACCCGGCGAACTTCGTACCGCCTAAAAATCGATTCTTTCATATTTTTTTAATATTTATTCTGCTATTCGGGACACCAAGTCAGCTAGTAAGATAAGAAAAGAAAAAAAGAGTTAATAATTCTACAATTACACTATGTCAAAAAATAAAAATTATAAACATTTAAAATTCTTGTTATATTAATTTATTGTAGTACTTTATGGTACACGATATTTTTTGTTTGGTTACCTGGCGCGGAAACAAACAGAGCAGATGGTTTTCCAGCACGGGACAGGCAACATACAATTGACCATGCGAGAAACATGGGTTTTCTAGATTAACACCACAAACACTTAATGACTGCCCCTGGGATTTGTTTATAGTCAAACTGAGTTCATAGGTCCAATAGAAACACAGCTGTAGGCACTGTAATGAATTCACAGCAGCTCGATTCAAACTTGCACCATTATTAGTCGAATGTCGCGCTTCACGGGTCTGTCTTAACCGAATTCTTTCACGTTCATTGCGATCTTCACGTTCCTGGGCAGTACGATTAGATTGTTAATTAATTTGATGCGTTGCATTTCGGGTTCTTCTGCCTACATTTGTCCGCCGCCTTATAGGAGGCATATTTAGTAAGTCACAAACACTCAACATTTTAGTAATTTTACAGAGTTTTGCGGCTTTTAGATTTAGTAATATTATAGATGAATAGCAAAGAGATGTTTACATTTTAAGTGATATTTTACCACAGACAATTTACATGTTACCATAGTCAATTTGTTTTTAAGTAATGTTACCATCGTATAAATATTGGCATTATTATTTATACGATACTAATGTCACTCAATTCCCATTTGCCTTCCCAGAACCCCTCCACTAACACTTAAACTTTATGGTATGGTATTAAAGTTCAAATTTACCTTGAAGTATTATTACGAATCTATTGTATGGAGATATAGAAAAGTGGGGTCTTTTTCACTTCGTTAACGCAAATATAAATTAATTTAAATTGCATTATTAACATGTGATTGTATTGTCACCTAGTAATAACATGTTCTTATTTATTTACATTTTTTTGCTTATAAACAAATAACCTAATACGTTAACTGTTAAAAATATTATAATTGAGAACATATATTTTTATTTAAAAATGAATTTGCGTTAAGGAAGTGAAAAAATACCCGAAAAGTCTTGTTTTTAGACTTTTTCAGGCAATTTTTTAATTTTTTCTCGCCGTAAGAACCATCCTCGTACTTCAAGGAATATTATAAAAAAAGAATTAGCGAAATCGGTTCAGTTGTTCTCGAGATTTGCGCTTACCAACATATTTAGCGATTCATTTTTTTATAATAGATTTTTTTTTTTTTTTTTTTTTTGCAATGAGGGGAAAACCTAAAAGGCTCTCAGGGGATTAGCCTCGTACAACTCCCCCAGTGTGTGGGACTCTCACCCACCAAAAACCCCTCATTTCTGGTATGATTCCCTCTTGGAACAGCTGCTCTGGCCAATCTTCAAGAGGGTACCTTATTTTTCCCTAAAGGGGACCAACCGTATTCTCATTACATTTATGGGGGACTAACTCTGTTCCCCTCCCACTTCTGTTTTAGCAAGACTCATTTTTTAGTTGTGGCTTGTAAAAGTCACAACTGCATTCCACTTATCAGGGCTTAACAGCATCAACTGGATTACTGTTTCCGGCAAGAAAGGATCAATGTCAATGCTTAGTCTTGTCCGTTCTTTTTCCCATCTTTTGCATTGAAAAAAGGTGTGGTAGGCGTCATCATAATCTGAGTCACCGTACTGACATTGCGGGCTGTCGGTCTTTCCCAACTTCCAGAGGAATCCTCGAAAATTTCCGTGGCCGGTAAGGAGCTGGGTGAGGTGGTAATCCACCTCACCAAACTCCCTGCCCACCCATGCTCTTAAGTCCTGCACAATCCGGGCAGTCCACCTCCCTTGGTTTCGGAATCCCATCGCAGAAAACTGGCCTCAGTACAGAGGAGAGCGGCGCTTCGTATATTTTCGGCCTACAGGACTGTCTCGGAGCCGGCAGCATTGGTGGTGGCCGGGGTTATACCAATCGACCTCCTCCTTAGAGAAAGGAAACTCGTCTACGACGGTATCCTCGCTAGGAGAGTGGCCCGCATGGAACCATTAAGAGTTTGGCAGGAGCGATGGGATTCCGAAACCAAGGGAGGTGGACTGCCCGGATTGTGCAGGACTTAAGAGCATGGGTGGGCAGGGAGTTTGGTGAGGTGGATTACCACCTCACCCAGCTCCTTACCGGCCACGGAAGTTTTCGAGGATTCCTCTTAATTTAAGTTAGTACCTAACTTATGCGTAGATATTTTATTTACTTCCTCATATTGTAAAGTTGGTGGAAATTGTAAATAGACATGATAATAATTATAGAGAAATTTGTTTATTGTATCTAGAACAGAATTGCAACTTCTTTCATTATGTAAATATTCTTAATAAAAATGTTTCTATTATATTATAAAAAAAAAAGAAAAAAAAAAAGACTTCTATTCTTTGAAGTACTTCTCCAAATATAACATGTTCGCTGCAACTATTGATTTAATTCCTAATTATCATTGATGTGTAGCAATTTATCAAACAGATAAACAAGAACTATCTACTTTTGATTTAATCGCCCGCATTTGGTTGCTGTTTGACCAATCGTTCGTCTACTAAAGTGCGTTATCAATAGAACATTAGTAAGCCCGAATAGAGTCATCATTGGACATTGACCTAATGCTAGAATGTATGATGATCTCTATAAATTACTGTATATGCTGACTCGCTGGAATCGGGTTAGCCTCGTCCTTTGATGTCGAGAGTAAGGTAAAGGGCGACCGACTCGCCCAAACGAAACACATACTCTCTGAAAGCAGGTATTTGACGACATCCACACACTCGCTCTAGGGGGTGGACAGACGCTTTTATGTATATAGAGGCCTAAAGAGAAACGATAACATTCCCTTTGAGATCAAACCTCGAGCCGACAAGCCTTTAGTCACGCCTCAAACTAAGGGTCTCCACTTCCCGAAAAGGGTTTTTGCTTAGGACCTGTCAAATGCCCACCTCACTGGCCCTTTAATGTTAAGGCCATACGATTTGGCTGCTCTAACGTGCTAAGGGTCTGAGGCAATCAATTCAGAAAATATCCTGAAGAAACATTTTTAACTAGCATATATATATATATATATATATATATATATATATATATATATATATATATATATATAGGATCCTATATACAGGGTGTTCAAAACTCGATTGACACCCCCCTTTTTTCCCATAATTTTTGAAAACGAAACTTGGTGGGTCTTAACATGGTCAAATGTACTTTCGTTGGATCTAATGCACGGCCCCTCAACTTTCTCCTGTTCTTCTCCAGAGTCCCTAACTCTGGAATCTCCAATTTTTATGGCGGATTATTGTAGAGAATTGAATTTTATGTCGATTTTATATCTGTCATTTTTTCGCTAAAGCGCACCAATGAGTAACAAATTGCCAAAAACCGATAAAACCCTTGTTTTTCGTCACTTTTCTGGCAATAACGTAGAAAGTATGCCCGTAAGGAAAAAAGTAGTTGATATAAATTCTTTTTGTTGAATTATGATAAATTTACGTTTTAAAGACGTCAGTCTGATTTTTTCCAAGTCTAATCAGGGTTTGAATGTTTAATTTCAAAGATATCAGTGCTGATATTAAGTTAGATGAAAAATAAAATATTATTTTATGTTTGATAGTAAAAGATTGTGAATTATTTAAACGTAATTTAATAAACAGTGCAATTTTAGGCATTTAAAGGTACTTTTTGGAAAGTAAATTTAATCCTCGACAACGTTTATATCAACTACTTTTTTTATTTAGGGCATACGTTCTACGTTATTGGCAGAAAAGTGACGAAAAACAAGGGTTTTATCGTTTTTGGGGAAAAAAGCGAAAAAATGACAGATATAAAATCGTCATAAAAGTCAATTCTCTAAATAATCCGTCATAAAAATAACCCCTTTCCATAGGAGATTCCAGAGTTAGGGACTCTGGAGAAGAACAGGAGAAAGTTGAGGGGCCGTGCATTAGATCCAACGAAAGTACATTTGACCACGTTAAGACCCACCAAGTTTCGTTTTCAAAAATTATGGGAAAAAAGGGGGGTGTCAATCGAGTTTTGAACACCCTGTATATAGGATCCTATATATATATATATATATATATATATATATATATATATATATATATATATATATATATATGCTAGTTAAAAATGTTTCTTCAGGATATTTTCTGAATAGATTGCCTCAGACCCTTAGCACGTTAGAGCAGCCAAATCGTATGGCCTTAACATTAAAGGGCCAGTGAGGTGGGCATTTGACAGGTCCTAAGCAAAAACCCTTTTCGGGAAGTGGAGACCCTTAGTTTGGGGCGTGACTAAAGGCTTGTCGGCTCGAGGTTTGATCTCAAAGGGAATGTTATCGTTTCTCTTTAGGCCTCTATATACATAAAAGCGTCTGTCCACCCCCTAGAGCGAGTGTGTGGATGTCGTCAAATACCTGCTTTCAGAGAGTATGTGTTTCGTTTGGGCGAGTCGGTCGCCCTTTACCTTACTCTCGACATCAAAGGACGAGGCTAACCCGATTCCAGCGAGTCAGCATATACAGTAATTTATAGAGATCATCATACATTCTAGCATTAGGTCAATGTCCAATGATGACTCTATTCGGGCTTACTAATGTTCTATTGATAACGCACTTTAGTAGACGAACGATTGGTCAAACAGCAACCAAATGCGGGCGATTAAATCAAAAGTAGATAGTTCTTGTTTATCTGTTTGATAAATTGCTACACATCAATGATAATTAGGAATTAAATCAATAGTTGCAGCGAACATGTTATATTTGGAGAAGTACTTCAAAGAATAGAAGTCTTTTTTTTTTTTCTTTTTTTTTTATAATATAATAGAAACATTTTTATTAAGAATATTTACATAATGAAAGAAGTTGCAATTCTGTTCTAGATACAATAAACAAATTTCTCTATAATTATTATCATGTCTATTTACAATTTCCACCAACTTTACAATATGAGGAAGTAAATAAAATATCTACGCATAAGTTAGGTACTAACTTAAATTAAGAGGAATCCTCGAAAACTTCCGTGGCCGGTAAGGAGCTGGGTGAGGTGGTAATCCACCTCACCAAACTCCCTGCCCACCCATGCTCTTAAGTCCTGCACAATCCGGGCAGTCCACCTCCCTTGGTTTCGGAATCCCATCGCTCCTGCCAAACTCTTAATGGTTCCATGCGGGCCACTCTCCTAGCGAGGATACCGTCGTAGACGAGTTTCCTTTCTCTAAGGAGGAGGTCGATTGGTATAACCCCGGCCACCACCAATGCTGCCGGCTCCGAGACAGTCCTGTAGGCCGAAAATATACGAAGCGCCGCTCTCCTCTGTACTGAGGCCAGTTTTCTGCGATGGGATTCCGAAACCAAGGGAGGTGGACTGCCCGGATTGTGCAGGACTTAAGAGCATGGGTGGGCAGGGAGTTTGGTGAGGTGGATTACCACCTCACCCAGCTCCTTACCGGCCACGGAAATTTTCGAGGATTCCTCTGGAAGTTGGGAAAGACCGACAGCCCGCAATGTCAGTACGGTGACTCAGATTATGATGACGCCTACCACACCTTTTTTCAATGCAAAAGATGGGAAAAAGAACGGACAAGACTAAGCATTGACATTGATCCTTTCTTGCCGGAAACAGTAATCCAGTTGATGCTGTTAAGCCCTGATAAGTGGAATGCAGTTGTGACTTTTACAAGCCACAACTAAAAAATGAGTCTTGCTAAAACAGAAGTGGGAGGGGAACGGAGTTAGTCCCCCATAAATGTAATGAGAATACGGTTGGTCCCCTTTAGGGAAAAATAAGGTACCCTCTTGAAGATTGGCCAGAGCAGCTGTTCCAAGAGGGAATCATACCAGAAATGAGGGGTTTTTGGTGGGTGAGAGTCCCACACACTGGGGGAGTTGTACGAGGCTAATCCCCTGAGGGCCTTTTAGGTTTTCCCCTCATTGCAAAAAAAAAAAAAAAAAAAAATCTATTATAAAAAAATGAATCGCTAAATATGTTGGTAAGCGCAAATCTCGAGAACAACTGAACCGATTTCGCTAATTCTTTTTTTATAATATTCCTTGAAGTACGAGGATGGTTCTTACGGCGAGAAAAAATTAAAAAATTGCCTGAAAAAGTCTAAAAACAAGACTTTTCGGGTATTTTTTCACTTCCTTAACGCAAATTCATTTTTAAATAAAAATATATGTTCTCAATTATAATATTTTTAACAGTTAACGTATTAGGTTATTTGTTTATAAGCAAAAAAATGTAAATAAATAAGAACATGTTATTACTAGGTGACAATACAATCACATGTTAATAATGCAATTTAAATTAATTTATATTTGCGTTAACGAAGTGAAAAAGACCCCACTTTTCTATATCTCCATACAATAGATTCGTAATAATACTTCAAGGTAAATTTGAACTTTAATACCATACCATAAAGTTTAAGTGTTAGTGGAGGGGTTCTGGGAAGGCAAATGGGAATTGAGTGACATTAGTATCGTATAAATAATAATGCCAATATTTATACGATGGTAACATTACTTAAAAACAAATTGACTATGGTAACATGTAAATTGTCTGTGGTAAAATATCACTTAAAATGTAAACATCTCTTTGCTATTCATCTATAATATTACTAAATCTAAAAGCCGCAAAACTCTGTAAAATTACTAAAATGTTGAGTGTTTGTGACTTACTAAATATGCCTCCTATAAGGCGGCGGACAAATGTAGGCAGAAGAACCCGAAATGCAACGCATCAAATTAATTAACAATCTAATCGTACTGCCCAGGAACGTGAAGATCGCAATGAACGTGAAAGAATTCGGTTAAGACAGACCCGTGAAGCGCGACATTCGACTAATAATGGTGCAAGTTTGAATCGAGCTGCTGTGAATTCATTACAGTGCCTACAGCTGTGTTTCTATTGGACCTATGAACTCAGTTTGACTATAAACAAATCCCAGGGGCAGTCATTAAGTGTTTGTGGTGTTAATCTAGAAAACCCATGTTTCTCGCATGGTCAATTGTATGTTGCCTGTCCCGTGCTGGAAAACCATCTGCTCTGTTTGTTTCCGCGCCAGGTAACCAAACAAAAAATATCGTGTACCATAAAGTACTACAATAAATTAATATAACAAGAATTTTAAATGTTTATAATTTTTATTTTTTGACATAGTGTAATTGTAGAATTATTAACTCTTTTTTTCTTTTCTTATCTTACTAGCTGACTTGGTGTCCCGAATAGCAGAATAAATATTAAAAAAATATGAAAGAATCGATTTTTAGGCGGTACGAAGTTCGCCGGGTCAGCTAGTTTTTGATAAAATTGAATCAAAAATAGAAGAACTTTACCATAGAAGGCCAAAACACATAGTCTTGATATAATATTGAATATGCGTGATACATTTTTGATCTTTTGTAATTTCTAAAGTTTTTTTCTATATTTCTAAACTATGGATTTTGTTTCTATCTCTTTTTAGTTTATTTCTTACAATGTAGAATATCTTTAGATATATAGTATTATATGTTTATCAAAATAATTTCTATATTTAATTAATATATACCTATGTTTTTATATGTTTAATTTAAGTTAGTACCTAACTTATGCGTAGATATTTTATTTACTTCCTCATATTGTAAAGTTGGTGGAAATTGTAAATAGACATGATAATAATTATAGAGAAATTTGTTTATTGTATCTAGAACAGAATTGCAACTTCTTTCATTATGTAAATATTCTTAATAAAAATGTTTCTATTATATTATAAAAAAAAAAAGAAAAAAAAAAAAGACTTCTATTCTTTGAAGTACTTCTCCAAATATAACATGTTCGCTGCAACTATTGATTTAATTCCTAATTATCATTGATGTGTAGCAATTTATCAAACAGATAAACAAGAACTATCTACTTTTGATTTAATCGCCCGCATTTGGTTGCTGTTTGACCAATCGTTCGTCTACTAAAGTGCGTTATCAATAGAACATTAGTAAGCCCGAATAGAGTCATCATTGGACATTGACCTAATGCTAGAATGTATGATGATCTCTATAAATTACTGTATATGCTGACTCGCTGGAATCGGGTTAGCCTCGTCCTTTGATGTCGAGAGTAAGGTAAAGGGCGACCGACTCGCCCAAACGAAACACATACTCTCTGAAAGCAGGTATTTGACGACATCCACACACTCGCTCTAGGGGGTGGACAGACGCTTTTATGTATATAGAGGCCTAAAGAGAAACGATAACATTCCCTTTGAGATCAAACCTCGAGCCGACAAGCCTTTAGTCACGCCCCAAACTAAGGGTCTCCACTTCCCGAAAAGGGTTTTTGCTTAGGACCTGTCAAATGCCCACCTCACTGGCCCTTTAATGTTAAGGCCATACGATTTGGCTGCTCTAACGTGCTAAGGGTCTGAGGCAATCTATTCAGAAAATATCCTGAAGAAACATTTTTAACTAGCATATATATATATATATATATATATATATATATATATATATATATATATAGGATCCTATATACAGGGTGTTCAAAACTCGATTGACACCCCCCTTTTTTCCCATAATTTTTGAAAACGAAACTTGGTGGGTCTTAACGTGGTCAAATGTACTTTCGTTGGATCTAATGCACGGCCCCTCAACTTTCTCCTGTTCTTCTCCAGAGTCCCTAACTCTGGAATCTCCAATTTTTATGGCGGATTATTGTAGAGAATTGAATTTTATGTCGATTTTATATCTGTCATTTTTTCGCTAAAGCGCACCAATGAGTAACAAATTGCCAAAAACCGATAAAACCCTTGTTTTTCGTCACTTTTCTGGCAATAACGTAGAAAGTATGCCCGTAAGGAAAAAAGTAGTTGATATAAATTCTTTTTGTTGAATTATGATAAATTTACGTTTTAAAGACGTCAGTCTGATTTTTTCCAAGTCTAATCAGGGTTTGAATGTTTAATTTCAAAGATATCAGTGCTGATATTAAGTTAGATGAAAAATAAAATATTATTTTATGTTTGATAGTAAAAGATTGTGAATTATTTAAACGTAATTTAATAAACAGTGCAATTTTAGGCATTTAAAGGTACTTTTTGGAAAGTAAATTTAATCCTCGACAACGTTTATATCAACTACTTTTTTTATTTAGGGCATACGTTCTACGTTATTGGCAGAAAAGTGACGAAAAACAAGGGTTTTATCGTTTTTGGGGAAAAAAGCGAAAAAATGACAGATATAAAATCGTCATAAAAGTCAATTCTCTAAATAATCCGTCATAAAAATAACCCCTTTCCATAGGAGATTCCAGAGTTAGGGACTCTGGAGAAGAACAGGAGAAAGTTGAGGGGCCGTGCATTAGATCCAACGAAAGTACATTTGACCACGTTAAGACCCACCAAGTTTCGTTTTCAAAAATTATGGGAAAAAAGGGGGGTGTCAATCGAGTTTTGAACACCCTGTATATAGGATCCTATATATATATATATATATATATATATATATATATATATATATATATATATATATATATGCTAGTTAAAAATGTTTCTTCAGGATATTTTCTGAATAGATTGCCTCAGACCCTTAGCACGTTAGAGCAGCCAAATCGTATGGCCTTAACATTAAAGGGCCAGTGAGGTGGGCATTTGACAGGCCCAAACGAAACACATACTCTCTGAAAGCAGGTATTTGACGACATCCACACACTCGCTCTAGGGGGTGGACAGACGCTTTTATGTATATAGAGGCCTAAAGAGAAACGATAACATTCCCTTTGAGATCAAACCTCGAGCCGACAAGCCTTTAGTCACGCCCCAAACTAAGGGTCTCCACTTCCCGAAAAGGGTTTTTGCTTAGGACCTGTCAAATGCCCACCTCACTGGCCCTTTAATGTTAAGGCCATACGATTTGGCTGCTCTAACGTGCTAAGGGTCTGAGGCAATCTATTCAGAAAATATCCTGAAGAAACATTTTTAACTAGCATATATATATATATATATATATATATATATATATATATATATATATATATATATATATAGGATCCTATATACAGGGTGTTCAAAACTCGATTGACACCCCCCTTTTTTCCCATAATTTTTGAAAACGAAACTTGGTGGGTCTTAACGTGGTCAAATGTACTTTCGTTGGATCTAATGCACGGCCCCTCAACTTTCTCCTGTTCTTCTCCAGAGTCCCTAACTCTGGAATCTCCTATGGAAAGGGGTTATTTTTATGACGGATTATTTAGAGAATTGACTTTTATGACGATTTTATATCTGTCATTTTTTCGCTTTTTTCCCCAAAAACGATAAAACCCTTGTTTTTCGTCACTTTTCTGCCAATAACGTAGAACGTATGCCCTAAATGAAAAAAGTAGTTGATATAAACGTTGTCGAGGATTAAATTTACTTTCCAAAAAGTACCTTTTCCATGGCGCAAGATATAATAGATATGTGACCAGGGTATTAGAATATATATGTATGACCCTTTGTTCAAAATAAAGCACTTTAAAAATGTCAGATCAAGTATGTATTTAAAATACTTCGGCGTCTCGTATTATCTTGTATTTAGTGTTCTCGATGTTCGATATATACATATCGTCGATACAAATGCTAAGTAACGAATGTGAAAAAATACATCTTTCATTGTCAATCTTTAATCATTTTTGCTGGACTTACGTACGGCAAATTCTTGAATCTTAGATCACTCTATTAAAGGGAAAGTATTCCACTATCAAAAGGTCAAATCTGCCGAATATTTGACTGCCCAAAAAAAAAGTTATGAATAAATGCTTTTCCACTCTGAAAAGTGGTAATTTTCACATTCGATACTTTGCATTTGTAGCGACGATATGTCTCTAACAAAATAAAATGAATATTGCCGACGTCAATCAGTTGTTTATAATCAATAGATTAATGGTTTTTTATCGTTTCTAGGGAAATCATTTGTCAAAAAAAGAAATGCAATAAAATATAAATAGAAAGGAAACAACGAATAAACGCATCTAAATATACTCTGTTATATCTTGGGTTTTTTTTTTTTTTTTTTTTTTTGGTGAGTGGGAAAAAGATATTTATATTTATATATGTATGATTTGTACAAGATTGTAAATCTTTAACAAATAAAATTTTATTGTATTCTATATCTTAGGTTTTATTATTTACTGTTTGTATTTCAAATATACAATAATGTAGCGTAAATGGAAATTTACGTAAATTTATATTTCCGAGTATTGGTGGCATCTACTAAACAAAAAAAAAAGATATATGATGAAAATTCATCGATTTCTTTTTCCCACCCTTCCCACGAGAGCAGACTATTCCTGGATGTCCTTACGACGAAACGAGGCTACCTAACTTTTTGAAAAACAAAAAAAAAAAAATATGTACTCCTCCTGTTTGAGAAATATTTTATGAAATAAGAGTGTTGGGGTGGGAAGCATGTGGTGGATATAAATTCGGTTTATCGCGTTTAAGTAATTTACCCCTTCTTCTTCCCAGCTGGGGCCAGCTCCTCTATTATTTTTCCTTATCATTTTCTTCCTTGCAAACACACTAGTTCAAATATTTTTGCTTTGTTCTATTCTTCGAACTGACGAAGGGGTAATTTAGTTAGAAATTTGAGTCTTTATCTAAAATAAATAGGAACGTCGGGGTATGGTTCGAATCCTGATCGTCTCGTATTACGCTCGAAAGCCTTGACAATTAGTCTACGAGGCTTCACATCATAGCAAGCTAATTAATACAATGAAACGAATGACTCACACGGTTGTTCATCTTTACTAGGTTTCGTTTAAATTCAAAGCATTTTACTTTATTCTTATTTTTCTATTGATTCATTATTTATACTAATTTGTTAAGATTCATTTTATTCATTGGATCTAAACCGACGACAAAGATTGGACTTTTTTGGAGTCCATTTAATGGATTTTTAAAGAAATATTTAACATAAACTGTTTCAATTCTAAGCTGTCCAAATGACACTAGGGATATGGAAGGCCAGGCGCTAAGATGAGGCTGCTCTTGCGAGTCGGATTTTGCATTATTTGTAGCCTGATAAAGGCTTAAAATTGCAGAAGAAACATCGGTTTTAAAAACTTGTTCTTAATTTACTTCATTAACCATTATGGCCGAATCTCGACTATCTCTTAATATAATGCTCTTTTTTGGGGTTTGTCAACAAAGTGACAAATTCTACAGGGACTACCCAGGGTGCCGACCCCTATCGGGAAGTGGAGTCCGCTGAGCCATCCTTTTCCTTCTTCCAGATCTCCTTCCACCTACTCCGATCCCTGGCATTCCTCATTTACTCAGCACCAGCGTTATTCTGCTTCAAATCGGCCTATCTCATCTGTTACCTTTTTCTTACTCTTTTCTGCCCGTATGGGATCCACTCTGTAGCCAGCTTAGCCCACCTGACATTTTTCTGCTTGATCCTCTTTGCATGTAGTAGGACGTCCTTTCTGCCTGCCCTTGCCCTTGTCTATGTACTTCCTATTTTCTGGCATCTTAGTAGGTACTTTAAGAATGCACCTCTCTGTCGAACGTTGCCATATTTGAAATTTGCTTTCTTGGGCTTTCGTAAGAGACCAAGTTTGGCGTCCATAGCATATGACCGGCAAGACGCATTGTTCGAAGTTAAACCTCTTCCACTACAATAGGCGTGGCAACCTATAAACAGTCAACGATCTCTTCTTAATATTATCAATGGAGTTTGTTATTTGACCTCAGCAAGATAAAGAAATAGAAAAAAGGCCAAAGAATTACGCGATGGTATATTCTACAGTGGAATCCGCCGTAAGAGCTGGAGTGGCCAGGATAAAAGAGCCCTGGATCCGATGATCACGTAGCTAGTTCGGAGGGAGTTGGTAATAGAAACACGTCCCTTCCCCCCTTTCCAAGGGCTTACCGTGGCTGAAATGTGAGCCTCATTAGTGGAGCACACTGCTCAGATATAAACCACTTGGAGTTCGGATAAGCAGCCTTCGGCTCGATAAACCACCACATGAAACAAAATATAGTGATAAGAAATGGCGAGGCTCTACCGCTCCATACCTCTATTGTGTGTGTGACCTCGTTGGAATCTCATTCTATTGGAACGATTCGGGGGTTTTTCTACTAGGGACAATGACCTCAAGTACTTATTTTCTATATTATTCACGCAAAATAAAAAAGATAAACTATATTAATTCATTAAAAATGCTTGATTAAATTATTTCTTATAGTTGACCCATGCAAAGCATTCGCACTCGACATGTGAAGCTGCGACGAAAAAGAAACGTAAAGCAATAATCATAGAAGGTCAGATGCACTAAATGATTTGATAAAGTTGTATTAGAAAGCAACCTTGTCGCCAGATTGAGTGAAAATGTCAACAGTAGGTCATACCATGGTAGTGGGAAGTTGAAAGCAGCCATTAAATGATAGAAATAAATGTGTTTAGTTCCTTTAATGTGAATAATCTGATTTAATTCCCGTGTTTGTTTATCGTACAGCTGAAGTAAGTTGGTCGTCATGGACTAATTGTAAGTAAAAAGAAATTACTGCGATTGGTTTGGGTAAGTAAATATAAATTCAACTTTTGATTAATTAAATTCATAAATAAATCAGCAGATCGAATACCTTAAATCAATATGCAATCAATAAATTAAATACGGAATGAGAGAATAGATGCATGAAATCCAAATCGGTATGATTTCGATATATCTCGATGTTCTCGTAAGAGGATCAATAGGTCGAGGACTGTACTTCAAAAAAACATGTAATCAACATCATCAAAATTTGTAATTTTTCGAAAAATAACTGAATAGTGAGTAAAGTTTAAATTTTTCCGGTTTAGTGGTGAGAGAGAGAGAGAGAGAGAGAGAGAGAGAGAGAGAGAGAGAGAGAGAGAGAGAGGGAGAGAGAGAGAAAATGATAAAGATAATTTCTGTTACAAGCACATGAGAATATATTTTTCAGTCAAAGCTAAACATTTCTTCGGCTTTTCCTTCAGTTTCACCAAAGAAAAAAAGAAATCAAATCCAACAGAACATTTGCTCGGTTCTCATATCACTTTAACAGAGATTGTTGTCATGCTCCTTTGTTGCTATTGTCAGGAGATTCTATTTTCGCCAACGATTCCAGAACATGGAACACATCCGTTCCATCATCTCGCTGGATTCCAGAGATATCTGCTGCCTATTTGGGCCTTCTTATATTGCTTTCCATCTCCTTGGAATGTAATGTGCTTAGGGAGGTGGTGTAATGGGTCGGAAATGAAGAATTTAATTACACGAGGGTTTTGGTCTAAATGGGTTCAGAATTTGTAAATAGAAAAGTCGACCATAGATTTTTTAATGTAAGTCGAACTAATTCATATTTGTCGTGTTTGAAATGTATCTTACGCGCAAACACAAGCAAAACAAAAAAACGTGTGTGCGTATATGTGTGTATATATATATATATATATATATATATATATATATATATATATATATACATATACGCACACACGTTTTTTTGTTTTGCTTATAATATATATAAATAATATATATATTATTCTAGGACATTACCTAACGTACATTTAAGTTCCTCGAATCTTTTAAAAGCATCATTCGTTTGCAAATACCTTTATTTTATATTTTACGCCAAATGGTTATATATATATATATATATATATATATATATATATATATATATAAATATAACCTCCCAGCTGTTCTTTGTAAGATCGATTAATGGTAAATTCACTGTTTCGTATTATCTTATAATGCTATAGATATTTTTCTTTTTTTTATATAATAAATATATATATATATATATATATATATATATATATATATATATATATATATATATATATATGTATGTATGTATATATATATTTATTTTAAGAAATATCACAATCTACAATTCAATTGCATTATGCGATACAGGTTTCTTGCTCACGCCTCAGGTGCCCCCAGTTGTCAGCCGAATACCTTCCTAGTTTAGGAAGGATTCTAGGAAGACCTGGAGTTACCTACCGCCATCCAACCACACCCTACGACTTGCAGGGAGGATTGGAGGCGGGTGAGACGTGGGCTGTGTTATCCTGAGGAGACAAAATATCCACCGATATCACTCTCAATTTATACAATAATAATTTCTTTGATCACTCCACGAATAGATGTTTTTGTTCACTCCAAGACACTTCACTGTCTAAGTAAGTATCGGGGCCACTTCCTGTTAAGGCGTCTTGGTGGAGAATAAGGATGATTGGTGCTGGATAAGGATTGGGTTGTAGGATTAGGATGATTGATTAATTTGCGATGGAAAGATGGGAAGAAGCGGCTAGGGACTATATCTTGGACAAAAAGGATATTTAGGTCATTATGGATGCGATTTGTGACTTAATAAGGAGCATTGACAATGGTACGTAGGACTTTAGATTGAATAGTTTGGATTCGGTGGATGTTGGAATGCTTGGCTGTCCCCCAGAGTTCTATTCCGTATGTCCAAATAGGTTGTATTAGCGAGTTGTAGACAGATAGTTTGTTATGTATGGTTAATTGTGATGATCGGTTTAGTATTCTGTACAGTTGTCCGAATCGTCGATTGAGTTCTTGTCGTTTGAGTTTAGTGTGTGCGTTCCAAGTCAATTGAGAGTCAAGGTAAAACCCAAGGTATCGAATAGTATTGGTTATGGGTAAAGGATTGTCGTTGAAGGAAACAGTAGGGCAGGTTTTACATCGAAGGGTAAAAGTTATTTGGTGACATTTTTCGACGTTTATTTTGATGCGCCATTTCTTGCACCACTGTTCAACTTGAGAAGCACCACTGTTGAGCTTGTGAAGCAGTGTCCGGATTTATGTGGGGCGAAAGGATGGATCATCTGCATACGTCGCCAGGAGGGTGTCGGCATGTGTTGGGATGTCAGCTGTATAAAGGGCTCTAGATATATATGAACAATTTGTTTCTTTATAGATTACTCGTTTTAAATATTCAATTGTATAAATATCTTCTTTATTTTTATAAAATATGGTTTTCTCTGAAGTTAAAATTATATTTTTTTAATCATTGCGTCTTCAGTCAATGTTTCATAAGTCTCTTTGCTTATAGCGGGTTGTAAAATTATTTTTTGCAATACCATTGCACTTTCATTCAATGCTCTTTGGAATCAATATATACATATATATATATATATATATATATATATATATATATATATATATATATATATATATATATATCGTAGAAGGTAGAAAAATGATGTCTCTCCACTGTTTTTCAAAGTATTTATTAGCAAAAGCTTTTCGAGAACATGGTTCTCATCGTCAGTGCATCTATTACTCCACCGGTAGTACTGCTAACAGCCTCTCCGAACAGGTGTGAGGTAATGTAACGAAGATCATGCCCTAATTGGTAACGCTCATTACCTCACACCTGTTCGGAGAGGCTGTTAGCAGTACTACCGGTGGAGTAATAGATGCACTGACGATGAGAACCATGTTCTCGAAAAGCTTTTGCTAATAAATACTTTGAAAAACAGTGGAGAGACATCATTTTTCTACCTTCTACGAAATCGAGAACTCCACAAATAACGCTGCATACATCACAGATATATATATATATATATATATATATATATATATATATATATATATATAATTTCATTTTTCATTTATTTATTTGGAATCTGTACAATTATTAGCAGTACAATAATCAAGTCTGTTCATGCAGATATTATGTACAATTTGACAAAAACGGTAAAAGTGAAATAAAAGAAAAGAAAAAATAATACAAAATATGGAAGAAGACAACCACTGTTGGCACTTCCAGAGATGTCTTGGTAAATGTTTTAATGGTCACGATAAGATCAGATGATTAAATTTTCTCGAGGCCACTGTCTCTTGAGCCGCCTGGGAGGATTGTCTGGATGGGATTGGGATGATAAGGATAGACCTTCAGGATTAGGATGGTAAGACAATTTGGAGTGGAACATTTGGAATCGGGTTTTAGCAAGGTCAAGGATAAATGGGATGTTGAGGTCATTGTGAAGGGTTTTGTTGGAAACATAGAAAGGAGCATTTACAATTTTACGACTGTATTCTGTTGATGTTAGATGGTTTTGCAGATCCCCAGAGTTCAAGTCCGTATGTCCATATTGGTCGAATGATTGTTTTGTATATCGTTAGTTTGTTCTGTATCGATAATTTAGATGAGGGTCCAAGGAGTCGTTTAAGTAGTCCGTATCGTTTGTTCAGTTCCTGTCTTTTCAGTCTCGTGTGAGGGTTCCATGTCAGTCGGCTGTCAAGGTATAACCCTAGATATCGAACGTCGTTAGATTCCGGGAGAGGAGTGTTTCTGAGGTAAACAGGAGGGCATGATCTTCGGTTGAGAGTGAATGTCACTTGTTTGCATTTTTCTGCGTTGATTCTTATTCTCCACCTTTCACTCCAATGTCGTATGGCGGAAAGATGTTCCTGCAGGTTTTGGGATGCTACTGAAGGGTCAGGGGAAGTTGACAGGATGGCTGTGTCATCAGCGTATGTCGTAAGTAGGGTTAGGGGGTGTGTGGGAATATCCGCAGTGTAAAGAAGGAAAAGGAGGGGACCGATAATACTCCCTTGGGGGACTCCAGCATTTATGGAGCAGGGTGGGGAAAGGGTTGTACCTTGTTTAACTTGGAATGATCTGTACGACAGGTAGGATTTGAGGATAAGGAAGTAGGTGTGTGGAAGTATTTGCTTTACTTTGTAAAGTAATCCCGGGTGCCAAACCCGATCGAATGCTTGAGCAACGTCGAGAAAGGCACTCGTGCAAAAACTCTTAAGTTCAAGCGAGGAGGATATTGCGTCTACGACTCGTAAGCACTGCTGAATTGTGGAATGTTGGAAGCGGAAACCAAATTGATGGTTGGGAATTTTCTTCGAGGATTCTATGATAGGGAGGATTCTTTTGTAAAGGAGTTTTTCGAATACTTTGGACATTAATGGCAGAAGGCTGATAGGACGATAGGAAGATGGGGAATCGGGAGGTTTGAAGGGTTTGGGAATAACGATAACTACTGAATGTTTCCAGGGCATCGGGAAATGGGTTGTTCTTAGGGTTGAGTTGAAGAGATATGTAAGGAATATAATGGCCTTCTGGGGGAGGTTTTTAAGAATTGTGGAGGTGATAAGGTCATAACCGGGAGATTTCCTAGGGAGGTGTTTGATGGTATATTTTACTTCGGAAGGATGAAAAGCATTGGGTGGGAAAGACAAAGGTAAGGGAGAATTGAGGTAATCTTCGATATCTTCATCCAGGGAGGGGCTCCTTTGAGGATTAGGGGAAAATACTGTAGTCAGGTGTGTGGAGAGAAGGAGCGCCTTTTCTTCATCAATTCTGGCCCAGGTTCCATCGCTGCGTTTGAGAGGGGAAGGCATTGGGTGAAACTTTAGGATTTTACGAGTAACTGTCCACAAAGAACTGTCTTGTGTAGAGAGGGATGAAAGGTGTTCGTTGAAGGATTCTGAGCGGAATTGGGACAAGGAAGAATTCAGTTGTCGTGTCAGTCTGTTGTATGCGTTTCTGTCCGAGGGATAACGTGATCTTTGCCATAGAGCTCTGGCCCGTCGCTTGGCTGCAAGAAGTTCTTGGATGTGGGCTGGGAGTTGCAGTTTGGGTGGAGGAGGGAAACTTGTTCTTGGACGGCATGAATATCGGGTACAGTCCTGAACAGCTTTAGTGAAAGCTTCGGTAGCTTTGTCTAGTTCTGTAGGGGTTTTTAGGGAAATGCTTAGGTCTATGGAGCGCTCTAGGTTGATCTGAAATGCTTGCCAGTTGATAGGACCAGGTGTAAGGGTTAGTTGCAAAGGACGGGGTACAGCTATAAGGGTGGTCATTAGGTTTATGAGAGGAGTGAGGAGGGTTTTGAGTTTGTTTAAAAAGGAGGAAAAGAGGTTCATAGGATCTTGAGCATGATACTGAGGGATTTTCTTAGACGGTATAGGAGGAGTTAGGAAGGAAGGCTGATTTTGGGGTTGGGAAGGAGTAGTTGAAGAGGTAGGATGGGAAGATGGTTCTTGTGGTTTAGCTACATTTTTTGGGACTGGTGTTGGGACAGGCGGCTTCTTCTTCTGGAGTGACGTAAGTAAGGAGGAGTAAGTCACATTCGGCCGGCGAAGAGCAATACCCTTTGGAGCAGGAACAGGTCGTAGAGGTGGGAAGTGGGATGATCCGCTGGGTGGTGATGTCTTCTCAGCTTCTGTACGTTGTCTTAGTTGTGATCTCTGCCTTTGCACTCTTATTGTTTTAAGTGATCTGTACACTTCGCATCCTCTGTAGCTGGCGGTGTGATTTTCTCCGCAGTTTGCGCAGCTTGGAGGGACGTCTTGTGGCTTGGGGCAGTCCTTAGAGGAGTGTTCACGGCCGCATTTGACACATTTTGATGTGTGATGGCAGTATGAGCGTGTTTGATTGAATTCTTGGCAGTTTTGGCACTGTATTACATCACCCCGGCGTCGTGGTTCCTCTACTTTGATTTTAGTATACAGTAAGTACTGTTCACGGAAAATGTCTTTGCTCTTTTCGTTTTTTTTTCCAGGTCGACGAAGAAGAGCGGTAATTGCGCCTTTGTGACTGGATGAGCTCTTTTTACGGAGTAACCTTTGTTGGAGAGCTCACTGATTATATCTGCTGGGGGAGTTGAGTGATGGAGGTGGCGGATGACCCCCTGTAAGATTTTTCTTCGGGTAACTGGTAGCAGTGAAAATCTGCTACCTTGCTTTCCAGGTGCCGAATAATTGTTCTGTAGGCATCGCTATCAGTAGACTTTATAACGATGTCGTTAAACCTTGCCCGACATTCAAAGTTGTTTTCTCCCACGATATATATATATATATATATATATATATATATATACATATATATATATATATATATACCTCCTTATCATCCTAAATTCCTAGCTACCGAAGTGCGTTATTAATAATAAGATATTTTTTAAAATATTATCAAGTAGATAAAAAAAATTAAAATTCATCTTATTCAGTATTAATCAATAGTTTGCCATAGTTATTAATCTAAAGCTAATTCTCGAATTTTATTTTTAAATTTTCATTCACATTTATCTAAGTAAAACACTTCTGGAGACTACAGATCTGGTAATAATTGCTTCTGTGTTCTTAAAATCATTGCTTCGGAAGAATAGAAGGTGTAAATCTCACTGATGCCTGGAATTGCAGGAACACGGGCTTAATTATCCTCCAGGCAGGTCTGGAACACATGGAAGGCTGTGTTTTACAGCGTTCCTGTTCCAGGTTACACTCTCCAGACACGTAAGCACTCCACAACGCTCTGTAATACAATTTTAATGTTGATGCCATTCATCGTTTCAAGGATAGTAATATATTTTAATGGGTTTATGAAAAACTTGCTGATTTATCAGTAATTGACAGATGTATAAGCGAATTTGATTATGTACGTTCGACATGAATATGTCTAATTTATGGGGGTCTGGCAGAAAATTACTTATCTAGTTTAGAATGTAAACACTCGCTAAGAAAGTTGTTTTTTTTTTTCATTCAAATGTTTAATTACTTCTAGGGGGGTTGAATTATTAAGAAGTTCCTCATCGGCTCAAAAATGGTCTAATTTTGATATTTGGTAAAAAAATCTTTCTTCTCATTTGAAAGGTCAAGTTCATTAACCTGCTGAATCCGTTTACTGGAACATGGTTTTTGGAGCAAAATTTGCATGAAAAAATCGGAATGCTTACATTTTCGAGTCCATATGCTTGCAGGTACTCGTTATCCTTAACGTAGAAAAACGAATTTAACCATTTTTAAAGCGATTTTTGTATCGAGAGAAAAATTGATAGAAATACTTTTCCAAACTAATTTTCTGTTTGGGTATTCGGAAACGATGATTGGTTCACTTGAAACTTGTACCAGATATTTATTCATCTAATGTAAGATATTTAAACTTTGGTATCGTTTGGAGGTAAGAAGTATGTGGAAAAAAATTGTATTAATGGTGATTCAAAGTTTTCGGATCTCAGTATATTTTCTAAAATATCTCGAGAACGGTTGGGAAATCGTAGTAAGTGGAAGTCGGCTATTCGAAAGGTTACTAAATTCTCTGCAAAAAAGATTCTGTTGTAATGTTCGGTGGGACGATGTCAATCAAAGAGATAAGTGCTTAAAACTTCAAAGTTGTTAGTTTTATTCTTTTCAACGTATGTCTCTGTTTACCTAACTTCTTAAGTGGTTGTTGTATTTTTTTACTCCCCAACCAAACCAAAGCACGGTTACCTGGTGTATAATGGTGTATTCTGGGTAAATTTAAAGCCCGTGCAATAATAAGCTGTACAAAATTTTGTGGTAGCGTTAATTTTGATCATACCTTATTTAACGCAATATAAAACCTACTTATCGGCCGTGGTGAAGCACGGGTAGTCAGCTAGTTATAAATAAAAAATAAATTTGATTTGAAAAAAAAAAAAAAAAAAAAAAAAAAAAAAAAAAAAAACTTGTATGTATTCGATGAATATTTCAATATTTCTGATTTGATATACAATACAATATCATTAAATTTTAGTCTTATTTTTATTCATAGATGCGTCGTAATGGCCTCAAGGCATGAACAAGTCTCAGATTATGAAATTCCTTGAGCGATAGATATTCAGTGACATTAGACCGGAGAATTCAGGGGGACTGAAGGACCGCTGAGGCATGCAGTCCAACTATCTGATGAATCCTAGGCATTTATTGCAGCTCAAGAATGCATTGTTGGCCGGATTTCTCAGATATTCCCAAATATCCCATTCACTATTTCTATATTTGTGAGTAAACTAGATTTGAAAAAAAGAGTTGACATTGTAATTTTTGTAGCTTACGAAATTCACTGAATGGAATGCAGATTAAGAATCAAAAAAGTATATTATTTTTATTATATAAAAATTAATAATTTAATTTAATTTATTTATTTATTGCTTGATCGTAACGGAGACGATTAGCAAATTATTGTTATTTATATTGCTTGACCGCAGCGATGGCGATTCGCAAATATGAAGATGTGTATGGAAACGTCAGCTTTTAAACGTCGAGAGTTTTAGTAAATATAATAACTAAATAAAGAATAAATGATAATAATCATTAATACAATTTTGGAGAAAGTATAAGGTGAATAAATTTAGATAAAAATAAAACGTTAAAAAATAATAAATAAATAGAGAAAGAAATAATAGTTTAAAAAACAATAAAAGCGTATTTTAGTTAAATCTTGTGATATGTACCAGTGTTATGTAAGTGTTTAAATATTGTGTCCAAGTAATGGCTACCATCAGTCAGAAGTACGGTAAGGTCAGTAGGTATGTGTAAATGTTTTCGTCCTCTGCAGTCTGTAAGTAAATGTCTTATAGTCAGTAGTTCGTTACACTGTCTACATATCGGTACGTCTCTTTTGGTCATTAGGTGTCCGTGAGTAAGTAGAGAATGGCCAATTCGGAGTCGGGTTAAAACTACCTCTTCTCTCCGATTATTTCTATTACTGGATGGTCATTCTTCTACTGTATGTTTAATTTGTCGCAGTTTATTGTCGTTTATGTTGTTCCATTCTGTCTGCCACTGCATTAGTATATTTTTTCTGCAATGTGAGGTTAGATCTTCATTGCATCATTATTAAAAATTAATAATGAAATAAATAAGAATAACCAGTGCACATGTAAACATAACCAATACTTTTTTTTTTTGATATTTTTAAGGCATGTCATAAAATATAATTTCATACAAAACGATATTATGGTTGCTGCGGATCCCAACAGGACAAGTATACTTGATATCTATTACATAAACGTTGAATATCGAATATTGATATTTGCATTGCCTGAGGAACTACAGGACTTACTTAGACGCCTTGCAACACCTCTATTGCTACTGGGAGATGCGAATTCGTAAGTACCAGCCTGTTGATGGTTTTTGATTTTCATGACCCAAAATCTAGACTGATCATGATGCAATTACTGGAAAATAATTTACTCACTTCTACTAACATTGGTTTCCTAATAATTTATATAAGAATTTATGCCGTAACATTAACTTTTTTTTTTTCATAGTTAAACATACTTCATTATTACTGACTGCAGCAGATAACGGACAAATTTACGAAAACAATGTATGACTTTAGGGAAATTTAGTACTGTTACATCTTCAACAATAACAACAACTATACACTAATTGTTATACATTCTAATAGGGGATAAAAAGAAACGGTAAAAATGCAGTTTCCAGCCCTCCAAACCGATTTCTTTCAAACTTTGCACAATAACGTATTTTGATGCACTAAACACGAATACGATAAAAAAAAACGTCGGATTTAACTAGGAAAGAAGTTATTAAGCACTAAAGTTCACTGTTATGCAGGTTATGAGAGCTATTAATTATAGCGAGTTGGATTGACTGGGGTTTTGTTATCTTCTTGAGCGAGCGTAGCGAGCGGAAACGCATAGCACAAATGCCCTTAAGCGACTGGTGAGGATGCCCTTAAAATTAAAAATATTTTCGAATAAATGGTTTCTGAACATTTCAAATGAGAGTTCTCTGTTTCCCAATGTTACATATCTGCGCATGCGCGTGTTTACAAATACGCTGATGACGCCTAGTTTTATAACCTTCCTCACTTTAGTGCTTAATATTATATTCTATTAATTTTAGCGAGTTGGATTGACTGGGGTTTTGTTATCTTCTTGAGCGAGCGTAGCGAGCGGAAACGCATAGCATGTATGCCTTAAAGTCGTCATTTATGCCTTAAAGTCGTCACAAATTTAGTTGTTTACTTTAGCTCTCATAACCTGCATAACAGTGAACTTTAGTGCTTAATAACTTATTTCCTAGTTAAATCCGACGTTTTTTTTATCGTATTCGTGTTTAGTGCATCAAAATACGTTATTGTGCAAAATTTGAAAGAAATCGGTTTGGAGGGCTGGAAACTGCATTTTTACCAAAGAAACATCTGATTATAAGTCTTTATAATCTTTTTTTTTAAAAAAATCGTTTAGAGCCATTTGCTCAAATTCAGGAACATAAATAAGCTTTAGGTCCACCCGAAAAACCTATGTAATGTACGGTATAAGATACATTCTTCTTTTTCGTACACGGCCACCGCGGATGCGCGAACGCCGGCGGACACTTTTTTTGTAACGCTATTTTTTAACGTTATTTTTTCAGTTTAGTCATCGCTAAAGCATATTTATGCTAAAAATCAGTCCCGTAACAGGGCACAAGGGCTTAGAGGAAATATAAATTCACGGTACTATCTGATGATATACTTAAAGACGAATGACCATTAATGCAGCCATATATCATTGAGATACCTTAGAACTACAGATTTTCTTACAAAATTATAAGTGATATAATTAAAATCGGAAATCCAGGATAACGGGAAAAATGTGTATGAATGTGCGCATGTGTTAGTGTGTCTTTGTATATATGAGTAAATTTATCTTCTTCAAGCACCTTTTAGGTAATTTTTTGGGCATTATGTTTGTTTTATTACCTCTTTGCAGTGACTATTAGTAATATTTATAAGCATTTCTTTGATTTTTGTCCATTTAATCAGATCATCTTGCATATTTAATATATTATCAGCTGCAAAGATTTCAATAGTAAAAAATGACTCAAACGTTGAAGTAGTCTCTAATTCCTAATATGTAACCACTTCTGGCCCCACTTGACACTCTGAGACCTCCTTAGGATCGGTATAGTATTAACTGCCTTAGCTGACTGTACAAACGTCAACATTTTCAATACTCTGTTGAGTTAAGATAAACAGAAGCAGAAGTGACGACACAAGTTAGATAATTGTGACAAATATTTAAACTTCCTACTTAAAGCATAATTGATCTCATTAAGGAATTACGCAGCCAAGTTCAAACAGCCTCTATCTAAACAACTTGAAGATTCCTTCAGATAGTTAACTTAAATTGCTTGAAGGTAGCGCCTAGACTCCCTTTCTAATACTATACTGTACGGCAGTCCGGCCTTGCTTTTTAGAGGCGAAAATCTTAAAAGGAAGGCGTGTTTTGTACTTCTTTCATACAAAATTAATAATTATAGCTTCATCCAAAGAAATGTAACTATTTAGGATGCACTCACAAAACATTCATTCAAATTTTCTAGAG
This sequence comes from Gonocerus acuteangulatus, assembly GCA_946811695.1. Lineage (NCBI taxonomy): Eukaryota > Metazoa > Arthropoda > Insecta > Hemiptera > Coreidae > Gonocerus > Gonocerus acuteangulatus. The sequence goes on along the minus strand of OX328127.1, from coordinate 54,809,557 downwards.
ACAATAGACTAGTTTAAAAAAACAAAACATTTTGGTATATTTACTGTTGAAAGATAAATTTCAATTAGGTTATTTTTAATGTTTACATCATAACAGACTAGAGAGAACAAAGAGAATCATTTTATTGAAATAATATTAAAAAAATTCAGATTAAAAATAGTAATTAGCACCTCCCAGGTCAGAAACATTACACGATTTGTGATGTTATTCAAAATGTTATGAATTGTACATGGAATAATCCCAAAATTGTGTTTATATTCTGTAAAAAATAAACACTTTGAATTTCAGTATTTCTATTATAATACTGGCAACAAGCCAAATAATAATCACTTGAAAGCAACGATAAAAATAAAAATGCACTTTAAATTGTGTACAATATTGTTTTCCGAATAAAAAATACACACCGGAAAAAAAGAAAGAAAAAAAAAAAAAAAAAAAAAAAAAAAAAAAAAAAAAAAAAAAAAAAAAAAAAAAAAAAAAAAAAAAAAAAAAAAAACACATTCGCTGAACGATACAGACGTATCCTGTTTAACGGCTCAACTGTAACTGGCTTGTATTTCTCTTGAAAAGGGCACCTCTGGAATATTTTATAATACGAAAACGACTCTGCTTACCTCTGACGAATCAAATTGAAGTAATGAACATGAAGATATTACGATCTTACTGAGATGTACAAGTCTTTCAGGTGTAAACGCACGCATTAAAGTAGTAGGTTAAGGAGACAAATCAAAATATTACTTAAAATCCGTGGTAATATCATATTTTTAAATACTACAGTGCTTAAGGTCATCAAAGAAGTCCTTACAGCCCTGTGTTCATATGGTGTTCAGTATAGAGTTTATTGAATTGTTAATGGTTATGAGTTCCAGCATATCATATCCTCGATACAAATGCAAAGTATCGAATGTGAAAAAACGCATTTTTCATTTTAAATCTTTACTGATTGCTGTTGGACTGATGGACGGCAAATTCTCGAATCTAAGTTTACACAGTGAAAGGGGAAGGTAACCACTGCCAAAAGGTCGAATCTGCAGACTATTTGACTGTCCAAAAGCAAAGTAATAAATAAAGTATTGTCACTCTTGAAAGTGGTGATTTTCACATTCGATAGTTTGCATTTGTATCGACGATATGGCAGATTAATAACTGTTTCTTCTTTGGAAGTCTGACACTAAATGTTTCAGTAACTTTCCAAATCATATCAGAAAACATGAAGATAACGAAGATCCTGTTATTTTGACTTTTTTTTTTCTTTTTTTTTTTTTTTTTTTTTTTTTGCTGTTCAGAAAAGATGGTCACTTTCACAATTAACGAAATATTTCCACTTATTGGAGGATTTTATGTACGAACACCATGTATACATAGAAAGTGTTTCAGTACAGCGCGAAAGTTAAAGAACAATATTAATTTGGACGTTTTTATTTCGTTGATCAGATCTTTAATTTTTAATTTTGATGTACAAAGATAACAACCAACAATAAATACTGATGAAATATAAGAGTAAATCCAAACGCTTTCCCACTTTATTTTGACCCTGCAATATTTGGAATAATTCTGCCAAAAAAATCTATTCACTTCCAATAAGTGAATCATTAGATTAACTACAGGCGGTGAGTTTTAACATATTGGTACTAAGACATCAATTAATAGGGCGTCAGTCTGATTAATTCCTCCAGGTGACAGATGAGACGAACAATGCACCAGGTTTCCAATTGGCTGCACCTATTATATAGCATTCAACGCTCTGTTGTTCATTAGAGTATATTGTCTACCCGTTTACATAATCCTGAGTCTTAGCTTGTATCTTACCATTTAGCGATATGATTTTATTTCAGGATATAAACAAAGCAGATTATTGAAGATAATGTTTCTCGAAAAAAAAATTAATTAATATGGGTCTTTAACTAAATCTACTCCTTTCCATCGAAATCATAATGGCACAGGGCAACGAAAAGACCTTCAATACGTTGATCAACATTATAAATATTCCCTTTCAAATGATGTCTCAGATAAGCAGTTTATCTTGTACTTAAGGGGTCTCCCGTGGTCTAGTGGCTAGCACCTTGGACTCATAAGCGGGAGATAGTGGGTTCGTTTCCCATTCTGCGGCAGGAATTTTCTCATCCACGGCTCGTTGGGAAAATTCCTCGCTGCACTCTGGATGTCGGCCCTAATAGCCAAGATGTTGATGCGCCGTAAAAAAAAAAAAAAAAAATAATAATCTTGTGCTTAATTTACTATCAGGGTTCTTCATAATCTAAAATGTTTTTGAAATTTTAATTTTCAAATCTATACTTTTTTTTAGAAAATATAACTTGTAATGCTGATATGGAACCCGTCGCTTATATTTCGAGCAACCCTTTGCTCTATTAGTAAAAGTAATTTTCCATACTGCAACATGAAGCGCGATAGCGTGTAATTATTTGTAAAAAAAAAAAAAACATTGAAAAGAATATCGCTTACGACACTAACAGTCCTGTATATCATCCAGTGTTAAATACATATAATTCATAATAGGGGTAGTTTCTTCAGGCTTATGATAAATAAAACGCTACTCTGTCTACCTCATGCATTGCCTCCATTAGATGAGCTTACTTACTACACTATTAATCAAAATATTAATTATTGAGTTGGAGGCCCGGTGGCCGTGTGTTAAGGCTTGAGCACTTAACACTCCGTGCCAAGGGTCATGGGTTCTATTCCCACTATGGGGTGGCTTTTCTTTAGGAAAAACAAAAGGCATCAGCCCTATCCTGGCTAGAAAACGGTGGTAACCTATAGACAACCCGTCCTAAAACTCGCAGTTAATAGTAATGGGCGTTAAAATTTAAATAAATAAATTATTGAGTTAGCTGTCCAATAAAAATATTTAATATTTTAATTTTAACCTCAATTATTATTAATAAAGAATTTTAGGACGGGTTATCCAATGGTTACCACACTTCAAATAAAATATAAAAGAGCCAAAATATTTAGTCTTTTTTTTTTTTTTTATTTAGGTTGTTGTAAGCAAATGATTGAGGAAGGTGCTTAGTTATGCAGTTCATGAAACACACTCCGCTGTGTACATATGAACAAGCAGGTCTATAAGCCCCCCCCCCCCCCCCCGATTAGGGCAATATCTGCTTCCTAATACTGTATTGTTGGTACGGAAATAGAGAAGGAGGACTAAAGCAGACGATAGGATACGATCCCATCAGAAGGTTGCCTGTTCGGTAACGGCTATCGACTGCTCCATTCCCAAGCTCCACTACCCTCCAATAGACCTGCTTATCCGCTAACTTACTTTCATCCACGCACTTCCCCTGGCTACTTATACCTCCACTAGACGTACCATTATTCCCCTTGGAAGCTTAATAGTACATGAAAACGATCGATGCTCCCATGGCTAGTGTATTGTATTGGTATTCCACGAGAAGAATATATTTTGACTTTTCCCTTCTTAGAACATACAAGTGAGTAAGAGTGAGAGAGAGGGGAAAGAAAGAGAGATGGGGAGTTGCAAGAAAGAGAGACACAGACCTAAGACCTAGAAAGAGAGAGGGAGGAAGGGAATCAGACAGATAGAGAGAGTGATTATTTGTAGAAGTTGCATATACGACATTTAACCTAAAAACTGGAATCTCTAAAATTTCTATCCTAAGTCCTTAGAACCATAGTCAATACTCTATTCTACTTGCCCAGCCTCAATCTCCATAAATACTTCAACATCCCTCTCGTTAAAGATGTTTTGTTAACCAGATTCCACCCATCAAAATCCTGAAGTCCTATCCCTACCGAGCGTCTCCTATCCACCAAGGCGAAACACACTACTATAAGCTGCCAGATTCTTCCACTGCAGCCATTAGTCGGAGCAGAAGGGTGCTTGGGTTGGCCCCATCCAAAGTCATCTGAGAGAGAGAGAGAGAGAGAGAGAGAGAGAGAGAGGGAGGGAGAGAGAGAGAGAGAGAGAGAGAGAGAGAGAGAGAGAGAGAGAGAGAGAGAGAGAGAGAGAGAGAGAGAGAGAGAGAGAGAGGGAGATAGAGGGAGAGAGAGAGAGAGTTTCTTGACGGGCCACAGATGTCTATACAACGCCTTTTAGAAAACAATTTGCAAAGAACCAGACATAAAAGATCTTTTTCTTTTCTTGGAAAATAAAAAAACCGACTACATTTTTGTTAGTTCATTGGGCAAAACGAATTCGTGTCTTTTTAACTTTTGTCTAACCTCATTTTCATTGTTTCCAATTGATGAATCACAGGTAGAATGGCGTTTTACCTTAATATTCTGGCATTTGCAATCTCATCTTTTAGATATTGTTATCTATATATTCAATCTCATGTCCCAAATATTGAACTGTCTAAAAATCTCAGCAAAAATGAAAGCTATTATCGGATAGAAAAATATTATATTATCTCTTTTTAATGCGGATTAGAGAATCGAATCTATATTCTATTAGAAAAAGAGTATCCACGTATGGATATTATCGGATAAGAAGATTATTGGGTGCTTATGATATGGAAATGCTTATGGGTGTGCTAAGGTCGAACCTTCTGCCATACTCGTATTCCCCTCTATAAGGGCGGTATTATAAGGGAAATATGGCTTCCGATATAAAATGACTATTGGAAATTGAAAACCCCCCATCCTTTTAGGACTTGGGTTTCCTAGGCCATTCTACATAAGTATGACTAAACCTTAGAGAAAATAAAACTATAAAAAAAAAAGAGGCAAAAGCTATTCGATTTTAAAAAGTAGTTTTCTCAATACAAGTACACCTTGCAAATGTAGGAAGAACTTTTACAGTTTCTTTTTGCCTTCGAATATTTGTTAAATGTGGGAGGTCAAAAATAAAAAACTGCACTAAATAGTTTTAATAACTTTATTTATTCCCTGCGTGATTCGCACACTTTTGGTAAATGAGCTCTTCAGGGGAACAGAATACAAATATAGAAACTTACAACCTCAATTTGAAGAGGAGAACCTTCCACTACTAGGGCCAAGTCGTAATTCTTATATTTATTACATGTTCCTCCGAAGGGGCACCAAAAGAATGCGAACTAAACTCCTATAATAATATAATCATGACAAATATTTCCACAACTTTCGTCAAATATTTATCATTCAAGTCAATATTCAGTGCAAAATAAGAGAGATGTATTATGGGTATAAGCTAAAACGGACTATGAGTGGAGGTTTTCTCCCAAACCAAAATAATAATTTCAAACACCGGCAATAAATGGGGAAGGTAACGATTTTTTTAGCAAAAAAATACGAAAATTAATTAATTATACTTAATCAATTTTTGTCTGGCAAATAATTATTAGCCCGTATTATGTTTCTATTTCGCAATGAGACCCCATAAATGCCAAAACAATAGGATGGATGTGTTGTGAAATTAGGCTAAACCAGACAAGTTAAAATTGGGATCCACTCCGAAACGAATTTGTTGATTTGCTCAGACCTGAAGGAATTTTCGATTTCATTTAACAATTTCTGTACATATTGCACCCAAGAAATAATATACATTTGTTTGGAAAATAAGGATATTAGGCATCGTTCGAGGGGAGATTTCGATATAAACCGGGGCGAAATTTTTGTTCTTGTTTGACAATACTATAAAGAACTCGAAAATAATAACAATTAAAAGTAATTTCCTACCTATGAAATATGATTTTTATTTTGGAATCAGCTTAAAAAACAATTAAAATAGCTAAAGATTTTATATTAATTTTATCTTTAATTCAAGCAATTTTATCAGCTCCCGTTAGTTTATCGTGTTGTGGATTTTCTATAGTCTTCTGCTGCGAGGCGGAAATATTTTTAGTATGGGATGAAATCTTTATTTTGTTATGTCATTCTTTCAAAGTAGCTCGTAAAGTCTTGAATTTAAATAAAAACTTATGTGTAATCTTAGATTTAGTGGTCGCTTCGCGCTTTTTATTTTTACATTTTTTTATTTATGTATTTACATACCTATATATATAAAAGCAGAAATAATAATATTAAATATAATATTAAAACAAACTTATAATTATAATATTAATGTCAAAAATTTTATTTGATTTATTTTGAATATGTTAAAAATACTGTATAATGTAGCATGATATTTAATAAGCTAGAATGGACAGTCGAGAAAGATAGTAATGTCTTTCATAAAGGAGTGTGGTGAGACATATATGAGTAATAAACTGCAGATCTAGAAGTTTAGAGTTTTATTTCATATAAACCTCTAACGTTTATTGTGGTTCACACTTCAAGTATGAACTGTAATAAACTCTATATGATTCATTATGGCTGCTTTCCTTATGATTAGTTCCCGAACATGTTAAGCCTTATTGATCTCGATCAAGGCACAGAGAAGTGTAAATAACCTATCGAGATTTAGGTGCAACTACACACAAATAAAGTACAAAGAATGATCCATCTTACGGCAATGCGATACTAATTGTGCAGTCCGATGAAGTCAGAGCAGTCAAGTAAGCCGTAGGTGTTTTCCTGACAATTTTGGTGTTTAAAAGCTCTACTGAGCTATATGTATATCCATCCGACAATGAAATTTTTAGTAAACCACCTAATTTCTAACATTTTGGAGGCCGGGTGGTCGTGGGTTCGATTCGCACTAGGAGTGGCGGCTTTCCTTTGGGAGACAGAAAAGGCATTATCCCTATTCTGGCTAGAAAAGGGTAGTAACCTGTAGATAACACGTACTAAAATTTTGAGTTAATTATAAATGGACGATAAATCGAGAGATCTACCACTGACCCAAACCTGAACCCTTAATCACTTATAAATGTAACTGCAAAGCGGACTCTCACTACCACATTCATTAAAATAAATTTTATATCTCAAAATAGTGACCCTTATTTATTAAATCCTTGAATGCGTCTCCATTGAATCAATCTGTAGCAGCAAACCTACACTGCAGAAGGAAAAAGCTTGGAGAAATGAATATTTGAAATACAATATCTGGGTCCGAGGGAGACAAAGCGAATATTAGACAGGTGGGATGAAATAACTGTCTGCCGCAATACAGCAGTAGACAGATATTTCATCCCAACCTGCACCACAGTCGCAATAAGCCGTAATAAGAATAGCAGACGAGATTTACTGTGGTAAGTAGACAGAATAATATACTATGTATTCCATATATAACAGAAATTTAGAGAACATTCTAAAATGGCCAAGATTTATGTCGATGCGCCGTAAAAAAAAAAAAAAAAAAAAAAAAATATATATATATATATAATGAATGTTTTAGGAAAATCTATTGTACAGGATATTGGGCAGAATGGTGGGAGTAGTTGTATACAGGTTGACATGATAAAATATACTAGCGTCATTATATTTAAAAGAACCTTCGCCTTGTTAAGAATTCTGATGAGGTAATATTGGGGTGGCATTCATGGGAGAAATGATAAACCATTATAAAGAGTGCCTAACCTAATGTAGCATCAAATAAAATTTGAACAAATTTTATAATTAGTGTAAACTTAATACCTCCGTATGTGTTTAAATCGGGTTGTAAAATCAGTGGATAATAATGATGTGCCACAAACATTTGAAAAATACATGGAGTTCGTTTTCAGTGGCTGCGTATCGTTCCCATTTCTTGCTATAATCGTCAGGCGTATAGTTTAGTATATATATGTCATATATTTTGGAATATTCTCTAAATTTCCATTCTATATGGAATGCATATATGTTACGAGCCAATAGTTTGGTTATTTTATCTCACATGTTTGTTTACATGACATTCAGTAATCACATAATATACATTTTTTTACTCTCAAAATGAGTACTGAGGGTCCATAACCAAAATATTAATTTCCTCGTACTAATAAAAGAGCAAAATCGGTCCATCATTCCAAGTAAAAATTAAACATGTAAATATGTAACAGTGAGGCGTAATTTTATTTTTACTTGATGAAACTAGCTATATAGCATACTCAACTATTTATTTATTTAATTATTTATACATTTGCGAGACCGCGACATGAGCGATTCATCACCGAAATCAATTGCATTATAGTTAAAAGTAGTAAATAATCTTTAACGAATTCTCAAAGGAAAACAATTAAAAGAATTAGTAACTAATGATTAAATGTCCAACTAATGAGTAATTTACCATTTGTTTTTAGCACTTTCCTCCGAAGGAAAGTAGCTATTGAGGTTGCACTCATGACGGAATTTTTGAAAAATTTCTTCAAATCTTTATCGATCCTACCTAGTAGACACCGAAAATGACCCCCGTTAAAACTTTTATATATATATATATATATATATATGTGGTCCACCGGAAGGGGGGGGGTTTACCCCGAACCCAAAACACTAATTTGACTATGTCAGCCGTAATATTTGTTATATTTCAACAAAACTTGGTATTCGTAGTGGTAATATAGAGAGAAAAGTGAGATATAAAAATGAACTAAATCGGTTCATTAGAAGGGGGGGTTTACTCCGGACCCACAATACCAATTCGCCACTACCAGCCGTGATTTTTGGTATATTTCGACGAAACTCGGTATTCGTAGTGGTAATCCACATGTAAATATGTGTTGTAAAAATAAACTAAATCGGTTCATTAGAAGGGGGGGTTTACTCCGGACCCAAATTCCTAATATACTCATACCGGTCGTAATTTCTGCTGTATTGTAACGAAACGCGGTATACGCCGTGGGTAACTCATGAGAAAGAAGTGTTGTAAAAATGAGCTGGATCGGTCAATCGGAAAGCGGGGGTTTAATTTGTAATATATTTCAATAGAAAAGCCCGCCAGACGTAGGTTCACAAAGCTCCCGCAAGGAGCGCTTTCTACCACTAGAGTGACTGTATCCTGTTCCTGCATTACATCAAAATACGATAATATGAGGTTTTTTGTATTTATTACGTAGTGTAATAGGTACCATGTGTAAACATAACTCTGGAAGCAAATTAATAATTGATCAGTTACTCATTACAAATTTAAAAGAGAACAATTCATGTTTTTATTTTATTTATGTAGGATATTTTAAGCAAATTGTTCTGGAAAGCAGTCTACACTACCCAAATTCTGAGGAAAGTGCTTAGTTATGCATCTCCTGCGTGACGGACTTTTACTTATTGGGTCAGCTACTATTAACAAAACAAAAAGGTATTTTTTTTTATATTTAGCATCGCCTTTCAAGTTTAAAGTTTAGAATTTCAACTTTCACGATTCAAACTTGACCTTTTCTACCTATTTCAAATACAACAAATTTCCATTGAATTTGACTTGAAAATGCTATACGTATAAAATTTTTAATTAAAATTTATTTCCTAAATGAATATAAAAAGTTGGGCTCATTACACCAAATCGGCTTTTTCTTTCTTTAACCGTTGAAACTTGAGAAATCAATATTTTGAGATTATGTTACTCAATAACGAGGAATTGAATTTTATATATTTTTTTTTTTTAGTTTTATTAAAATTTTAACTTATGGAGGCCTGGGCGTGAGGAGTAAGTAGGCGTGGGCACTAGGGATTTTTTATAATAAAAAAAGTCCGACTCGCAGGAACTGCGTCATCTTAGCGCGGTTACGTACATCTCGAAGAAATGGAATAGATTAGCATCATAAATCACTGGAAACTGACAGTAGCCATCTTACACAGAAGCGGATAATTCTTAATCTGTATAAGTCAATACAATTATGTACTGAAAATTTAATTACTCTGACTGCTGTTGAAAAGGCTCTATTCTAAACAACCAACAATTCGTTGCTATTTTAAGTATCTTGTTTAACTAGCAAATTCGTCTTACTGTTATAATCAACTGTAAATATGTGCTTCATGGCGAATAAAATTCCATTCTTTCGTGGGTTAAATCTTTCTATAAAATAAGAAATAACGATAACTTCAGTTGGAGGCTATGCGGAAGGTTATATAGAGAGCAGAATTCAATACAAAATACGTCATCACCATTAGCCACTGCCATCTTGATTACCACAGCCATTCCAAACTTATTATTACCAACACCTCTCACCGTTTCTTAGCTTATTTTACTGCTATACTAATTTTACTGATAAATGCAATTTAAAACAAGAAACAACCAATTAAAAAGTGAGATAAACAAAGAGAAAAACCCTTTCAAAACAACAAAACAAACACTTTTTAAGTTTTAAGCGCTTATATCTCTGATTGACGTTGCCCCATCGAATATTGCTTCAGAACCTTTTTTGTAGAGAATTTAGTAAGCATTCGAATGGTCACCTTCCACTTAGCACGATTTCCCAACCGTTATCGAGATATTTACGAAAAATGTATGAAGATCCGAAAACTTTTCATGTCTATTAATAAAATAATTTTTTCGCATACTTCCTTAACTCCAAATATAACCAAAATTTAAACATCTTAGTTGGGATTAATTTCCAAGTTGTAGAAAATATTTCAATTGAATTCCGGGATTCCAAGTACTCACAAAAATATAATGACTTACAAAAACATTGATTCCACTTTTCTCAGGAACGGTTGCAGATATCGCCTTATAAATGGTTTCATTCGTTTTCTTATGCTAAGAAACGTATAAAACAAGTACCTGCAAGCATATAAACTCAAAAACGTAAGCGTTACGATTTTTTTGCGCGAATTTCGCCCCAAACACTATCTTCTAGTAGGCGGATTCTGCTGGTTAGCGAACTTGACCTTTCAAATTAGGCGACAGATTTTTAAGCCAAATTTCGTTAAAATCGGACCATTTTTGAGCTTGCTAGAGTGCGAACAGACAAGCATATATATACAAATTTGGGCCACCTATATTTTCGTGATCTATAGGTTCTGAAACGTGAAAGTTTCTAGTCGGCACTTCCGGATTGCGTCATGAGGTCAACCTCATAAGCGGGTTCTTCCTATGGAGATAGGGAGTAACTGCGCTAAAAAGGGAATTATCTTATCATGACTGAAGTGTGATTACCTGTAGATAACCCGTCCTAAATGTCTTAGTTCTGTATAATTATGTATGCTTAAATTTAAATTTTTAAAATTTATTTAGGTTTTATCACTCATTTGTACCACAGATTTTTGGACGTGATGAAATCCATAAAGCTACAGATTCCCACCCCTAACGGGAATCGAAACTACGGCTCACGGCGAACGGACCTCATTGGATTTTTTATTATATATATTGATTATATAAAGCACATTCCTAAGCTACTCCGCACCTACTGCTGGACGTACTTTTGTATATATTTGATATCTACAGATACAAAAAATCTTATTCATTTACATGGAGGGTGAAAAAAAAAATGTGTATATTGTATAAAGGGAAATTCAATCCTTTGAATACAGATAAAGTGAGAGGTTTGACCGAGGAGAGTATATTCAAATTACTGCCATTCCTTTTCAGAAATTTTATGCTAAAATATTCAATACAACTTTTTCGCTGCGGTCTCCCGGCAAAAGTTTTCGGTAAGGCTTGTGTCTCTATATTAGATTCAAGAAGCTCCACTTCCACCAACCCTCGTATTTACAGTGATTGATTTTTCCTTTTCCCGATTTCCCTTGAGGAAAATAATTCTCTCCTATTCTACCAATCAGGTTACAATAGGAAAAAGTTTCTTGCAATAGTTCATAACTCGATATTTTCATCTTCCGAATACACATTGAAAGAGTTCAGTTGCTGTTAAAAATTAATTTTATAGATTTTTATTATTACTTCTTCCTGCTGTACAAGATGATATTAGGTCTCAAAGCAGTGGTGCATAGAGGAGTAGAGTGCAATACAAATCCACTACAGAGTGGCTGGAAGTATAAAAGAGAAAATAATGGAAAATGTAATTCAAATCAGGCCAAGATACAGACTCTAGGCTAGGAATTTACAGCTCTATTACGCTGGAACAGCCACATCACTAACCCAAATTCTAAAATACACAGTAACTTTTGCTAAATTGCTATACTATTTTTAAATTTGTTGCTCCAACCGTTTCCGAGAAAACGTGGCAGAGCTACTGTTATATTACGCTTGAACAGTCACCTCCGTAACTTTTTATTTCATTAACCGGAAAAAATCAGATTGGTGGAATAATTTGTTACTCTAGAATGCGCCCAAATTCGATTTTGTTGATCACAGCGTTTTCGAGAAAACGTGAATGAACTACCGAAACGTTACGCTTAGACAGCCACTTTGGTATCATTTGGTCAAATTATCTGACAAAAATCGGACAGGTGGTATTATTTGTTGGTCTGCCTTATATTGATTCAAAACGTCTAGCTTCTGGAATGTAATTTATTTAATAGGTAAGGATTGTTTACATAAAGTTAAACGTGGGAGTTACATCATGTCCAAAATCAAGAATTTTCCGACCAACGTTTTCACCGCTCTTCCTTGACTTTCTTTCATAAGAAATCTCTTGGAGTATTTGGTGCGTTATGCTTAAATCAAAGTTAACACTACTTACAAATTTTGATACGAGTGTTGAGACTTTCCCCGGTTTTTCAACATAATCTAGGCGTTTTCGGCAGCCGTTAACTAACGCACCAAGCGATGCGTAAGCAAGAGAAGTAGATTAGGTATTGACTAGAAAATGTCCCTAAAATATCTCAGGTCCAGCAGGTTCTTGGATCATGACTACATTTTCCTATTAGCTCTTGGACTATAAGTGTTTACCTAAAACTCAAGAGAGTAAGACAAATACTTTCAAAGTAATGTTTTAGGATTTTTTTAAATATATTAAAATATACAAAATGTTTCCTTCGACGGACATAAAAAACTTGATGAACATTATTTTCCTCGTTGACGTTTTCCTAACCAAAGTATTTTCCTTGAATATATAAGGTTCAGAGAACGAATGGGTATTGTATAGCACACTACTCCTAAGAGGGCCGACCGAAAACACGTAAAGTCTCACGTTCTAAAAGCATCCTGCAATAAGGTGAGGCCGGAACGTAAAGGAACATTTTGACATCTTTATTTAAAGTCTCCTAAAGCTTGGAGGAACGAAAAGACCCCATAGGAGAGGATGAAAAGCTATGCAAACATCCATATCTGTCCGGAGGAAAAAGCGGATTGGTAAAAAAGGCCAGGACAGGAGTAGGGTATTGTTTACCGGTATCGGGCGAGCGAGCTCACGGGAGAGTGAACCAGGCTCGACATAGAACGGGTTCTGGCTCGTGATTTAGTGGTCTCCTGGGAAATGGCACAATAAACAGGCAAAAGCAGGCCTTGTATAATTCATTCCCTATGTATCTTCTTCTTCCTTTTTATTTATTTTTAAATTCTCCTCCCCTTTTTGCCTTAGGGGCACGTACCCCTTGTCAAAAGCTAACTACATTCTTCATAAATTGAGTTACAACCTTTTGTTTAGCTCTCTGTATATTTACTTTAAGAAAATCTACAATCTTAGGACTTCTACTAGCAACTGCGCAATAGGTTTCTCAAAACGAACAACTATCAAGACGACGATACGATTAGATAAATGAAAAAAAAAAAAAAAATTTACATAAATATGCATAATTATATTATTATAATTTCCGCATTAGTATATGTTTTCCTCTCTCTCTCTCTCTCTCTCTCTCTCTATATATATATATATATATATATATATATATATATATATACACACACACACTATATATATATATATATATATATATATATATATATATATTTGTCAAATACCACTCACTCACTCCGTTTAGAACGTAAAGACTCACTAAGAAAGGATTTTTGCATATTCAAATTTATATATAAGTATTTTTAGAGGGGCTTGAATTCTTAGTTGGTTAGACCTGGCAAGCCTAGGCAGGATGCGTTGCTAGGACGACAACAGGACAGTTACCGTACTGTGTCTATTTCAAAATATTATTTTTAATTGCGGTTCATTTCAACTATGATGGCAGACCTTGAATTACTAAAAGTAGACTGTGAATTTGTCCCTCATAGAGCTTACCCTGTACCTGGTGATGGTCTATCCGAGGTAATAATACCCGGACCCCTTGCAAAGCCTCCTCACCCATCATATAATGGGTGTTTCCAATTGTCATCTTGGAAAGATAAATTTTTAAATTTTAACGTCCATTTATTATTGAAAACGAATTTTTAACGTGTACTGGTTAAACTGCTCTTACTAGTAACCTATAGATATCGGGTTATCTCAAGGTTGTCTGTTTGTTGACACTGGTCCGGAGCGCCCCAGTGTCAAGAAACATTATACTTTGAATACTTATCAATTGAAGAATAACGCAATATATTATAGTATTACGGGAACCGTGCTATAATAAACTGCACAAAATTATGTAGTAGCTTTAATTTTGATTTTACATTATTTAACGCAATAACATAACTTCTTATCTGCCGTGACGAAGCACGGATATTCAGCTAGTATATACATATACACATAATACAAAGGGAGAGAGAGATTTATATTTCTTTTACAGTATAAGTGTTATAATTTTATGTTTTCTTATTGAATAAATTGTCAAAATATTGCCATATATTGAGTGTCCAAACTCTCTTTCTCTATCTCTCTCTCTCTCTCTCTCTCTCTCTCTCTCTCTCTCTCTCTCTCTCTCTCTCTCTCTCTCTATCTATCTATATATATATATATATATATATATATATATATATATATACAAATATAAATATTTAATAACCCAATGTAGTCATTTTAGGTAAATGGCGTATGTTCCAAAGATTTATAGATTTATCCTGCCAAGATGATATTCTCTTTATTATTAACCCCCTCCCCCCAAATAGGTTACAATCAGTTTCTTATTTGGACGGCGATATTACGGTATGATTTTACAAAAATAATATATTATATCCCAGTTTACCTCTTTAAAAAATACTGATTGCTGGGAAGGATTTCAGCGAAACCACCTTATTCACTGTATGATTTTCAATTACTTCATTTTTTACAAAAATAATATATCATGCCCCAATTTACCTCTATACAAAATACTTATTGTTGGAAAGGATTTCAGCGAAACCACCCTATTCACAAAGTATACTCCTAGGAATTCCTGTTGTCCTAGCACGGAAACGATTAGGGGAATTCTGCTTCCTCTCCTGAGGAGCCATTGTTATTTAATTATCCCTGTATATCAGAGGCCGAGGAGATCTCTGAAAATATGAATTATTACGGAATGGGCTAGCCAACAAAGCCTGGGCGGAGAGGACAAAGGACAGACTGGAAGAACAAAGCCCTAACGGAACCCTACTAAGGAACAACCTTTTCCACACCTCGGTGTTGGGGAGGCTCTTGTCTTAGGTCGCCCTTTTAGAGCTAAGGCCATCTTTCAGCGACCTTAAAAGGACTTGCGACAGGAACGTCCCTTATTTCATTTTATTTATAGCAGAGGGCAACCTTTCAAAACCTTTTCAATGTTTATACATATTTATTTGTGCTATTAATCGTTGACTATAAAGTACTGAGAGAAAGCTTCCTAACTTCTGTAAAAATAAAGCACATTTTCTAATAAAAGACGTAGATTTATTAACAAACGAAACGAACGAACCCAGACAATACCTATCTTCTAAATAATTTTTCGATATTTAAGAAAATAACAGAAATAATACTAAGCTGCTCCTTTCCTTAAACCTTCAAATTTTTGTTATAGTGGGAAAATGATAATAAAATAAAAACTTCATTAATAAGTTAAACGAAACTAAATACACTATATAATAAATTAACTACAATAGATCATAGATCAGCTACTACTAAAACAGATTAAACAGCATGCTCTGAATAAAGGAGAAAGTAAAACAGCATTAGCTTAAAGTATATAAAACTCAAAGAATATAATAATAATAAGCATTACATGGGCGATACCATAGCCGGTTATTTGATCTGGATGTGGTACTCTCATGGTCGGCGTGGTTGACTTCTGGAAGGCTATTCCCCGAAACAGAGGGTTTTGTAATAGCCATCCAGGATCAAGTAATAACATCGAGATCATACCGACGTCACGTTTTGAAGGATGTCAACATATCTGACAAATTTCGACGTATGAACATCTCTGCAAAAAAAAACAAAAACGTATGAGACGACCCAGCATATTACGGAGGGCTGTAAGATCCTTGCGGGATATCATTATCTTTAGCGGCATAATAAAGTGGCCAAAATATATCATTAAGCACTCGCAGAAACATTTGGTATATTGGATGGTGCGGTCCCTTATTACCAGTACGTCCCAAATTGACTTTTAGATAAAGGTACAATTAAAATGTATTGGGACGAAGCGATTATAACGGACCGTACTGTCCATTATAAGAAACCGGATATTCTTATCATTGACAAGGGAAATAAGACAGCCGATATTATTGATTTCGCAATCCCCAATGATGAGAATATCCGGAAGTCATATGCCGAGAGTACCAAGACTTGGCCATAGAGCTGAAAGACCTGTATAAGTTGGATTCCGCAAGATTAACAGGCCTCATAATCTCGACCAACGGGCTAATTCCGAAAATGACTATTGCCGCAAATGCCTACCTGAAACTGTCGGAGGATCTTATCGAAAATGCCCAGCAAGCGTTACTGCTTGATACCGCCAGAACGGTACGACAATTTTTATATGAACGCCCGTAAAAAAAAAATCATAAAAAATAAAATAAAAAAAATAATAAAAAAAGTAAATAAAAAATAAAATAAAAAAACTATTCTTTCGGTTAGCTACAGAATGTAACCCAGGAGACTGAGGAGAAAACCCCCAAGCATAATAATAACAAAAATTAGCGTCGAAACAGGTCATGAGGACCAGATATAATTGAGGTGTCTGATTAATGACCATACGCGGACTAGAGAGATAGCGTAGTCAGTACAATGCTCCGGCAGCCTGATTAATAAAATAATTAAAGGCTGAGTTGGCCTAGGGACGGTTAGGGAGGCCAAATTCAACACACGAATGAAGGCACTAGAAGATAAAAATCATTAGTGCTTGCTCGGGATTTGAATTCAGGTCCTCCAGCATCTTAGCCCAGTGCTCTACCACTGAGCTAGATTCGCGTCCGCCCAAACCATATAGACTCATGCTAAAAATATAAACATTGGGAAAAGAAAGAAATAGAATGAAAAGAAGAATTAAGGATAATATTCACATCATAACAAGTAGAAAGAATGTTGTAAATAAAAAAAAATGTAATACATCTACATAACATTTATATTAACTTATTTAACAAACAATAAAAAAATATTTTTAAATTAGAAAAGGAAAAATGGGATGTTTAAATGTTAAGACCATATTTCAGCTGACTACTGTCCCCAATATTAGATTCTTTCAGTCCATGGCATGTCTGGACTAGTGAAAGTATCACCTTCTCAAGTTGAGAGTGTAAGAGGCACAAAGAGAGTGGGAAACACACAGAAAAAATAAATGTTGTGAAACTCCCTATCATGAACCACCTATTCTTTCCCTATTATGAATAATAATACTAATTTCAGCCATATCTGGAGTATAAAGTTCCTACACAAGTCAGGAGGAATTCTGCAAGACCTTCGTATTGTTTGTGCTAAAGGAACGATAACTATTAGAGCGTGATTTAGAAACTTCTTACAGATTCGGAATGGAAAACTCCCTCACAAAATATATCATTAGCGGTAATGGGAAAGTGGCGGGGTTGAATTTCAAAAGGGCTCCTGGGTAAGGCCCTGTAATCAGGAGAAGGGGAAAAGCTACTCCTTTTGAAGGGCCCGTAACTAGTCCTAACACTCTCCTGTCTCAGTCTATCTCTATACCTGCCTTTATCCTCTCCAAGAAGGTTTCTAAAGCAAGCGACTACTCATCCTTTACTTCTCCCAGGGGCTCAAACTATATATCTAAAACTAAGAAGAAGTTGTCGGCCATTGCTGTAAAATTAGTAAATTTTTAAGCTGAGATTACTAACAACACTTTCGATAACACAACATTATAAGAAACATAATCTTTTAGGACAGCAATTTTAAATTAGAATAATTAATTAACATTATTTTAACATTTTTCGAATTTAGAATCTCAAAACACCACTTACTGCATGTTATGCTTTGGGAATTCCATAAAATAAGAAAATGCTGTTTCAACTTATCGAAATATATGGCGAAAATGTCATTAGTGAGCGACAAGTGCAACGGTGATTTGAACGATTTCGAGCGGGAAAAGCTTGAAGACGAGCCTCGTACAGGTTGACTACGTACTCCTGCAGGATATTAATGAAAAAGGAAATCCTGTTGTAACAGTCGAAGAACTAGCAGAAAAAAATGGTTCGACACATTCTACAGTAAACCGACACAAACCGACTTTGCTTGTGGGATGAATTGATTCACCTATCTAAAACACGATAAATTTCAAAGTGAATAAAATAATATACAAATATAAACACAATTAATTTGCATTTACAATACAAAATATAAAACACAAATCATTTTAAAATATAAAAGATTATTATTATTTAAATTTTAACATGCATTATTCCTAGTTAATAATGGACGTTAAAATTTAAATAATAAAATAAATAAAAATAATGTAAGTAAAAGAAACGAGATCGGCTCGATTGTTTTGTAGAAATTAAGTGTTCTTTAAGTAATGTAATGCAGTGTAGATGTGTGGGCTACCTACTGAGAATAAAGGGTTTAAATCTTATGTTAAGAGTCACGTCTTTTGCAGTCTGTCGCATAATGTCATGAGAAATTGTTTGCGCAAAAAGGAAGCTTTTTCTTAAGAAACATCCTGTGTATATTCCCTCATGTCGCATCGTTTTTTAGAATCAATTTTAGATAAATTTCAAACATAGCAAAGTAACATTTCAATGAATATAATAAGAAGAAATGTTGTTGCTCAAGTTAGTAAACTCTTCTCAAATAGCATATGTACTTAACCCAAAAATACAGCTCTTAACACACACACCCCTTCACCGTTACTCCAACTGTGTCACTATTATATTTTCTCACTCTTAACCAGTGACCCACACTCAAAGGTTCCTTTTCACTTTTCCTCGATTGGAGAAATATCCTGGAAATCGTGTCTATTTCCTCTTGACCCAATATTTTCCTCTGGCCATCCTGTTGAAAGTGTGGAGCCTCCAGTGGGTATGCTATAAAAATGTCTCCAGCAGAGCTGATATCGAGCCGATACCTTGCTTCCTACCCCTTTCTTTATAAATATCTTCCAAGCCATTTCAAATATTATTAATGCCCTGCTCGTTGGTTAATAGTTTTTTTACTTTTCTCTTCCTAACATGGAAAGGAGATAATTAAATTAGTTCTTATTTTCCAATAAACTATTTGCGCCACAATAAATGTCAATGAAACGATTATATAATCCAAAAGGAAGGTTATCCCTTAGAAACACTTAAAGAGAACCAAATTTATATGCAATACTGGATAATCACTGGGAATCTTGCGGACAACAGTCTATCGAGACTAAATACATAGGAGAACCGCAGCAAATTATAGGGAAAATATGACTATAAATGAAAAAGAAAAAAAATAAGTTTAGATAGAAACTTTCTTATCAAATCATTCCACTAGAAATCAGCATCAATTTAAATTTGACGAGGTAAAAATTCCAGATAGAATAAAAAATAAATCAAAAAGAAGATTTACTTTATTTTGGAAAACTGTGCAACTATAAATGCCAAAAAAAAACAGCTTAATGTAAATATACACAGATGCTCAATATTGAATAAGTGAAATAAATAAATAGAAATGGGGAAAGGGAAAAAATAAAATAAAACTTGATTAACAGTTTTCCCTATGCTCGCAGGAAACTGTTTCTCAGTTGTACGTGACAAGTCATGGCTTTTGATTGCTGTTGAAGAGTCTAATTAGATATTGCTTTTTCTTTTCTTTTTTTTTTCTTTTTTGTTAGTGAGGAAGTATTATTAAATACATGATGAGATTTGTTAAAATCTAAACAAGGTAAATTATATTAATGAAAATTAACGAGGCGAAACAAGAATGTAATGTCACATACTTTTGAAAAGAAGCCATAGTTGTCAGAAACGAATAAAAAAAAATAAAGAATGTTATTGTTACAAAAGAGAGAGAGAGAGAGAGAGAGAGAGAGAGATAATTAGAAACGGGTGCCCGGAGAAAACCCGGAAAGAACTTCACCGAGGCCTAAAGGCCTATTGTGCCACAATATATATATATATATCAAATCAATGTCTTTAAAGACTAAATTTCGTTAAAACCCCTCAATACTCATATTTATTTAATGCTAAAAGTATAATTGAAAATTTAAGCTTAATATAATTTAAAACAGGCTTAAAGCTATGTACACATAAAGATCATTACTTAAAATTAATGAAGTCATTTAGGATACAATCTTTTCTTCTTTTTATGAAGTTGATAAGTCTGGGTGAACAAATATTTTTCTTAATTTCTTAACCTCGTACCACCATCATTCAGGCATATTAATATCAAGATTTTCTGAATTTTCTTCAATGTCTGTTGGCGTGATATCTATTTAATTATATCTACTTTTGTTTTAGTTTAATTTCTATAAACTTCCACTACTTGCTTTGCAGTGGTTCCAACCTTATTGTTTGCCCGTAGAATTTTAACCTTAATTTTTGTTATCGTCTAAATGTAACTAAGTGTATTGTTCAGTTTCATTATTACTTCGAAGTCTGTAAGTATGTTTTTCAATACATCCATACAAATATATATATATATATATATATATATATATATATATATATAATTGGAGAATAATTCGTGCTTCATTTATTATATTTCGTTTTATAATTTTCTTAGATATAAAATAAAAAGCCACTAGATCTAAGCATTTCGGACTGTATCAGGAATACTCCTTCTGTTCACCATCAATTCTCCAGTGGATCGTGGAAAGTCTGCATAAATAGCAAGTTCAATGGAGTAATTTGAAGGATTAAATTCGGGTTATGAGAATGTCCCAGGATTCTCTTCATAACCTGTTTTGCGGTAATGGGCGATCCTTGGACCAAACTCTCTGGTGTTGAGAATATCCTCTCATCATCTCATCACCCCGGAAGTCCTACGAAAAGGACAAATCCACCAGTCCATTATGATATTCTCCCTTCGTCAATCCACGACCAACTTTACCCCCCCCCTTGTAATCTTCTTGCAAATTAAACCCGCTCTAATCTCTTCGGCTCAACCCATGAATAATTTTTATCGGATTTAGGTGAATTTTCCACAATCCGGGAACGGCTTGTCATTAATTCAGCTTGGTTTTAATAATGATCTACTTGGGAGGAAGTATTTTCCTTATGAATCTACTATGGACTCTGCTAACAATCTACTTTTCACGGATATTGACAATCTTCATCTTTAACAACATTAAACATAAATTAATATCTAATATACCAGCTCCTATCAATATCAGCTGTGATTAGTCAGCTGTAAAAAATCTATAGAGTGCAACAAATAAAAATCTATGACACAGAATAGTGATTTAAAATAGTCATTTAAAATAAACATTTTAGATTTATTGAATGAATAAAATATTATTTTTTGCCTAGTATATAACAAAAAAATATTTTATTAAGTTGTATTTATTTATTTAAATACATTTCTTTTTTTGAGGGGGGGGGGTGTACTACATCAGCAGGACGATTTGCTCGCATATTCAGTAAATGTGCAATATAAAAAAAGTAAACTAATAAGTTTAAATAAAGTATTTAACATAAATAACATAAAATATACACACAGTTAACAAAAAGAAAAACGGAACAACAAAATAACACAATAATACAACTGTTATGATAATAATACAAAAAAATATTTTATCTGGTTTCTTTATTTACGAATTCCTGTTTTTTTTAATAATTGTGCGCCGACAGCCAGAGTAACTAGCGCCAAATGTTTCCTGTTGTTTATGATCTGAATGTTTTCTTCCATTTAACGCTTGGTCTGGTTTCATTCTTGTACTACAATTTATAGTTTTGTAAAATCGAATATGTATTTATATTTTGTAGAACGATTAGGAAGAGGAGCTTCACTATCCTGATCGTCTACATTTTTAACGTGCATTATTATTATTATTATTTTTATTTTATTTTTGCTCCTCATTCAAATGATCTCAGTTTAGACGTGGCAGGATTTCCTTTTCTTACGGTTAGGTCGTAGGATTCAACTAGTCTTAGTGCCCCTGAAGAGGCATTAAAGGATGTGAAACTGGTTGAGCAATTTTAATAAAATTATAAATGTTTTTTCTTTATTGACAGACAAACAATAATATAAAAAAAAGTCTGAACGCAGAAATTGCGTAATCTTAGCGCGTTTCCATAACTTCCTATGACTAGAATCATTTGAAAAGCTTGGAATACACAGTAGTGGAAATTACTCAATCAGCCTTTTCGTCTTCTCCGGAGAAATCATTATGAAAACAACCAAAAACTCGTTCTCATTCTAACTATCTCGTTTTACTATCAAATGAATTTTACGGCTAAAATCAATTATAAAAACAACAAGCAATAAAGGATCTCCCCGTGGTCCAGTGGTTAATTCCTTAG
Organism: Gonocerus acuteangulatus; assembly: GCA_946811695.1. Lineage (NCBI taxonomy): Eukaryota > Metazoa > Arthropoda > Insecta > Hemiptera > Coreidae > Gonocerus > Gonocerus acuteangulatus. Next base: position 54,787,155 of record OX328127.1, on the reverse strand, counting down.
ATTCTCATGCGGGAGAAGGTGGGTTCGAGCCCCACCGGTGGCAGGATGTCCCACATGTCGGTGTGCCGTCAAAAGAAACCAACCATTCCGATTATTTCGTGTCTTTAAAAAGCGTTTTTGTTCAATTTTCGTAAGATTTCGAAAAATGGTTACCGTCCAGGCGATTTCCCAACCTTAGGTAGGTTCGGGTTGAAACGTTTTCTAAATGTTTGATATTCATACAAACTAAGATATTTTAATTTTGGGTACGTTCGGAGTTTTAGGAGAAACAAATTTTATTAACAGATTTGAGGAGTTTATTATGCACTTATATTTTCTTAATAAATATAAGCGCATAATAAACTCCTCAAATCTGTTAATAAAATTTGTTTCTCCTAAAACTCCGAACGTACCCAAAATTAAAATATCTTAGTTTGTATGAATATCAAACATTTAGAAAACGTTTCAACCCGAACTGAAAATTAGTTTCAAAAACTGGTATTATTTACGTTCCTCAAAAAAGGTTACAGATATTGCCTTAGAAATCGTTTTATTCGTTTCCTTGCGTTAAATAATTTTAAAAAATTGTACCTACATTGTGTGTCTATGAACACAAAAGGTTAAGTGTTACGATTTTGGTTATGCGTGAATTCCGCTCAAAATGTTCCGGTGGGCGGAATCTGCCGATTAGCAAACTTGACCTTTGAAATTACACAAAGTATTTCTGTGTCGGGTCTTTTTGCGAAGACCACATCCAGTTACTTTTAAAGTAGCAGTAGTGATTGTATCAGTGATTTAGCGCATGCGCATAACTCCTTTGCCTTCCTATTGGAGGATTGGATGACCAATTGCATTCGTTTTTGCTGGGAGTAAAGTAACCTTCAACAGTGAATTAGCTTTTGTTTATGAATAAGCTCTGCTTATGTTTGTGAGAAAAATGAGTCTTTTACAATTAGTTCGCGATGTTCCTGACAAAGTAAAAGGGATTGGTTTCTTACTGGGAAAAATTAATGGAATCCTATTAATTTTAGCGAGTTGGATAGACTAGAGTCGCTACAATTAATATAATTCTATTAATTGGGAGTTGGATTGACTAGGGTTTTGATATCTTCTTGAGCGAGCGGAGCGTAGCATGTAATGCCTAATAAATGTAAAATATCCAAAAAAGAGAGAGAGAGAGAAAAGGAATAAAATATGTTTGTTTACAAATAACGTTGTTTGTTATCCTTCATAACCTGCAAAACAGTCAACTTTAAAGCTTAATAACTTATTTCATAGTTGAGAGAATTGATTTTAATAAATATTGCTTGCCATTATCTAATATGAATTATAACCGTAGATAACGAGTCAAGAAGTAGTAGATAACCAGCAAAGAACCTATAAGCTAATCAGTAAGCTTCTCAGCGAGTACGAGTAACTGTTATAAATCACTACTGCTACTTCAAAAGTAACTGGATGAGGTCTTCGCAAAAAGACCCTCTGTGTCCAATGTCATTAAATGTCTATTTTTGAGCTAGCTAGAGAGCGAATATATATACACATTTGAATCACCGTTAGGCTGCGTTTACACCCGATAGTTATTGCAAGATATTTACGTCAGACATAAATCGTGATGTAAACTGCGAACAATTAATGTCTGAGATAAATATATCTATCACGAGCTCTAAGTGACGACACTTCTATACCATCAAGTAAAAACACGCTTTATAAAGAGAAAAATTTAATGTCAGAGATAAATATCTTGGCTACTAGCTGTAATGTCGACACTTCTATACCATTAGATGTAAAAACTGATTATTGTAAACGGGCCGTACATTTATTGCAAACTATACACAATCCAGAAATGTCGTTTACATATCCATGACATAAATGTCTAGCTATTTTTGTCTGTATGTAAATATTCGAGCGAATATCTATCCGACACCTGAGATATATTTCCTGCGAGAAATGTCAGATGTAAACGCACCCTTATCTTTGCAATCTATGAGTTCTGAAACGTAAAATGTATTAGTCGGCTCTTCCGGATTTGCGTCACGAGATCAATCGCATAAGTGGGTTTCCTCGCTATGAAGAGATAGAGGAAATGCGCTATCATCATACCGTAATTTCTGAGCCTCCCAGCCAATGGATGGAGCAAATCCTGCCTTCTATGGGAAGTAATCCAGAATGGAATAAAATATTAACTAGTAGAGAGGAGGCTTATCCTTAGGGATTAATGTTCAATTAGGTTGGGACATTGTCGGACTTACTATAATCCAGATGTCCTTCCTCTCCTGACGACCTGCAAATCTCTTCATCTCCATCAAAGAGGTCTTCCAATACCTAATTACGAATAATAAACCACATACAGTTTAATAATAGGATTATTACCCTGTATATGCACTGCCAACAGGAAGATTATACACTGAATGAATGAATTTCCTGGATGTGATTTTGAACGGGTTTAATCCGTATTGACACTCATCTCCTTTTAAAGAGCTAACGAGATTAACCCAAGAAGTAATAATGCATGATATGCAATAATATATGTATTATATCGAACTTGCAAATATAAATTATTAGCGGAATAAAAGACCAACGCAAATAGTTTTTTCTTTGTTTTTTTTTTGGTACCAATGCACGTATTAACACAATACTCCCACCAGCATCCGTTAAAGAGCACTAGGACCAGACATGGCTACTTAATGCTACAAATTTCGAGTTTTGGTACCTTGCAGATTGGCTTGACGTGGTCTGCGGCCATCGATCAGCAAAATTCAATTTGCCGTCTGAGAAACTCTTCTGAAATTCTTCCAGGATTTTCGACGACCTAACCTCCCAGAACCGAAATCAACGCTTTGATATCTTAGTACAAACTAGATTATACCCAAGAAATGACATCTTTCAGAGGTAAGTAGAGGCAATTGGAGCGTTGAGGGACCTCATGACGTCATCAGCTGACGTCATCAGCCAGTGACGTCACAGTGACGTCACAGCGACGTCACAGTGCCGTCATCAGCTGACGTCATCAGCCGGAGTACTGTCAGCCAGCTGACGTCATCAGCTACAAGGAAAACAGTATCAGCCAGCCGCCATCTTCCTCACGAAGCCAACATGGATACCGCCTAATCACATCCGTATCTAAGAGCAGTTTCCCGCCAATAGTCTTAGCATGAGTCATACTAGGCCCCCCTTAGATCCTTAGAAGCTCTAGAGACGCGCATTCAGTCATGGCAGCGCAATCAGAGGATGAGCACAGCGGTTATAGCGCTAGCGGTGGGAGCCACCCTTTCTCAAGACGGGTCAGCTTTCCAGAGTAGCAACTAATTGAAGCACGCAGAAGATCGTTCGATACTTGGCCTTTAAGTAACAAAATAAACCCCGAAGCGTTGATAGAAGCAGGATTTTTTTACACAGGGAAGGCTGACCAGACTATCTGTTACTGCTGTGGAGGGGGGTTAAAAGAGTGGGAGGAGAATGATGATGTATGGATGCAACATACTATATGGTTCCCCACGTGCCCGCTAGTTCTCAAAAAGAAAAATGGATCAGGAGACGGTCATTTATGTAAGATATGCTTCGCAGATGTAGTTGAGATAGCATTCCTTCCATGTGCGCACGTAGCAACTTGCTCGGATTGCGCAAAAATATTAAAGAAATGCCCAATATGTCGAGTCGCTAGAACCGGATATATGAGAGTATACCTGTCGTAAGGACATCTATAAGGAGGAGTTAAGCGTTATCACCATCAGTCGCAATGGAGTCGTGCAAGTGTTGGGATGAAATTTCAAGATCAGGCTCTCTGAGCACGTCCTTCCTCATAGAATTTCAACATAAGCTGAACTGGAATCTAGTTTCGCTATTTCACCGCTTCACAGTTGAAGAGTTAGGCATGTTTGCAAATCTAATCAATTGGGGGCATATATCACGTTATCAACCACTTACAGATGAGATGTTGGATCATTACAAGACGCTATTAGACTGGACTTTGGTTTGCAAGTATCAGAAAATGTATCTTTATCAGATCATCAAGCATAGAGACAGAGTCGATTGGGAAATGTTATTCGAAAGAGGTGATAAAGGAGTAGATTTCAAGGTGGTTTTCTATGACGACTACGTGGAATGGTACAAAAAGACCTATGGAACAGAGGAGAACCTGAGAAGTTTAGAATTCTACTTACTCAACGAGGATTAGTCGTGATGAAGCCTTTGACGAGTGCGCGTCGTATCTTCAAAGATCTAGTTAATACTGAGAATGACATCATACTTGTTATGAACTTTCTTGCTGAGAGAAATGTCGAATGCGTCATAGAAGGGAGAGATCTAGAGGAGCGTAAGAATATACTCGCTCATTTATTATCTTATGACCTTATTCAAGAAGCTAATTATCTACTAACCCAACATCGCATGAATAGAAAAATAGATACATTTATTAACAAACTGCACGAGCTGAGGGCTGAAATAGATGTATACGATAAGAAGAGAGGTATTGACAACCTCATAAAGAGGATGTCTAAGCTAACAATTCTGGAGCGGTGATGTATATATCCGGTGGTGGGGGAAATGCTATCCTATACTCCATGAGGTATATCGATAGGCAGTTTGAAAGCAGGCGTCGAGATGGAAGGTATGTTTCAAGTATACCTCATAGCTAAGAAAGCTCTCCTTGCTGATTTGAAATGGAACTACAACAACCTATCAGATGATGTGATCACCGAATTTGCTGACTACCTCGACTGGGACGACTTATCGAGGGATGGAAACCTAAGCGAAGCTATTATGGAGAGATATAGCGCGCGTATATGTTGGTCGACTATATCTAGGAATCAAAATCTTAGCGAGGCATTTATAAGGAAGCACGCTGATAAAGTCGACTGGAAGACTATTTCAATCTATCAAAAGCTGTCGGAGGAGTTCATAAACGAATTTGAAGCAGAGCTGGACTGGGGTTACATCATCAAGCATCAGGACCTCTCCATCCGTTTCATCATAGATAATAAGCACCGCTGGGACTGGGAGGTGGCGCTCTCCTATCAACAACACGCTCCTGAGGATTATATAAAATACGTTCTAAATATGTAACCATATATATTCAATATGTAACCTTGTTCATAACCTTATATGTAACCTCTCACTTAATAAACAGTTATATATATAAAACCCTATGTTTTTTTGTTCATCTCACCCCCATCCTATATAAATGCAAGGTGAGTAAGAATGGTATGAGTATGAAGAGATATGCGGAGGAAGACACATCGAGGAAGAGGCTTTTTGAATTCGCTAATTGATAAGCTACCATTCGAAGCACATTTACCAGGTTATAGATACTGCGGACCAGGAACTAAGCTCAAGGAAAGACTAGCAAGAGGTGATAAAGGGATTAACCCCTTAGACGAAGCCTGTAAAAGACACGATATAGCTTATTCTACAAATAAAGACCGAACGGAAGCTGATAAAAGGCTAGCTGACGAGGCTTGGGAGCGCGTCAAGGCGCCAGATTCTTCGTTCGGTGAGAGGGCTGCTGCGTGGGCTGTTACAAACGCGATGAAGCTCAAAACGAAAGTAGGAGGGGGGAGCTGCTGTTTTACAACATCGCTAAGACGTATAAAAAAGCATATGAGGAAGGGGAACGGGATATCTAAAAATATAGATAAGGCTTTTGCGATTGCTAAAAAAGTATTTCATAAGCAGACAAAGATTCCTCGCATCATCCCTATCCCTCAAAAAGGAGGAGTTATTCCTCTAATTCCCATTTTTGCCGCATTAAGCGCTCTAGGCACAATTGCGTCAGGAGCTTCAAGCATTGCTAAAACAGTAAATGAAGCCCGAGACGCTCGATTGAGACTCGAGGAAGAAAAGCGTCATAATATGAATATGGAGAAGAAACAAATCGGTAGCGGCTTATACTTAAAGCCTTACAAGAAAGGTTATGGGTTATACCTAAAACCGTGGGAGGGGAAGGGGTTAAAAAAAAAAAATTTTTCCCGCCATTTGTAAAAAGACTGCCTATCCGAGCATTAACGGATATTGAAATCGATAGAGTCGCTAAGCGGTATATTAAACATTTTAGAGGAGTGTACGCGAGAAATGCGCTTCCTCGTAAACCTTTAAATAAGGAAAATATCGTTATTAACTTGGACGAGAACGAGGGGACTCACTGGGTAGCCTTATCTAAATACGATAACGACATTGTTTATTATGACAGCTTCGGAGATCTACCCCCTCCATTAGAAGTTATAAAATATGTAAAAGGTTTAAATATAAGCTATAATCGTCAACGGGATCAGTCTTGGCGGAGCGTTATCTGCGGACATCTTTGCCTCACATTCCTTTACAACAGATCAAAAAATGCGTAATCTAACAATTGTTATGAGCGATGATAAGTCGGAAATTACCAATACATTTTTTCCTCCCATCACTCTCGACAGCTCGCGCGAATATCATATAGGGCTATTATCGCTGGATTCATTCAACTCGATACCTAATATTATTAAAGGTAAGAACGATACGATCGGTATATGTGATGTCATATGTCATAGGGTTACGATCCCGCAAGGCGCGTATGAAGTTTCCGACATAGCTGACATGCTGCTAGCTCTCATGGAGAATCTTTATACCGACAAAAAGTTGAGAACTGGTCCTGAACCATCGCTACGTTTATACGCGAGTAGTACGACTAAGCGTGTAAAGTTAAGTTGTAATTACGCGCTAGATTTCTCAGTCCCTAACAATTTTGCCGAACTGTTGGGGGTGGAAGAAAGAGTCATCCCTGCTAATGAGCCATATGAAGGACTCGAGCCTGTAAATATTACAGACGCTATGACTATTTCGTTAGAGTGCTCCATAGCTAATGGAGCCTATAAAAACGGAGTACCTACCCATGATATTCATCAGTTTACACCTGGAGTCGCACCTGGCTACGCTATTAACGTACATCCGAAAAACATTATCTACTACCCTCTTAATACAAACGTCATCGATACCGTAAGAGTACGTCTCACAGATATCGACGGAGATTTAGTCAAATTTAACGGCGAGACTATAACTATCCGATTACATATAAAAGAATGGGAATAGTATTTTCCAAACATTCATACGAAGATAGGAGAAGCGAGAGGTTCTACTTATCTCCTAGAAACATAGAGTTCCTCAAACAGCTTGGATTTAAAATCAAATATGCTCGATATCACAGATGATGTTAGATTCGATACTCGAATAGTACGCTCCGAGTACCACTCCCATCAGCCTTATTCGACGCTAACGTTTGCGCCTAGTGACGAGATTAGAATCGCTATCAGACAGCAGGATATCTGCACACTACCATCGGAGAGTTATATCTATCTAGAAGGCGCTCTCACTAAGGAGGACGGTACTAAAACGACTGATGTCACTTTAATTAACAACGCGTTCGCGTTTCTCTTTGACGAAATCAGATATGAAATTGGAGGTGTAGAGGTCGATCGGGTTCGAAATTGTGGGATAACCTCCACACTTAAGGGCTATTGCTCATTCAGCCCAACGACCGTTAAAAATTTAGAGCATGCGGGGTGGGGGTCAACGAATTATACGATTAATGACAGTGGAAACTTTACGGTTATAATCCCACTAAAAATACTTTTAGGATTTGCTGAGGATTATGATAAGATTATAGTACAAATGCAGCAGGAATTGATTCTAATCAGATCTAGAACCGATGTAAACGCCTTAACAGCAGAAGCCGATGATACAAAGTATAAACTGAATCTTCAGAAAGTCTCCTGGAGCGTTCCATATATAACTTTATCGGACGAGGAAAAACTGCGCGTGTATAAAGTTTTAAAAAATGATGAAGATATCGTCGTTCCGTTTAGGAGTTGGGAATTGTTCGAATTCCCCTCGTTACCGGCGAGTACAAAGCATAATTGGACGGTAAAAACGAGCGCAGGGCTCGAGAAGCCTAGATACGTTATTGTGGCTTTTCAGACGGATAGAAATAACAAGTTGAGTAAAGATATGTCAAAATTCGATCATTGCAGCGTGAGGGATGTGCGAGTGTGGTTGAATTCCGAATATTACCCCTACGAAGCATGGAATGTCGATCACACTAAAAATAATCAAGTCGTGGTTTATGAGAATTATTTAAGATTTAAACAATCTTACTATAATGAGCAAGGTCAGTCGTACTTCGGCTTCCATGAGTTCGTATCGACTTCGCCTATAATCGTTATCGATTGTAGTAAGCAGAACGATTCAGTTAAATCGGGGAATATCGATATAAGAATTGAAATACAAGCCTCTAAAAATTTCCCGCCAAACACGAGCGTCTACGCGTTGATTATAAACGATAGAATCATCGAGTATAACCCGTCAAAGAATATCGTGCGTAAAACATGAAAATAGCTCAACAGCCAGAGTCGATAACACGAGTAGAGCTCCCCAGAGAAGTTGAACCTGTCAAGAGACATTCCAGCCTGTTTCCTCACTCTCTTCGATGCATCATAGCCGGACCTTCAGGAGCTGGGAAGACGGATTTGGTCTTAACACTCCTTCTACACGAGAATGGACTACGTTTTGAGAACGTCTACATTTGCGCCAAGACGCTACATCAGTTAAAATATAAGCTATTAGGAGAAGTGTTTAGCAAAGTGCCAGAAATTGGCTATTATTTATACGATGACGTTAGCGAGGTTCAATTATCAGAAATAAAACCTAATTCAGTCTTCATATTCGATGACGTCATTACTTCTAAGCAGAATGTAATCAGAGACTTATTCTCCTTTGGAAGGCATAAATGCATAGATGTAATCTATCTTGTTCAAACATTTACTAAGGTGCCTAAGCATCTTATTAGAGATAATGCCAATGTGTTTGTATTATTTAAGCAGGATATGCGAAACCTGCGAAATTTTTATAATGATAATATAACTAATGTTAGCTTTAAGGAGTTTGTCAATATGTGTAAACACTGCTGGTCGACAGAGCAGCATGGATTTATAACTATTAACGCTGAATGTGACATTAATAAAGGATATTATAGACAATCTTTTGATAAGTTTATTCTATGTTAACATATTATGAAACAATAAACGTTTATGCAATGTAATAACCTGTGTTTTTTGTTATCCTACCTCATCCCTATATATATAAGTTATATAGCTATGTATACATCAGTCGATATTACGATGGACACGAAGAAGGAGCTGGTAAAGCTTACGAAAGCTATCAAGGAGAAATATAACACTATTAAAAAGTCTGATTTTACTGATAATGTTCTATTAGAGAAGACATTTGCACCTATTACAACATCTATAGGGAGCTTAAAACCTTTAGTAAACCCCGAGCCTGAAACCGCCGTAAACCCTGAGCCTGAAACCTATGTAAACCCCGAAACCGATGTAAACCCTGAGCCAGAAATCGCGGTAAAACTAGAAAAAACGGAGGCGTCCTCCGATAGTGATACTTCCTATGATACTTCCTTTGATGGTGCGAAAGCTGATGACCTAGAGTACTACCTCCAGAGAATTGATAGGGATAGAGTTTACGGCATTCGAGAGGGTAAAGATGGAGTATTACATCTTGGGAAAGCTAGGGTGATAATCGAGCCGAATGAGATACGCGTGAAAGATGGCAGATATAAACGTACACGAGGTCTTTTACAGCTATTATTCTTTAAGGCTCCTAAGGATTACAAGAGATCGGATCTTAAGGCTTACAAGGACATTCTTAAACGTACGGGAGTACACTTAGACGTACACGGACAACTTAAACGGTTTCATAACAGTAGAAAATATAAGGGCGTTATTCAGAACCTTTTTCAGTTAGGAAGGGGTTTAAACATGAATACTAGTCAACCCCGAGTCGAATATTACGCGTCGGCCGATGAGTTAGTCGATAGATTAAGAAAGCTAGTAGCGTCACAACTCGCCGGAAACACCGGGGTAACGAACGAGCAGGTGAGTATAATTAGCGAGTTGCGAGAATTAGGAATCATTTACTAACTAGAGGTCGAAGCGAGAGCATGGCTTACAACCCTAGGACTGGCGAGTATCACTACGATCGGAGGATATCGAGATATTTTATATCTAATAACCTTCTGGACATTGGAAATAGGCGGATCACCGGCGTTGCCCCTCCTATATTCTACTACGACGCGGCTACGAAAGGTTACGTCGACGGTAATTGTATTACGAATAAATCCAATATATATAGCGCTTACGGTAAGAGACTTACTAATTTATCAGATCCTTCGGATGATACAGACGCGGTCAGCTTAGGCTACTTAAAGGCATACTTAGCCTGCGTTTTGAAAACGTTAAATGGGCAACCCTGTGAAGGAGAGATTGATCGAGGAGATACACCGGCCGGTACGAGTACACTTCCGACGTCGACATTACAACCTCAAGGGCATTAACGATCTTTGGGAAGCTGACCTGATGGATTTTAAAGAATATAAAAAGCAAAACAAGGGGTATCAATACATTTTAGTAGTTATCGACGCATTTAGTAAATACGTATACATGGAGGCGTTGAAAGATAAGAGCGGAGACGAAGTAGCTAAAGCTATGAGGAAAATCCTAACTCGAGGGGTACCTACATTGTTACAAACTGATAGAGGGAAAGAATTTTATAACACCCCCTTTGAGAAGCTCATGAAGGAGAAGGGTGTGAGGCACTACAGTACGTATTCTTCAATAAAATGCGCGCATGTTGAAAGATTGATAAGAACTATCAAGGCTAAGATGTATCGAAGGTTTCATCTTCAGGGATCGTTCCGATATTTACACATACTACAAGATATTGCTCATGAGTATAATACCGACAAGCATAGGACTATAGGAATGGCTCCGACCCAAGTTAATAAAGATAATGAGAATTATATACTTTCAAAATATAGAAGCCTAGCACCTTTCGACAGCATCAAACGACATTCACGACCTCTTAAGAAGGATGATTATGTACGAATATCGCGCGAGAGAGGCGTTTTCGACAAAGCCTACCACCCCAACTATTCAACGGAGGTGTTTAAGATTGAAGAAGTAAAAACTACGAAGCCTCCTACCTATATCTTGAAGGATCTGAACGGTAGCCCCATCAATGGCGCGTTTTATTCCGAGGAATTGCAGAAAACTACGTTCAACGACGTATATCTGGTAGAGAAAATACTAAGAAGAAAAAATAATCGCGTTTTAGTGAAATGGTTAGGTTTTCGTAAGCCTACATGGGAGCCTGCTAAAAATATTATAGAATAATAATCCTCGAGATTGAGTCATAGCTTAGTCATATAATTTTTTAACCTTTATCACCGGATTCGGGAAGTGCCATATCCTGCTGATTATAAGTATGAGCCAATCCTGCTGCTCTCCTATCAGCTCTTAGTAATTCTTTCTACATCCTTCCTCATCAGACTCTTGTGTCAGCAACCTCCCCACCATCCATCGAGGTCATCATAACCATATTTTCAAAAACGTTAATCTTTCTGTTTAAAATCTTCTGTTAGAAATACGCACTGTACAGCTGAGTATGATGGAAAGAAATATCACGATATCGGCGAGGAGTTCCCTACACCATTAAGGCTCTACGGCTGGCGACAACAGTTTATGGAGGACTATGTTTTTACCTGCCTGGATTATATTATATTGGGATTTAAAACTTTGTAATTGAACTTTATGAATAAAACAGATGTATGCTGAACTGGTTATGTTATTTATCAATCCCTACCTCTCTATCCCCACCTCTCTATCCCTACCCCTCCCCTCCAGCCCCTCTCTATCCCTACCCCTCCCCTCCAGCCTGATTAGTATATAAGAGCATGCGCCATGCGCCATCAGTCAGAGGTATCCACCATCAGTCAGAGGTACTCACCATCAGGCACTATGAACTGCTCCAAGTGTTCCAAGGCGTTTTCTAGGATTGACAATAGGATTCGTCATGAGCAAGTATGCCGCGCTTGCGATCTTTGCGGCCAGTTGGGGATACATGACTGCCCAGGGCGATCCTGCGCGCACTGCAGCTTCCGCTTCAGTAACCTACATAACTTGGAGCGTCATGAGAGCTGTTGTGGTCAGCCGCCTGCGAAACGACAGCGAGGAGAGCCTAGCAACGAAGAGCTACTAGGTGAGCTGCCAGACTCTAGCGGAATAGTAGAATATGAGACTGCGTTCAAAAGTAGGTTAAGATCTTTTTTTATTAGGTCCGAGACTAACTCAGATATTCCTAGGTTTTGTACGTCTGTAAGGCATATTATTAAGGATAAGATAAGTAATAGTATAGTAGAACATCATAGTATTAAGTTTAATTTAGTTTTAGATTGTCTGATGACTAATGTAAGTGGAGATGAGTTATCAGTAACAGTAAAAACTAAAAATAGCCCCGTTTTCGCTGATACAGATATAGAGGAACTTCTTACTACGATGTGTGAAAAATTGGATAAGGAGCTTGAGGAGTCTCAATTAAAACGTAGCGGTTGGACCTTAGCTGCAATCGATGGGATGCGATTGAAAATTAATAAATATACCCCGTTGAGAGGTAGTAGTTATATCGAACTACCCGCTAAGATAAAAGATAGGCGGGCTTGCATTAATGTCCAAAACAATGACTCTAGATGCTTCGTCTATTCAGTCTTAGCCAAATTTGCATCGGGAACCCCTCATAGAGTTTCTGTTTATTCTAATCTTGAGAGCCGGTATGATTTCTCCCACTTGACTTTCCCCACACCTGTAAAGGATATAAAACATTTTGAAAAACTCAATAATATTTCGATCAATGTGTTCGGGCTGGATAAAGATCTCAATGTTTATCCCATAAAAGTCGTTGATTCCGAGCTTCCGGATCACCGAGATCTCCTACTACTAGAGCAAGAGGAGCTTTCCCACTATGTATACATTAAGGATTTCGATAGATTAGTAGGATCACAAGTTTCGAAACGTCACGCTAAAAAGCTTATTTGCAAACGGTGTTTCACCCATTTTGATAACAGAATAAAGCCAGCTTCTGAAAAAATGGCGGACCATAAAGTTTACTGTATAAAAAACCCTCCTGCCCGAGTTGAGCTACCTACTAATAAGGCTTATGTAGAATTCGAGCACGTGGAGAGATCGTTAAGAGTTCCTTACGTCATATATTGCGACTTCGAGAGCATCCTCAGACCTGTGCATACGTGTCAGCCCGATCCGAGTGCGTCATATACGCTCAACTATCAGCTCCACGAGCCTATGAGTTTTTGCTGCTACCTAAAAATGTCCGACGAAGTTGCCCATCTAGAGACACCTCTACCTAAGGAGCCGTACTTATACAGAGGAAAGGATGCTGGTAAGCATCTAATGGAATACCTGATAAAGATCGCAGAGATGGTATCAGATCTCTATAGGACGTACGCTCCAATGAAACCCCTGACCAGCGAGGAAGCGCAACGATACGAGGCAAGCACGCATTGCTACATGTGTGATAAGCCGTTTACTTCGTCGGATATTAAGGTTAAAGATCATAATCATCTCACAGGCTTATTTAGAGGTAGCGCACACCAGTCTTGCAATCTACGATATTCAAACCCTTCGTTTTTACCGGTATTGTTTCATAACCTCTCGTCATACGATGCTCATCATATAGTGAGACAGTTGGGGTGTAATACTAAGAAGATATCGGTGATCCCCAACACCGAAGAGAAGTATATCTCGTTTAGCAAATCAGTGACGGAAACCCTAGAGCTCCGCTTTTTGGATACTTTTAGATTCATGTCAAGCAGTCTAGACAGTCTAGCTAAAAATTTACCGGAGCTACGTGAGATTTCAAAATTTTACCCGCCAGAACATGTTCAACTATTATCGCGTAAGGGGGTATTCCCATACGATTACGTCACTGGTTGGAGCACGTTAGAGGAGCAAGCATTGCCGGACAAAACGTATTTTTATAATAAGTTAACGGATACAACCGTTTCTGATGAAGACTACCAGCACGCTATAAATGTGTGGAATACATTTAAATGTCGCACCATAGGGGAGTATAGCGACCATTATCTCAGAACGGATGTATTACTGCTATCGGATGTCTTCGAAGTATTTAGAGATATCACCCTGAAGACGCATAAGCTCGACCCCTGTAACTACTTCACCCTCCCCGGACTTTCTTGGGATGCCATGCTTCGCTTTACAGGTGTGAGACTTCAACTGCTCACCGATTATGATATGATATTAATGATTGAGCGAGGAATACGAGGAGGAATATGCCAAGTATCGCACAGATTCATCGAAGCTAACAATAAATACTTGAATAACTATAATCCTAATGAACCATCGTCGTATATCGTTTATCAAGATGCAAATAATTTATATGGACATGCAATGGTGCAATCGCTACCCTATGGGGGGTTTGAATGGGTGGAGGGGGATATAGATCTAAGCAAACTCTCACCTGACTACGGATATATCCTAGATGTTGATGTCGACTACCCTCAAGAGCTACACGATTTGCACAACTCCCTACCATTTCTACCTGACAATATAGAGGTGAGTGAGCACAGGAAACTAGTCCCTCATTTAAATCCTAGGAGAAATTATATCGTCCATTACGTAGCTCTCAAGCAAGCTTTAGACCACGGTCTCATTTTAAAGAAAATTAATAGAGCAATAAAATTTCGACAGTCTAAATGGCTCGAACCGTACATTTCCCATAATACGCAACTTCGAACAACTGCTCGCACGGCTTTTGAAAAAGATCTGTACAAATTGTATAATAACTCGGTTTTCGGTAAAACCATGGAAAATGTCAGAAATCGAATGAATATGCAGCTTGTGTGTGACGCTAAAAAGATTGAAAAAATGGTTTCGAAAAATAATTTTATTGATAGGACTATATACACCGAGAACCTAGCTGCTATACATTTGTTAAAGAATAAAGTAAAATTTAATAAGCCCCTTTACATCGGTCTCAGTGTTTTAGATCTTTCAAAGACTACCATGTACGCTTACCACTACGACGTTATGATGCCGCGATTCGGACCTGAAAGGCTAATCCTATCTTATACAGATACGGATTCATTCATATATAAGATATTTACTGAAGATATATTCCAGGATTATATAGATCTCCTACCGTATTTGGATACATCCGACTTCCCTCCCGATCATAAATGTTTCTCGACTCTGAACAAAAAGGTATTAGGTAAATTCAAAGATGAGACCAATGGTGAGCTAATAAATGCGTTTGTAGGACTTCGGGCAAAAATGTATGCAATACTTATCGATAAACGTGAAATTCGTAAAGCTAAAGGTGTTAAGAAAGCCGTATTGAAAAATAAAATCACCTTTCAAGATTATGTCTCTTGCCTACAAACCCATGATACAGCTCGTCATCCCATGAAGTTTATCCGATCATCCAAACATTTCATTTATAGTACAGAAGTTAATAAAATATCTCTATCAGCGAATGATGACAAAAGGTATATTCTTAAAGATACCGTCTCCACTCTAGCATTAGGTCATTATAAGATACCTTCGGACAACTTACTTGCGCTCCCTAATACTTTATAAGTTAAGGTTAGTTGTAAATCTAAGTTAAGGTTGGTTGTAAATCTAAGTTAAGGATAGATAAGCTATTTTTGTAAATCTAAGTTAAAGTTGGTTGTAAATCTAAGTTAAGGAAAGTTAGTTTTAAATTAGCACTTTGTAAAAGTTAAGGCTAGTTGTAAACCTTTTTGTACATTTAAATTAACTACTAAGTTAAGGGAAGTTGTAAATCTTTTTGTACATTTAAGTTAACCTTTTTATGTTATAACAAAATAAAACACGCTTTATCCTGAACATGCCTATTTATTTATCCTATTGACACTTTTATCACCCCGACATCGCCATAAGTGAGTGATCTGTTACAATAAAATAATTATTCCACTCACTTGTGCGTGTTGAAGGTTCTTGCAGCTGTAGGTTGCTGAGTCTACTGAGGAGTCTGTTGGATGGAGGGGCGAGGTAAAGATAAGGAGCAGTCCCCTCTATCACATATCGCCTACACGATTAATGTGAGAGAGCGAAACTGTTATTTATTCTAAACAATATAATACTAAGATTACAACCTCCTATTACCCTCAGAGCCCTCGTAACAGGCCACGAGGGCCTTGAGGGTAGTAGAGGTATCTGTTTCATACGGCACACTAGTGGGCAGTACTATGCTCTGGCCACCCATTGCCTGCTTCAACTGCTAGAGTCATCCCAGGTACCCATTATTAAATTAATTAAAGGCTGGGTTAGCCTAGGGACGGCCATGAACGAAGACACTAGTGCTTAGTGCTTGCTCGGGATTTGACCTCTAGCTTATTAGTCCAGTGCTCTACCACTCACCCTATTACCCTGCTTAACAAACTCTTACAAGCTGTGATATGTATCTAGACGCTCGTCACACTATATGTTATTGATTTTGAGGATACGTCAGTACAGCTGGTTACTACTGACTAACCCTGCTTTCGCTAAGGAAATTATGAAAAACATGCTGCGCGCTATTGATCGCAGCATCACTTCATAGAGGCGCTTACAGCTGCGCTCAGTACGTTGAAGGACCTCCAGCTTCGTGAAGAAATTGGCGGAGCGTGTTTTTTCTAATTCCAAAAAACATCGTAAGAACCTACCCCTTTAACGTGCTATTAACCTAGGCCAGCATCGCGGCAAAGCAATGAACAGCGTGACGTTAGCTTATTGGCGGCGTCAGCTGACTGGTAATGTTTCAAACTTGGAAGCGCGCTAATAGATGACCCTCGCTATTAACCTAGGTCAGCACCGCGTCAAAGCACTGTCGTCAACAGCGCGACGTTAGCTTATTGGCGGCGTCAGCTGTCCGGCGTCGTTTCAAACGTGGAAACGCGCTAACAGACGAAACGCGCTATTAACCTAGGTCAGGTCCGTTTCAGGTCAGCTTCGTGAGGAAGATGGCGGCTGGCTGACACTGTTTTCGCTAGCGATGACGTCACCGACGTGACGTCAGCTGGCTGACAGTCCTCCGGCTGATGACGTCAGCCAGCTGACGTCACTGTGACGTCGCTGTGACGTCACTGGCTGATGACGTCAGCTGATGACGTCATGAGGTCCCTCAACGCTCCAATTGCCTCTACTGAGGTAAACAAATAATTTTTTTTAGGAACGGGATTAATAAAAGAATTAATCCATACAAGGAAATGCACATTCAAATGTACACAGTTTATTACGTCTTCAGCCATTGATTGAAGTCAACATGAAATCCTTTTATAATTTCCGGGCAAGTCAATTGGTAATCAAAGTTGTAAAATTGGCATTCAAGCTTAAGCCATAGCAAAAAATACTTATTTAAATTATTCGAGTACATGAGAATTCTATTGGTCATATATTTCTGTTATAAAACAGATCGACTTTGCTAATCTTTTTCATAACAGAAATATTTGGACATTTATATATATCTAGTAACATTTGGTTAAGTCAACTGTATGTTCAATGATGTTGGATTAAGTAGCAGGGAAATTTTTCATCGAGCCTATCGCTGAAAAAGTCAACCTTCCGGGCGCGAACCTACATCCCCGCATGAAAATCTAGCCTACTAGCCACTAGACCACGAGAAGACCCGTTAATTATATTATTGATTTGATATCCATGTTTTAAAGGGCATCATTAGAGGTAACATTAAAACTATAAATAAAATATCAGTATTTTAATGTAATACTACAATAATAATAATATCTAAAAACAGTAGGGAGTAACTAAAGTGCGCTCTTGTGGGACTATACAACCCTCCGACACCCACTAAGAGTACACTGCACAATCACCAATAACAGTACAATGAACACTTAAACATAAGGTCATGCACATGTACATACCCCAGGATTACCTTCCCTGGGTGATAAAGTGGTAGTAGGTATAATATCCATTATCCACATAATGTGGCGAAACGAAAGTCGGTTCTATTTCTATGCTGCAGAGAGAATATTTTACCAGACCTTGGCATCGGAAGCAGAACTAACGGTGCTCCGATATTATGATATGAGATCAGGGATATTTAAGAAGTTTACAATCAAGCACTGACGAGCTTGGTGCATAGTTAAACTTCTCCCGCTCCTTTCAGACCGTGGCCAAGATATTACCAAAAACGCATGAAATAGACTGAACGATGTTATTTATGTTTAATTTTTTTTTCTACATATAAAACTATTAAATCATTTAAGTAAACTGTAAAATATTGTATAAAAATACATGCGATATGCAATGCATGGGGCATGTAGCAAATAAACGGCCATACCTCAGGGTTACTGAGGTATGAAAAAAAAAAAAAAAAAAAAAAAAAAAAAAAAAGACTGAATGATACAGAAGCGGAATTAAACAGCACGCTGTACAGCTTTATGCAACGATACTTGTCAAATATCCAGAACAAGTATCTACATAAATTATTTATTTCTGTCCCCGACGGAAATTTAAATCGCAGAAAACTGAGAAAACCTGTCCCCTCTATAAATATCTATAAAGATCAATGTAAGTGTATTCCAAAAAGCAGGAATGAAACAAAAAGGCAAAATATAATAGACGATTATTCAGCTTTTACAGTTTGTGGGAAAATATATATTTTTTTTTTTTTATCTAATGCAGCTTTACTTGTTGACTGTGATAGAAGTTCCTTAATCTCTTGTGGTTCATTAAGATGTCTGCATTCTGTCTGTATTTATTTACAGTGTTATGTTACAATATTTACATAACTCCGTAACTTGCGAACTGAGCAGTCAAACCACTCAGTCCACACGTTACGAAGGAAAGTACATCCAATGAGCAACCTTATGAATAGAGCCCGGAAGATAGGCATTTATTTTTGGTTAAAATAGGCAGGCAAAAAGGCACTTGAAATACTGAAAATAGGCAGTATTGTAATTAAAATGGGCATTTATTAGGAGTGAAGGCAAAGAGGAATCTCACTCATTATTAAAGAAAATATGTATTTTAAATACTCATTCATTTCTTTATTATCAATTTATCACAGAATTAGTGTACTTACTCTTACTTTCCCTTCTTACCAGCAACAACAAGATGCTTTTTCAAAGTATCAACTCTCATAGACCTTCTAAGAAAAAATGTTTTTTAGTATGGAAAAACTTCCTCTGCATTATCTTATCATTTCTAAATCCGGAATACCAGGTAACTAAGGAGCTCACCGAAGTTAGAATAGTTTAGTTAGGTTAAGAACTGTTTCTCTGTTGGTTTACAAATCAACAATAAAAAATGGTGCCAATGACCATAGCAGTAGACGCACCAAAAAAAAAACAAAAAAAACAAAAAAAAACAAAAAAAAAACAAAAAAAAAAACAAAAAAAAAACAAAAAAAAAAACAAAAAAAAACAGGTAACTACACCATTGTCACAGCAAAAGGACTGTGAGGAAGGAGACTTCTCTCATCCTCTCTCTTTCCTGTCATTCGTTATGCTTGTGCATTCCTTCTACTAAGGAAGGATCTGTTATTTACAGAGGGTCAATCCACGGGTTGGGAAAATAAGCTTTCGAATTGATATTTGTGACGGTAAAATGTAATTTAATTTGTGAAACCTTTTTTGTTTTCGACGAACTTCAATGTTCGAAATTCGTTATGTGCTTCTTAAAATGTTAAAATCGCAGAAAAAAATGCAAAAAAAGGCTTTAAATCTTAACATAGCCAAAATAGGCAAAAAAGGCAAATTAAAATTTGTCTCTACACTTCCTAAATGCACGGAAACATATTTATTTCTATCTGATTCTTCAATATATCCATTCAGATAAAAAAGGCATTTTGCCTAACTTCCGGGCTCTACTTATGAATTTTACTTGATCTGACCTTGTTATGGTACCTACTTTTATTTGTCAACTTACTTAAGATTATCGGTTTGCATAATTTTTCGTAAATTGTTGTCTGTTTGTGTACCTTTTCTTTGCCAATGAGTTATTACTAGTTAGTTTTTGTAGTCAAGCATCAAGTAGTCAAAAGTCAAATTATAGAGTTTTTCTGTAATCACATTTTTTATAATTATTGAATTATTAAAACCCATATCCTTCTTATCTCTCCCTTTCTGCCCATAGTTAATAAATATCTACTATGCTTTCCTTGTGGCCCTGCGAAACGCAAAATGGTGGAATGATTTACTAACCATAATCCATTCCCCTTTCCTACTAAATAAATAGAACTATCTACTTCACTGGACCTTCTATATCTTCATTTTGTCTTCTCCTTCTTATCTTATTTTCTTCTTAGTTTTTTTTTCGGAAGCTTTTCCTAAAAGATAAATCCCCTTCCACAACTCTGATCTTCAGAAGAATGTGAAAATTATTTATCCATATTATTCATGTTTAAAAGAATAATTAATGTAACCTGAATTATTTTAAAACACTTATAATCAAGTACTTATTCATTCTGTACCTATTTTTATGTTATCTATATATTAAGTTATAAATCTGAATCAGCTTCATTTAATATAATCTCTAACTGTAACACACACGTACAATATGTATTATCATTCATTTTCCTCTGTTTTTAATGATTTTATTTTTATTCCTACTATATAAAAATTAGTATTGACTCTGTTTATTCTTGTTTACAGCTCTAAATAAGACAAATCTCAAATCGAAATGCCGGCAAAAATAAATCACATTTTCTTATATAAAAAAAAAAAAAAAAAAATAGTTTTATTAAAATACCACACAACCTAGCCCCGAGAATATCTACCTTTCTAGTAGGATACTGCCAATAATTGTCTTTATGTTTTATGCTACACACTAAGAATTATTTTGGTATTCCATTTTTTGTTTATTTTTACACTTTAATGGAACATTAATATTTCGCCACATCCTGAATATTTTTCTTAAAATGAACTATACAAATACAAAATAAATATGAATGGTTTTGCTCCATTTTATTTTTAAAGAACACCTGGTTTGACTATTAATTTTTTATTTAATCATTTTATTTATTTAGTCATCGGAGCCGTCTTTCTGTATTTTTATTATTTTTTTTTAACGGCGCATCTACAGCTTGGTCATTAGCGCCGGGCTATCTACAGGTCACACACGTGCTGTTGGCCTTTCCTAATGCCAACAGCACGTGGTCGGTCACCCATTCAGGTACTGACCACGCCCGACGCTGCTCTTTCTGTCGTTAATCGAGGATGGAGTTGAAAGGAATTGAGTACAGAACCCTTATATTGTATCAAACTATCAGACATATTCATACACAGAATATAATAACCAATAAAGAATTGAGTAGAAAAAAAGGTAAAAAAATTGACTCGATTTGAATACATTAATTAAAATTTCTTGCTTGAGTGCAACCTCAATAAGAACATTCCTTCTGAATTTGTTAATAAATATTACGAATTGTTAAACATTTTAAAAAGGGCAGTATTTATTGGGACTAAAGGCGGGGAGAATAAAACGTGACGAAAAAGCTGATGCATATGCTATTGAGTCTCAAGGGATCGCTTCATTCTGTATTCGTGAAAACTTTTATGGATCGCGAGCATGATCCACATGACTATAGTTTTGAATATACAAATTTGTATATAATAGAATACATTAGTTGTTTCATTGAAAGGGACATGGAGTGAATTACATTTCACACATGACAAGTCGAAAGATTTTTATCGATATATGAAATAAGTTAACTTATGGGTGAAAAGTTTATCCTGGCAATGGAGCTAACATTTAGAGGAAGCAATACCTAAACGTTTAACATATTTTATCTGGTACACTTTTGCCTTCATATACGAACAATAAAATATAAGACAAGAACAATTAACAAAATGAGCAGAGGGTTAAATATTAAAAAACAAATCTACAAGTAAGATATTTTCATTTGTTCTGCGAGTTTCATGTACATTTGACGCATCTTCAGGACTTAAATGTATTAATATAAATACATTTATAAACAGACTGCTTTTAGAAAGGAGCATTCGACTACAAAGGCCACGTCATGACTGAAGATACTCTTAACTCATTAGAATCGCTTGACCTGATAATTTTGGTATCAAAAAGAGGTTTAACTAAAACTCATACACTGATTGACGCATCTGCATGTAGGTCCTTCCTAACCATCCATGGTGGAGAAGAGAACTCTCTCAGTGATCCTATTGATGAAAGAACTCAATCTGTTGTAGGCGGGGCTCGAACCTCATGGGAATTATAGGAGCGTCTTCAAAAAATAAAATCAAGTCCCCTCAATAAATCTCCCAGATCACACAATAATGATTTTTATCTTGTAACTAGCTGTTACCCGGCGTGCTATGCTACACGCGATGTATTTAAAATACTTTATTTAAGTTAATTTCTTTTCACTTTATTTTAGTTTATTCTTAAATCCCATAAATGTGGGCGCCTTGATGTTGTGAAGCTCCGCAAATATATAAATTAAATGACTTTTCCCTTTTCTTTGTTAATTTATTTTGGATCATTCTGAGAGCTAGAACAATTTTTCGTTAGCAATTTAAACACACATGTAAATACTTGTATAGCATATAATATGGACCCCCGATTGTAATTATCATCGTATACCGTAGGTTTAGTATGACCGATAAAACTAGAAAAATAAATACATAAGAGGGTGACATATTCTAATTGTTGACAGAATGAACTATGAATGGTCTGTATAGACGAAGGATTACCAATGTTAATTAAATAACATTTAATATTAAACAATATGACCACTAATATTGAACATCTTATTAAATAATATACCCACTGC
Source organism: Gonocerus acuteangulatus (assembly GCA_946811695.1). NCBI lineage: Eukaryota > Metazoa > Arthropoda > Insecta > Hemiptera > Coreidae > Gonocerus > Gonocerus acuteangulatus. The sequence continues at coordinate 54,764,523 of OX328127.1, read as the reverse complement.
TGTCAATTATTCTTTGAAGTCTAGAAAATCAGTAAAGTGTAAATATACAGGCTCCAGCAGAAATGTTTCCATATGTTTGAACGTTGAATGTAGGCGATATATTTCTTATCTTACTAGCTGTGACATTATTCATCCGAATGTCTCGCCGATTCGTACTGTCCGAGTCGTTCTGCTTTCATAGAATGATGAAGATTTCGTTTGGCCATTGCGTAAAGATTGTCTTGATTTACGGCCTATCCTACTACAAAGAAACGTTTTTCCTTCCCAGTTTCTACAGAATCCATGAAATTTCTTATCATTAGGAAAATGAAAGCAAACCAATGAGTAATAAAAAATAAATTCCAAACATTTTATCTGCGAACTCTGATTTAATTATTTACCAGTAGATCATCAAAAGGAATCTTTTAGCCCCCTAAAATCCACGGGAAATGATCGCAATGGTGAATTAGAAATCTAGTGTTGAAATAAGAGTTTCTAGAGTGAGTCACGGTTTGGTAGTAAAAGTTAATAAAACTAAGTTAGGGAATAAAAATTATTTTTTAAAGCGAACGCTTCTTCTTAAATTTCAAATTTTTATTAGAACTTTGAATTGAGGAAAAACTGTTTGGAAGTAGCTTCAGGGATTTAGTGCTTTCCAAATAGATAAATTCAAGTACTGAGTGAATAGGTGATAGGTATCCCATCTGTCTTATAATGTTATAATAAATGTAAAAAACTTTCTGTATTTGCCGCCATAATGACATAATAATACACTTACTTTCTCACGCTGTATAATATGGTGTGAAATGGAGGATTTTAGGCGACCTCGTACACCTAAACCGACTTGGATTTTTTTTTTTTTTTTATTATTTTTTTATTTATTTATTTTTTAATAATACACATGAGTCATTAGTTTGGGTATTGTATCGAGCTCTCTGTTCGTCTGCCCTAGGGTTATGTTATTACGCACTGGTGTTAAATGGTGAGTTTCGTAGAAGAAAGAAAATTGACAGTTATGGGCATATTAATAATTTGCCACTGGAGTGACCCCCTCCCCCTCAGTCCTGATTTTTCATAGTTTCATAAGACTCCAGTGAAGTTTTATATAGTTTTATAACTGCAGTGAAGTTCACAGTACTGACCTTCCAAATACCCTCAACCGTGTGACTTCCGAGTATGTACATACATCACATGACTAAGAAAGGCAAAACAAAAAAAAAAAAAAATTAATAAACCTCGACTGACAATCATTCAAATACTTGCCAACTACCATTTAAATATTATAGATATTTACAATATGTAACGCACATATTTAAATAAGTACAAAACTAACATTTTCGTTTTAAATTTACTAATACCATATCAAAAAATATCTATTTCTTTAAGAAAAATGGTGTGCTAAAGACTAGTTTTAAATCGTCATTTATTGGAAACTAACGAATAGCATGCAAAAAAGAAGACGTAATAAGACACTCATTTCGTTAGTTTCATTGTGAGGTTTATTGCAATTAAACTACGCCATCTTAGCGTGGTTCCGTTCTTATCCCTAGTGTAATTTGGAAAGATTGAAATAGAAACAGTTACTCTTCTGTTTCCACCTGGTTTCATGAAATGCTTTTATGTCCCATGATACGTGACAAAGGGCCGTAATAATAATCATAATATGATTGCTTACGAAAACAATCGATTCTTAACTAAAACTATTAATATGTCCCTAGCGGTCCTTTTAACGCCGTTCATCCCTTGTTTGTAGATTGCATATTATGCAACCTACAAAAATATATTCTTACTATAATGTTAAAAGACATTTGTGTGTGTGTATACTTTGTGTTTCATGACATGAACCTATAGATTCAAATTTCTGATCTATATCCGTACATTCTCAGAAGAGGAAATGGTTGGAGCTGCTTATCCGTTTCCAAGTAGCCTACTATATCTAGGATTACATCTGCATTATCCTCTTGGTGTTAGATTGCTGTCCAATCACGAGGAACCATGAGAGGGTCAAACTTTAGAGAGAATTTGGCCTAGTGGAGGTCAAAACTCCAGGCCAGAACCTAAATCCAGTATTTTATCATTAATACCAAGGATGCAGAAAATTAGAGCCGAAATAATTTTTTGCACTTTTATTTTTAGTGATTCATTATTTTAGGTCTGCATTTTCCCAATACTAGAATTTCAAATATGAAGTTCAAATTGTTTAATGTTTATAATAAAGAATTCTGCGATAAATTATTACATAACTGTAATTAAGAGTTATGAAATAATAATAATGACAATAAAATACTTTACAGAAAACAAGTTAAAAAATAAAACAAAAATTACATAATTTGCAACAAAAAAAAATTATAATAATAAAAACACCAGAAAACATAGAAAAGGTATTTGTTCTAGGTACTTGGAATATATAATTTAAGTATTTTGATATCTAAGGGATATAAACATATTTAAAAATATACAAATTGACATAATAATTGTAAAAATTCTTATATATTCATACCCTTAAGATATTTTTATTGGTTTCAATTTATAATAACGTCTCCTCAGGGCCTAGTAATCAGAAATATTTGAATACTTTGCACTTTCAGAGTCAATGTGCACAAAAAATGTTTTGTTTTTTGAACTATTTTTTTAATTAACCTACATAATGTAACATTTAAAAGAACACACATGGAAGTGAATAAAAGCCGCTGGTAGACATTATTTGTTTGAGGTATTCAAACCATAAGGACGCAGGGAAACATGTATACAAGCCAAAAAATGTAATCAAACTACTATTATAATCTTATACTTACAATTATAAATTACATATACTTTTACAATTATAAATTATACAAATATTCTTAATTTTTATGATCTGCAGTGGAATGGGATTAATATAATAGGGATTAACCATATTATTATTAACTTATTATATTTTATTTTGTTTTTTTCTTGCTATACATTATTTCAAGATTGCATTGCTTCTATAGCACAATATATCGATGGCCAAGGATGAAAACCTCGTATCTAAAAAAAAAACTGAAATAACTTTTACACGTTATTAGATGGATAAGATTCAATCACCCTTTATAAGCAAGGTAATAGTCAAAGAAATATTGCCAAGCTAACGAGAATAGACCGTAAAACAGTAAGAAAAATAGTAAACCGTTATGTAGAGTCTGGTAAAGAATTTCCTGCACTCTATGAACGATCTTCAGCACTGGATTCTTGGCACGAACAAATAATTGAGTTATTAGAAAAGAATCTAAGTTATGTAAGAATTTTTGAGGAACTAAGAAATAAGGAAACTTTATCTTACACGTCCTGGACTATATCGACGAAGAAGCAAACCTTGTAGCTTTCTCAGTAACCATAATATCCATATAATTAGGTAAAAAAGTTAATTAATTTTATTTTTTAGATACAAGGTTTTCATTCTAGGCCATCGATATAGAAGATCAAAATGTTCATTGGTTAATACTTTTCACGGAACAATAATGTTCATATAGGTCCCAAGACAGGCCCATGTAAATCCCGATGAACTATAAATACATACTTATTTGAGCTGAAACACTTGGTGACGAAACATGCGCATTTTCGACCCGCTCCAGTTGACATACGTAGATCCGTTCAATCAATTTTGATAGAATTACTTTTACATTCTATATAAGGATTTGAAAACATGAATAATTGTCACAAAACGTGATTAAATTATTTGCTGAAGATGCGAAGTTATTATTCAGCAAAACAATAAAAAAACAATTCATTTCTTCATTCTTTCTCCAAAGAATATACCTATAGCATATGTTAAAATAAGTTCAATCTATTACAGATTATTATAAAATAACAAACTGAAAAAAGTTATAAACATGAACAACCGTCTGATGAAGCAGAATGGGATTTCTGCGAAATATTACCTAAATAAACCGACCTCTGGAAATGCCCTACACACACCAATAATTCTCTCCAGCACAGAAACCTCAAAAATAATACGTACAGGGTTCGTACCGAGTTTTGGAAAAGGAATCCCCGAACATGTCCCTGACTTTTCCCTGACCTCCCAGATAGTGATAATCGATATTAATCGAGGGGTTCGGTGTTAAGGTGTATATAATGAAAGAATTATATACCTAATAATAATTATATGAAATTATATGAGTTAATAAGCATGCACTAACTTTATATGGTGCTTACAGGAGTATAAAAAAGAGAAATATGCAAAATTTAAAGACAAAGTTGAACATGCTAACTGAACTTGCAATTCATAATGACACGGTTATGAAATAAAATTTTATAATTCGTTTTTATTATACGTTATTATTTTCTTCCGCATAAATTTCGCAAAAAGCGAATCACTCCATAACAACCTCTATAAACAATATAAAATAATAAAAAAATACAAAGAAGACAAGAGAGTTTGATTATAATTTAACTTGAAACAAAGGATAAACATTGTGTGATTAAAATTAAAAAAAATGAGGATGCCGAATGTAAATTTCAATTATGCAAAATATTTCTTGCTTTCAACTATATGAAACATAATAGCATGAAAATTTAATCATTAATTTTTTCAGGGTGGTTCTCCTCCCGAAAGTTCCCTCGGGGAGTCCATCTCTTACTTCAAAGTGAGTTTATAAAAATCTCGGCCCACTCCGTCTCTTCTTATTATCATATTTTAATGGAAATTTTTCCTTTAATAAAGCAACATTGAATTATTCATCTGAGGAATAATAGGGCTACCATTCGACTCGAAAGTAATTTTTTTTAAGGCCACTCTAATGAGAAGGCTACTTAGGAAATAAATTAAAATTTCACGGGCTCAATAGGTATTAGAGGAGGACATTACTATATTTACTTGGCTTATAAACATAGTAACAAAATTCAATGATATTATTAATTCATAATAAAGCCACACAAAAAAAAAGTTCAGACCCAGAGAGGTAACCATTTTTATATATTCTAGGAAATTTTACGGTATAATATTTTTATTCAAGTCGTTAACTAAAACAAACAACTATTTCCTGCGCACTGCCTTTCAGTGCACAACAATTAACATTTTTGGAGACCCGAACAAACCCGATTAGTCCACTTGGAGCTAAGTTACAGTCCTTTAAAAATATTAATTCTCTCAATGTTTTACGTTTTTGCTTACATTTATTTTCATAGTACTTCATATTTTTCTGATGCAAAAAATCTGTGAGTTTTTATACAAAATTGATGTAAGGCCTTCGGAGGTGATTCCTGAAATGATTCAATCCTTACAATCCAAAAATACAAGCTTTAAAAAAATATCGCCATGTTTGATTCGAGCAATGTATCAATTGACATAAATTTAAAAAACGTCCTGATATAAATTAATTAAGCTTTCATTTTCGAACTATTTTTTTTATAAATTTGCCTTAATTAACACTGTTAATTATAGTGTCCTCTGGAAAAATCAAAATTAAATTAAAGTGTGTGTATTGTGTTGTATTTTTAAGGCGATATCTGTAACCGTTTTTGAGGAAAGTGGAACAAATGTTTTTGTAAATCATTATTTTTTTGTGGGTACTTAGAATCGCAGGATTCAATTTTTTTTTTTTTTTTTTTTTTTTTTTTTTTTTTTTTTTTTTTTTTTTTTTATATATATAGTTTATTTATGAGCACCCCGCATTGACAGCGTTTCGCCCCAGGATTCAATTGAAATATTTTCTACACCTTGGAAATTCATCTCAACTAAGACGTTTAAATTTTGGTTATATTTGGAGTTACGGGAAGTATGCGAAAGAAAACATTGTATTAATAGACATGAAAAGTATCTTCGTACATTTTTCGCAAATATCTCAAAAACGGTTGGGGAAATCGTGGTAAGTGGAAGAGAACCATTCGAATGCTTGCTAAATTCTCTACAAAAAAGTTTCTGAAGCAGAGATATAAGTGCTTCAAACTTTAAAAAGTGTTTGTTTAAGATTGCACTAAAATTAGTATTTTAGTAAAATCAGCCAAGAAACTGTGAAAGGTATTGGTAATTAGGTTGGAGTGGCTGTGGTAATCATGATGGTTGTGGCTAATCATGATGGCGCATACATACTTTTTTTTTTTAATTCTCCTATCTATATAACCTTCCTCATTCTGTTACAACTGAAGTTATCATTATTTGTTATTTTATAGCAAAGATTTAACCCACGAGGTAATGGAATTTGATTCACCATGAAGTACATATTTACAGTTGATTTTAACAGTAAAATTAATTTGCTAGTAAAACAAGATAAATAAAATGACAAGGAGTTGTTGGTTGTTTGAAATAGAGCCTTCTGAGCAGTAGTCGAAGAGTAACTACTTTTTTAGAGCATAGTTGTATTGACTTATTTAGCCTTCCTCAAAAATGAGTATTAAGAATTATCCGCTTCTGTGTAAGTTGGCTACTGTCAGTTTCCTGTAATTTGTGATCCATTTCTTTAAGATGTACGGAACCGCGCTAAGAGTCGGACTTTTTTCTATAAAGGCAACTGAAATCAGAAGCTATCTGGGCTTTGAAAACTTAACTTCATGTGACATTTGCGGCTATTTCAAATATTACTATCAATTTCTTGAGCATACGAGCATTCCCCGTAAATTAGAATATTTTCCCTGAGGTTTGGGCTTATAAAGGATAGTCCGCAAAAAGTGTGTTAGCCTCGACAAAAAGGGCTTGCGGATGGAAGGCGTGCGGTGGATCTCGTGTTATCATTGGCCGGCCATGAAATCAAAGGCCCTTTACCGGCCTAACATATACTTCAAAAGGCCCTTTACTCTTTCCGCTTTATACCTACAATATTACAACATTAAATTTTTTATTTATTAAATTTATTATAAAGATAATTTCATTGTAAAAATTTAATAATTTTAGTTAAATGCTAGCTCATTATGTAAAGTTCAAACCGTTCCTACATCTCCTACTCTTGGAAATAAAGCATACCTGTATACGTTATTTTGCAAGTGATGTTGTAGACTTAAAAATGTATTCGTAGGTTTCGGATATATGTTGTTCTAGACCGATTGTGTATAAAACACTCGTTTAACTTATGAATATTTTATGAAGATGACTGGGAAACCATTTTGCCTGAAACGGTTCTGACAGTTGGACAGCGCAACATTCAACAGTTACTTCCGAGTTGCTAATACCCGTCGAACTGCACTCTTACAGGACTCGTCAGAGCAGATAGACAAATATTAAAGGTAATATTAACACTAGATATACCGGGCCAGGTAGTGGTATAAATGTCAATTAGAAAAAATATATTTGCTAGGTACTAATATATATAAAGTAACATGAAGTTCATTAAATGTATTCTCTACTTATAGCTATAAAAGTCATATCATTTAGAAAAGAAAATGTTATATTTACTAGGAATTTTGAATTGAAATTACGCGACCAGTCAAAATGACTGGTCTGGTAAATCAAGTGTTAAAGCTTGTCAAACTTTTATGATAAAATATAATACAAAAAAAATGGGGAAAAATTAATAATAAAAAAAAAAAAAAAAAAAAAAAAAAAAAAAAAAAAAAAAAAAAAGCAGATGTGCCAGATCAGTTCCACGGACGTATAGTTAAAGCCCAAACCAATGAAAGCGGGAAATCGCCCTGGAATAAAAACCGAATCTATGTATCGGTAACTTGAGACAAGACATAATCTAACTACTTTATGATAGTAATAATAATAAAAGTTAAAAATGTTACAAGAATATTAAATGAACACAAAATCAAACCTTTCTAATAATTATTAGAAAATAATTCATATAGTAAACGGTTTAAGCAAAGTAGTATTGACCTTCCGCCCATTTCGATTATTGTTAAACATTTTTTTAAGCTTTCTGCTAGATTGAGGAAGCATATAATTCTTGAGACCTATGAGTTAAACTTAGAACCCTAAAACTTTTTAACGAATGGTCACAAGCCAGCGGAAAGGGTGCTTAAGTATTTTTCATCAGCGGGTGAGTTAAAACTTTTAAACTCGGAGTCATTTGCCTAGAATGTTATTTGAGAAGAGTCATTCACGAATTACACTTTACAAGAATATTTCCACTTCACGATTTCTTAGTCACTTTTTCAACTTTTCTGCTTCGTTGCCCTTTTTCTTCATCCATCTACTAAACAAAATGCTACAGGGAAACTATTTATGTGATATTTAGGAATAGACTTATCTAAAGTTAATTTCAAATTATTTCGTTGACAATTCATAGGCTATGTATTCCATTTCAGAAACGATGTATTCTATTTAAAAACGAAATACGAAAAGGTTTTAAGGGTTCATCAGTTTAAGTACTGCGGTGAAATTATCTAAAAATTGTAAATGGAAAAATTTGCAATTAAAGCACGTTGTCAAAATTCAGACTAACTCAAAACATTTGTAATAGTAAATTAACTTCTAAGCATCCAAAATCGGACACTACAACACGATAATCACACCAGAATGCCTTAGTGTAGCCGGAATGTTAGTTTTCCATAGAAAAACTAACTTAGATGAACTAACAGAGATGTGGTGCATCGCAAAAGTAAAAGAATAAGCTGATGAGTGATCATCCCTTAGGGAAATAACTTCTGGAGAATACAAGATTAAATAGGAATGATAAGCTGAGCAAATACCGATGAAGATGTAACTTTTCTACAAAAATAAAATATAAAGAAAATATGAATGAAGAAATATACTCCTTTACAAACCTTAGAAACAAAAATATAAAAGCCATTCAGACAGTCTCCATTCACGAAACTCCTTTTTACTCCACCCTTGGAAATACTTTCAGCTTTATTAATTTCAATATAGAACCGCCGCTAACTTCTTGATATCTTTGTTCTTTTTCATATACTCACGAAACAGCGAAACAGTAGATTTTTAAAAAAATGCCTCTAGATAATATAGCAATGTAAACATTTTCACGAAATCTAAAAAAAAAAACTATTGGAATGTTGTTTTTGGAGTAGAATATTAATAAATCAGATGAATTGTATTTAACTGCAATTTATTTCGGTACCTGAAATTAATTACTTTGACGAACTAGAAACATTTTTCACGCGAAAAGATAAAGACGTTAACAGACAAACATACGCTTAAACTTTGAACGGCTAGATAGCAAAGAAGAGATAGGCTAGGCGAGATAGCAAAGAAGAGATAGGTCAAACAGTTCATGCATGGTCGACTAGCTGATGAAGTAGTATTATTTTACTTGAGAATCGGACACAACCTACTATTTAATGATTTAAATTTAAAAAAAACTACTAATAGACTGCGTAGCGTACCTGATAACTCATTTCGACAGAGTGTACAATAATTTACTATTTCAGGGTGTATACTACTTTAGTGAAAGCCAATTTCGGGACTTTTTCGTGACATTTTAATGATTTGAAAAGCAAATTTCATGCTCATTAAGAAGAAAATAATTTCAATCAAAATGAAAAAGCCTTAACTATTGGCTTGAAATTGGCCCTGTGTATAGAATTTCAATATTTAAGTCTGCATTTATTTAAAAAATGAATACTTGATTTTTAAATGCACACAAAAACGGCGACAATAACAAATGCGCCGAAGTACCGGGATTACGTTACACTCCGGTAAGAACTGAAATTTCGTGACTTGATTTAAAAATTCATGACTTTTTCGTGCAGTAGACATCCTGTATCTACAAACACATCACGACACAACAATATTATTCCGCAAATAAAACACACAGCTATACAGTAAGATTTAATTTTATTAGTATAAGGAGTTGATAATAATAATCTCCTTATGGATTATTCATCTAATGGAATTTTCATCTCCTTATGGAAGATATATATATATATATATATATATATGTAGTATGGAACGAAGAGATAGTCGACCGTTGACTGGATGATCGGTGTTCGGTCTTTTGTTAAAACTACATTTTATAACTAAAATGTTTATTTTTACATTTTATAACTAAAATGTGTTATATTTCCGTCAACTTGAAATACAAGCTGTCTTCAGGGCTATGGAGGAGAGAGGGAAGAGTTCCGTACTTTAAAGAAAGTGAGCCAATTTGAAATGTAGTCTCCAAGGTACGGAGTTGTTATCTATCTCCTTCATCATAGCCCTGAAGATGGCTAGTAATTCAAGCCGAAACGTTGGAAAATAAATATTACACATTTTAGCTATAAAATATAGTTGTATTTAACAAAAGTCCTAACCCCGTTCATATAGAAGTGTGTTATAAACAAGACTGCAGGTTAGGCTTATATAGTCCATTGGGGAACGAGCCAGCTAAAATTATCACCCTTCTACGATATGGTTAATTCAGTACCTTAGGGGTTCAAAGACTGTATGCTTATTTGTGTTGTGCAAATTTTCATAATTCCTGTAGCAAATCAAGATGTTTTTATTTTGAGTTATTATCAATTAAGAAGAGTATGATTATTGAGTATTCAATAAATCAAGCTTGCCAAGTAGAAATATCGAAAGTTTACTCGATTTATTTTACACGGAGGACGTTCCTTTTTTTATGGGGGGGGGGTAAAATAAATAGGCGTAGTGCCCTGGTAAATCATTTCGCTTACTGTGAATACCTGATTAGTAAAAGGTTTTGCTGTTATGGAAATATACTTTTGCAATCTTCAACACGGCAATAAAACGGCATAAAACTCCCAGGAAAATATTTAATCTGCTTCGAATTTACATTTTAAATTAAGGTTAATTTGTTTTACTCTAAATGTTTCTTCTCTGAGTCCTATCAGTGACGACATTAGCGAAGGAGGCTAAAAATACTCCATGATACTTCCAAACTCCGAATTATATTCCAAGTATTACGCTTAATAAAATAATTACCGGGAGCTATTAGTAAAGATCAAGGCCTAAAAAAAAAGAATTTCATTATATCAAAATTCTATTCAACCATAGTAACTGCAGTCGTATCAACCATTGATTTGATACCAAATACAATAGTTGTAATAAAACCTTATATTTTATTTATTTAGGAGTAATACACTTAATAATAACTTCAAATATCTTTAATGAATAAACGAATAAAGAACAATGTACAACATTTGTAAACTAAAAAAAAAAGTCCGTTCGCAGGAGCTGCATAACTAAGCACTTACCTCAGAATTTTTGTAGTATAGGCTACATTACTGAATAATTTTCTGTAAATATCCTATATAAATAAAATAAAAACGTGAATAGTTCTGCTCATTTACATTTCTTATAAGAACTGTTCAATTATTAATTTTGTAAATAATTTGCTTCCAGAGTTATGTTAATACATGATACTGTACTACTTAATAAATACACAAAACCTTCATTTTCCGTCTTTCGATCTGACGCAGGAACAGGATACATTCCCCCTAGTGGAAGATAGCGCTCCTCGCGGCGGCTTTGGGAACCTACGTCTGGCGGGCTAATTCTAATGAAACCCTGCTTTATTTAATTTATTGTAAACCCTCCTTTCCAATAGACCGACTTACTTCATTTTTACAACACTTCTTTCTCATGAGATACCCACGACGTATACCGCGTTTCGTTACAATACAGCAGAAATTACGATCGGTATGATTATATTAGTACTTTAGATCCGGTGGACCGATTTTGCTAGTTAACGAACACGTTCAATCGTTTGCTAATTGAACGCTATATATCACGTTTCGTGAAGAAAACACAAAAACTCTTAAAATTTATATATATATATATATATATATATATATATATATATATATATATTTTAACTGGGGTCATTTTCGGTGTCTACTAGGTAGGATCGATAAAGATTCAAAGAAATTTTTCAAAAATTCCGTCATGAGTGCAACCTCAATAGCTACTTTCCTTCGGATGAAAGTGCTAAAATAGATATCAATAAGAATAAAAACTCAATACAAAATATCATAAGTCATTGGAATAACTATGTAATTAACCCAGCCCTACAAATTGGGGCCACTCGATATTACTAGAATACAAGGACTATTTTTGAATAAGCTTAATTAAATTTTATTATAAGTGTCCTTATGATTAATAAAATATAAGCTCAATTCTGCAGATAGAATAAAAATTATTAACTTCGAATTCCAAAAAAATATTCAATAATGTCCTTTTATTTACAAATATTTACAGAAATCATATCTTCTTTTTACATCTTCTCTTCTTTTTATCGAAGCATGGAGCCTTTTTTGGCAGGTGTTTGTAGCTTAATTGTAATTCGTGGCATTCTTTTGTGAAGTCTATAGATTTTTTATTTCTATATCCTACTTTGTCTTACCATCATTTAGGCTTCCCTCCTTGTCTTCATTTCGAGGCCAGAGGTATCCATTTCGTGATCCTTTTAATACAGAACATTGAGGAGCGAGGTTAGCTCATAGGTAGATCACTGGACAAATATGCTGGAGGACCTGAGTTCAAAACTCGGGCGCGCACCGACGGTCCAGACCGTTTCTACGCTCACCCAACTTATAATAAATGTATTAATGTGTACATGCAAAGGTGCCCAAGGCATAGTACTGTCCAAACTACTTCCCTATTCTGCCTTGGGCAAGAATCAGATACCTTTTCAGTATCTGGCTATCTTGGCCCATGTGACCTGTTAAGGGACTGATATTTTGCACAAATTTCTTCAAACCAATAGTTACAGCCCTATATAGAATCTCCTATAAATGGCAAATCGATAATGCGTTTGATGTTCAAGCAACGAAAAATCTACCTTTGTACACGACCATTGTCACTAGTAACACAATTCGATAGAGAATCGATAATCAGAAGCACATGAAAGGATTCTTCGAATTTCCAACCACACGTTCCTGGCATAACTACGCTCCCGGAGTCAAGTTGCTGATCGAATGATCGCGACAGAGATCCCCTTGATCTCCACCTGTTTGACTCCGATCTCTGACGGGCTCATCAAATTTCCCGCTTGACTGCTTCACTGGCAGCTAGAGCCGTTTGTGGTCCCTCTGACCGCTCGGCTTCACCCTCCAATCAGTACAGATTCCAACTTTGTCCTTTCCCCTATTCACTGCTCAATTCGAACTGAATGGGACCATGTGCATAAGCTTCAGTAATGACATGAGTTATTAGCATCTTGTATTAACGGCTTCAAATGAACCTACTCTCTAGTAATGCATTATAAAATTTGCCTATGGACGTCCCGAAATTGAGTACTGACGGTGACAAACCACACCCGAACTGATAAAAAGCATGAATGCTCATTCAGTAAAAGACGAGAACTTATTTCATGCCGCCTCAGGTTTGGCTTACTCATTCTTACATTATTTCCAGATAGGACAGTCGTACCTGATTCTACTGCAATACAGCTCCATTAACACAGCAAACATCATAAATTTCCGAAAAACCTTAGAGAATAAATTTCTCATGGCAACTAGCACATAGATGAACCCCTTAAATGCCTATTGGAGGCAAATTTATACAGAAAAATAAAAACAAAACCTAATTCAACACATCAATGAAACTAATAAACGACTTTACTCCGAAACTTTATAAATTAGTAACTAAATATAAGTTGAATTACCAAAACGTGTAGAACTCAAATAAAATAATAATGGCTTAAGCGTTAATAATTTCGCTTATCAATTCGTTGTGTAAATATTATATTGATAGAACAAAATGCAAGTCGAACCAATAAAACAAACAATAAACATTAGATATTTACATAACGTACCTCATAAATTTATTTTGAATATTCACAGCTGCATGCATAACTCCTAAACGAGCAAGCGGAATAGTCCAGGGGTCCAGAGTTGGAGTTACCCCCCCCCCCCCCCTATATACATTATATATAAATTTCGGAAGGTTGAGGGGAGACCGGAAGGGGGTTTCCACGCTCCCATAACCACCTTCGTAGCTTATCTCATTTCCCTTCATAACCTCCCGTACCGGAACCTCTACCCTTATGCCGGGACTCAGCCGGTCATCCAGTCCGGACGAACTCTCCAAATAAAACCATAAATAATAATATCGCACCGTTTCAAAAATTTATGGAGTCACAAATATCGTTTTTAAATGTGGTGTTTTTTCCTTCCAAAACTAACATTATCCGTACCAATAGGAAGGTCGCAAATCAGAGGAAAACTGGAAAAACATAAAAACTCGAATAAAAAAAAAAACAAAAAAAAACCTTTGTGTTTACTTAGCTAAGTCGCAGATTATTATTTTAACGAAGCCTATAGATGATACAATGTTACTAATTTTAGACACTAAATATAAATATTTACCGGGTATCATCAACAGCCCTTCCACAAACATATATTATTTTTTTTTTTTCAAAAGCTGTTTTGTTATCTATAGCTAAACAGTGTTGCTTCTAAAGATTAGCCTTAAAATCAACAACAGTTTTTTTAGAGAAAATTGAGCCCAGAATTGTTTTTTAAAAAGGAACATTCAAATATTTTGAAAACATATTATTTTTGACCTCTAATTCCCCTCCCATGTTGCTCAGATTGGAGGATTCTGTTTAAGCTGCGTATTAGCGCACATCAAATCGAACGTGTTCACCTTGAAATCGAAATTTTAGTTAAACATTGTGCCCGTTTTATTCCAATAAACAAATCTGAATATCCTAAAAAATGGGGTTTTCCTCATTTTAGGAAAAATTTCATTTTAAAACTCACGAATTAAAAATTCACAATACAATTCTCCCTGTACTTCCGGCTTGCATGTTCCACTATCGATCTCGTAAATGAAAGATATTGACGTTTCAATCAAATAGAAGCTCAATTTTCAACTCAGAATGCGATTTCAAGTTGAACCTACAAAAACGCTGTTTCGAATAGATGAATACTGTCGAATTTATCGTTTGATTCTGTATCCTATTAAAGCATAATGATTTTTTTTCTATAATAAAATAGTGCCCTAGCGTTTTCGGAAAGAGTGGAGTCAAACGTATGAAATTGTGTCACCGACAGCTTCCTCCGAGGAATTGCAGTGGTGAACTTTAGGATGTCTAGGATTATCTCCAGGCTCAATTGTAAGCTGTAGCAGACCCCAAGAATAGTCCCCCCCCTCTAGCCCTGCCCCCGAAGTAGAACATCAGAGCCCAAAGAGACATGTACGTATACACATTTAAGCAGGCGTTTCGTGACCTACCAGAGAAAGAAAGGCGCTCAACTAATGTTTTGGTTGTTTGATCTGAAATCATCTCTTGTCTGTGGCTTCAATATTGACAAACTCCCTTTTTATTATTTAAGAAACATAAGAAGAATTGAGTCTCAAATTAACAAAAGCAAAAGTAAGGTACGGTCAAAATGTTGTTAGTAAATAGAAAATATAATATAATATATTATTAAAATGTTAGATCAACATTAAGAGCCAGAAGCAGAGAAGTGTGGAATGGTTGGAGCAAAGGCCACCTGTTCGCCACCCCTAATGTTCACCTCTCCCTCTCCCTTCCCCCTATAATATCATTATTCATTTATAATTTGCCGACCCTGTCTACATTTGTAGCCCTCCCCTGAATATAAATGCCTTCTAACTACTAACTTTAGGGCCCTAAGAAATACTCCCCCCTTCGACTTAAAGTTGTGTTCCGGTATTAGAGATCGCTTCTTCTCGCCCTGGCTGGAACGCGCTCAGTACGTAGGCAAATTTGACATAATCCAGTGGTGCCAAAAAATACATTGCCCTTTTCGGGACTCATTAGTCATGAAAATAGCTAATATATATATATATATATATATATATATATATATATATATATATATAAGCTATTTTCAAGCTATATATTGAGCTATTAGCTTTTATTTATATATATATATATATATATATATATATATATATATATATATATATATATATATAAATTCGGCTAACAATTCCGAAGAAGATGCAAACAAATTTCTTTCTTCAAAAAAAGAAATTAAATGAATGATATACGGCTTTAAAAAAAGAGTATTTTGGTTTAGGTGGAAAATAGCTAATGGAATAATTCAAGGTGCGATAAATTTGTAGACGAATATTCACAAATACTGCCCAATGTTGAATAATATTTAACCAAAAATACATTGGCAAAAGACAAGTAGTTATTTTTTGTATTCTCATTCACTAAACTTTCTACACTCTCACAACTAATGTATGTGAAATCACTATGATATAAGGCAAGACTAACTTTCCTTAAAAAAAAAAAAAATCGTTTAGAGACTTCTGTTCAAATTCAGGAACATAAATATGCGTTAGGTCCACCCGACGAAACTATGTAATGTACTGTATAATATACAGTCGTGGGTTTACCGAGCATACGCAAACGCCAGCGAACACTTTTTTTTCAGTTCAATATTACCACCAATACTCCTCGCAAAAATGAAATATTCAGTTGTAGTTGCCGCACTATCCTGATGAGTAGGCTGGTTGTGGTAATGACAAGCTATATTGCCTTTATACGGTCCCGGGGCTCGGCTCCTTTATAGAATAGCTTTATATAAAGATGATTTAGTAGTCGCTCAAGGCGGCAGCTAAATCTAACTTTACTACCTTGGCTAACATACAGGAGCCAATCCTTTATCTCAAGGCTATAAAGGGGGAAAACACGACGCAGAAGGATTTCCTGTTGTAGCCGTGCGTTATTTCTTCTTATTGGCACCGCTCTGACAGAATCCTGTTATTTTTATACTTTTGCAATAAAACAACAATAATTTGATAGGAGAAAATGTAACCATTTACGTTTTCCTTAGATTTACCTTCGTTAAGTGCTCTGAATGTAATTAGAGCACCGTTATCAGTTGATTTTAACTCCACCTAAAACCATTATTATACACACTATTTTTATCAGTTTTTTCCTTTTTAACATATATCAAGAAGAACAATAGTAAAAACATAACCTACACCCAACCCTAAAAACTATGTTATTCAGATCCTAAACAAACTCAGAAGAATATTACGGTGGATATAGCATTTAAAAATGTAAGTAACAATTGGACGAAGATAGGAAAACATACAAAGCTGTAAATACTATGTTATATAAGCAACTTTAAGGGATAGGCTTTTAGAAATATTTAATAAAGAATATATAGATTCAGTCGGAATCTCAAGCAGAGACTGCGCAGTTTGGCCTCAAGGTGCAGTTTAGACTGTACGGTTCTACACACACGATAAGTTAAGGGGGGGGGGGCTTCTCATTGCGTTATACTAGCCCCTCTGCATGTGAAGCAAATATCCTCTTGTCCACGAACGTCATGCCTGGCCTGCACAGTCCCACCCTCATTCGTCTGTACAGATAATCTATTAGTTTTATCATTCTACTTCGATGGTACAGTTCAACTATGGCCTCCAGGTTGTCCCATACACGGTGAAAAATATCTAAACATTTAGACTGCGCACTCCAAATCTCCAGATATTCCTCGCCGTGTAAGGGCACCCTGATAATTTACAAAAATAATTGGGAAGGTTCATAACGCATCTTTAATTCTACACATCTCATATTTGAGTCAGTAAATAAAAAACTATCTCTCTTTTCTCGTTCAACGTCACAAGCTAAACAGCATAGTAAAAATTGGAGTTCCACCATAAATATTTTCAAATTGAGTCAGTTGTCAGTAAAATTTAAATGAGCTGAACTTTTATGCTTATATATCAGATATTTTAAGCACATTCCTCAGAAATGTGGCGTTAAATAACTTTCCGTGGAATTTCCTTCGTTATCCACCTCCTTCCTGCTGAATTTTGTTAACTAATTCAAATAAATCAGAACGATTTTTGTATACTGCTTGATTGTTTCCACCACAAAACTTTATTGTCATATAATTCATATAAAGAACCGATCGACATTTATATAGTCATGGAAAGAATGGCCGATTTGTGACATCACCACCAACAGTTTATCAATACCTAAAGTGGAGACAAATTGTGAGAAAAGAAAATTCATGCTTTATTCTCTGGAGACAATTTAAAAATTGCTTGGAATTTTAAGTACAACCTTTTCCCCGGGGAAATAACTAAAAGCTCCTTTTCATTTCAAAAGATGGTGCATGACTGGGAGAAAGATTACAAGAGGTTGGAGGAGTACCTCCTATTACTCCAATGACCATAGTAGACTAAGAATAATCAACTCTACATCCAAAAATACATAACTCTTGGAAACCCTCTTCCGCGCTACATATATATATTTAAACACACAAACACACGTATACATTAGCTGTCAAAATCGAATAAGTCCATAAGCTGAAATCGATATAGCGAAGAAGTGCACCATTCACATTAAATAAAATATTTTGTAATAAAATTGTTAGACGTTTCATTGCTTGAGTTTATTATCATTTTTTTTCGGGGGGGGGGGGGGCGCTTCGACTACCTAGGCCATTAGCACCAGTTTATTATTATTATTATTTATTTACAAGTGGTTCACTACTAACCGATTTCACTACTCGAAGATGGAACCGGTATGGTCTAATGAATCAGCATTGTAATAAAAATGTGTGCTCACTTATTACGATAAAGCATTATAAAAAAGAAATAAAATCACTGAAAATGGTTAAAATTTATAGGTGTGTTAAGTATCAATAAAATTTTTGCTATTGGGAGTAAACAAATCGAATCAACCTCTCGATGATATAGACAGTAGAGGATTCAGAAGTAAGTTTGAGATAAGATAGAATGAATAACCTATGTAAATATTATTGGATTGGTTCCTCCCAAATAGGTTTTGAGGAGGGGGGGGGGGATTTTCCTTCCTTTCATGGCGGCTCTCTCATACATATATACCTATATATAAAGGGTCTTTAGGTTACCTTCACTTCCCCTTTCATCCTTTTTGCTCGTGTTAGGCATTTTCTTATCAGAAGAATTATTCTATACGCCCATTCCCCCTCAAATATATGTTTTCTAGAAGAATTCGAAATTGTAAATGGTTCATATCCTTATATATTATATAATAACACCATTACAATAACTAAGGGAAATCCGTCAGCAATAAAACCCGCTTTTTGTTGGTTTTCTGGTGCTACGTTCCTCGACATCATATAAGAATCAGTTATATATATATCTTGTATGGCTTATCCTGAGCCGAGGAAGGACGACCTTTGCTCTCTTATTTTCCACTTAGTCGAAGTCCTCCAGGCACAGGGTAAGCCTTGATTTCACTTAATTTGTTTTCTCAGGTAACGTAAGAGAGACCCACGCTGATTCAATTTGACTATAATAAAAGATATAACATCATTCCATGGCACATTACAGAAGGCTGCTCCGTCAATAGTAGCCAATTTAGCAGCCTGGTCCAGTCTGCCATTTTGAGTTATTTGAATGACATGGAATTCATAAAAAGAGTAGATATTTGTATAACTTTTGAAAGTAAAAATTCGGTTATGTGTTTCTAAATGACGATAACATTTTGTGAAGCTGAAGAAATGGTTGCGCCCAGTACTATCAATTCTGATGATGAATTAATTGAAAATAATTTTGTAACCACTCACTCCAAATACACCTTGGGTCGCTATGCAAAATATAACTGTTTAAATCCAATGCTTGGTTACGACATTAGAGAAGCTCTAAGATAATTTTTTTTTAAATAAAAAAACGTCTGTCTCAGTCTCCTGAGATTATGGAAGACAAATTTTCATTTTTATTTCATGTAGCAAAATCCGCAATTCTGTACTATAGCGTCTCTATCTTCATATTTAAACTCAAACGGGCTTATCAGAGTTGGAAAATGTTTAATGTACTCGGATTTAAAAATGTGTGATGTCGAAACTGATCTTTGTTTATTATCATAAGGTTTGTTTACACTCTGGACCCAGAGCTGCTTAAATTCTTTTCGAAAAATAAAGTTTTGTTTGTTTGTTTTTATCGTGTTTTAGGGCAGAAAATTCAAGGTTATCATTATTTATTTGGTTTATTCATATTAATTTTACACTCTATGATCACCAGGACTCACTATTTATTTTGCTTTTGACTAAATTACCTCTTATTACCAGCAACAATAACAGTTAAATAAATCAATTGAATAGCAGTATTACACCACATTAATGCCCTAAATTTGCATACGATGGATCTGTTTCTCACCTATCTCAACAGTATCAAAGATTATTCCCCCATCTTTGCATGAAATTATAAACCTTCCGTTAGAACGAATTTTTCCTGAATTAATTTGAATAATTCCTATCGAGCGCATAAAATACAGATTCATGAGAGAGTCGGTGAATAGTACTGCAGTATAGTCCGTATCTGAAGGAATGAATCTTAGAAAATGTAGTGCAATTCTCAGGAATTGTGGATAGTTGATGTATCTATGAACCTTTTCCGCATTTCTTGGCGTTGCACAGTGGAGCAGAATCCCAAAAAGCTGGCCAAAAGTCGAAAAATGGATTTTCTAGTTTGAGAATTTGAATTGTTTGGTTGGCTAGAGTAATATCCCAAGGGTCATAAACCGTTATTATTAGAATCAGACCCCTTATACCTGCTCTGGAAAATTAATACCAAGGCGACCACGCAAGAGAGAAAACAAGCTCATGTTTGAAGAGTTATAAAATTACTTAGAGTTCACCGATTTATCTTTAACAAAATGGAAGCAACTCGTGAAAGTATGTAGAAAATAATTGTGTTTATTAGAATAATGAATATTTTCATAGAGAATAGATATAATTTATTAAACTTATGTGAATTTTACGTTTGAAAACTAAAAAGAAACTTAGTTTTGAAGGAAAAAGTATAATTGTTCATCAGTGTTTAAACATCTAACGTATTAGACATGAAAGGTGAAACTATTTTCTATAAAGAAAACAAAATTTAGCTGCCGTACAAGTTTTTATGCAGCTTTTTATAAAAAATAAAATAATAGTTATATCTGCCGCTTACAACAAATAAAACATTTTTATTAAAATTATATTTGTTTTATTTGTATTATATTGTTTTAAAATAATTATTTAATCGTTTAATAGTTTTTAATGAACAGTTTTTTTTATTTAGGGGTTTTCTTATTTTCATCATATATAAGTTTTCTTATTTTTGTTATATTACATCCGCCATTTTTTTTCCATTAAATTCTTCATAAACGACTGTGAACAACCCTATTCAACAAATTTTATTAAAAACTAATAATTTTTCTTCACATTGAAAGCTTTTTTACTTCTAATACAGCCATATTGAATCCGCCATTTGAATGTTTTACCCCTGATTCGTAATTAGCGACCCCAAAAAAAGTAAGAAATTTCAGATCGATTCCAAACGATTTGGAGTTTTGACCAGCTTTTAGCGCGGTTCCTCCCTCCCTTCATAGGTAGGAACCCCGCTTTTACGGTTGACCTCATGAAATATTTCTTCCCCGCTTTTTGGGATTCTGCCCCACTATGCATTGGGAGGAAGAAAAAGATTGACTATCGGTTGATGTAATGTATGTATATATATGAAGGGTACAGGGGAAAAAGGAGGAGAGTCACAAATCCATCATTCTGAGAAAATCGAATTTTTAAGTTTATTTATTTTTATTTTATTTCTTGGTGTTCCGCTTTATGGCGATGTACACTAGGGTGGCCCTTAGCTATAGGGAATTTTTTTGAAAGTCAAAATGTTGCTGCTCCCACCCCCCAATTCTGTTCCAATCAACAAAAAAACTAGTTGTGCAAAATTTCAAGGCAATCGGACAACTGCTAGGCGACCCGCAAACGGTTTGAAATTGAAACATAGTACACGCAACGATTAATTCCGTTAAAAAGGGATATACTGTTTTATCTCAATCATTTTCTCAAAAAACATTTACGTAGTTACATCAACGCGACCCGAGAAATTGTTTAAAAACATTCTGAATCAAATGTTGATTCTAAAAAGTTTTGGAATAGCATGTAAAAATTTTAAAAAAATATGTGAATTTTACTAATGCACACAAGGGTGGCCCTTAGCTATAAGGATTTTTTTAAGTCAAAATTGTGCTGCTCCCACTCCCCAATTCTGTTCCAATTAACGAAAAAAACTAGCTATGCAAAATTCTAGCGCAATCGGACAACTGCTAGGCGACCGTCAAACGCTTTGAAATTGAAACATTGTATACGCAACGATTAATTCCGTTAAAAAAGGGATATACTGTCCTATCTCAATCCGTTACTAATTCAAATTTATGTAGATACATCCAGGCTACCCAAGAAATTTTTTAAAATCATTCTGAATCAGATATCTCAAAATTTAATTCTAAAATTTGCAGAGATAACGTGAAAATATGAAAAAATATAAGGTTTTTAATAATGCACACAACTTCTATAAGACAACCACATTTTTATTTTAAACAAAAATTTCTATAGATAATGTGAACAATAAAGAAATACAAATATTGAATATATTGTTTTTCTAACAGTGGATTTAGTAGCAGTCGAGTATTTTTCCCGGTCCCCGGCAAGGATCTGCCAAACAATATGAAAAAATCGATTTTTGTGAAGGAAGAAAAATCATTTTGGTGGAGAACGTACCTATTCAGGAATGATTTTTTTTTTCTTCCTCTTCTTCAGCATTGTCTGCTTCCAGTATAACTTGAGTTATATTTGCCTTAACCGCAGTTGGAAAATTTTCATCAAATAATGATAATGCAACGGTTTCGGGAACTAAGCATCAGAGATGATTGGGAAAAAAAATTGCAGCAGCATTATTTATTTCTGGATCAATATCCTGATAATGAATCAATTGATGTCATGATGGTGCTTCAATTTGGTCTGATGATAGAAAAGAGGCTCTAACGTACCCTCGCGCAAGAAAAATACATGCTCTTCTTAAAGAATTTTTCTCGCTATGAGATAACTGAAATTGATTTTAGAACTGGTACATTTTGAATGCATAAATCGCCGTTGCCATCCACCAAGCATGACTTACAGCTCCTGGTACACGAAACGATACTCCTTTCTTCCCGTGCAAACGAGTGCGTTTTCAGGAAGCAGGAACAGACTTGATTCTTTATCTTTTTATCAAACATTACCAAGAATAAGACTAATTTAATTTCCATTACTAATTCTTACCTGCTCAAAAGTTATGAAAAAAAAAATCTAAAAAAATTACTTTCGGACGAAAATGTCAATATTTCAAGGTCAATGCGGGTCGCCTTGGAGTTGTTTGATTTAGCTAAAATTTGGTACAGGTCGTTATTTTGTTGATTGGAACAAGATAGGGGGGGGGGAGGTAAACGTTTAAAAAGTTGAAAAATAAGGGCCACCCTAATGTACACCTTACACGAAGCGATGTACACCTTACATTTTTAAGTTTAAAACGCTGCCAAAATTGTAAATGAACATATTTTTCAACTGTTGAAAGTTTCATAGAACCACCAGAGATCCCCGAAGTATATTACAACAAGATACAAACAAATAAAAAATGTCTACTAATAAAAAATATATATTACTTACAGGCACAAAACAAGGAGAGTCAGACAAGAAAACATTACTTGTGAAGCAATTTCTTGTAAAATTCTTGATTTCTTGGGTGGCTAAATTAAAAACGTAAAAAAAAAAACGTAAGCGGTGTAGGTATGCTGGTGGTGGTATCTCAAATAATCCTGATTTTAATGAACATGGTCTGAAGCATTTTATATATTTTTTTTCATACGTTGATAGAATGGTTTTCCCAAAGATCGGTACTACGATGGTACACTAGACCTGGTCTGTCTTGAGTCAATCGCAATTACCCCACTTTCTGAATTGGAAAAGCAAATTTGTTATAAAAAAAACATCATCCATTTTTAATGGTTTTTCTTCCCTCACACATAGTGTTTGGAAGTATTTGTGGTGTTTACATAGGCAATCTGGACTCAACTCGTGAACTTCGTCATTTTCTTCATCACATCAGCTACTCTTCCAGTTTTCATTCTTTTCTTAGATCTTTTTGGCTTGTTCATCATTTCATCTTGATCTCTCTCACTCATCGTTGCTTTAACCTCAAACAATTCACTTTGTAGCGGCGACTCGCTCGCGTACTCTTGCTTTGTGCCGACGGAAGTTGACACATAGTTCCTTGGGCATCGTTCGCGAGTGAGTCATTCGCTAGTTACAAATCCATTTCAAAGTCAGGTAAGATATAATATGAGAAAGGCAGATTGGAATTTATTTCAGCAATACATTACCAACAAAAAAGATTTAAACAGCATTAGAACAGTTGACAGACTCACCACATTAATAATCGAAGCAGCTGACCACAGCATACCGAATACTACAAATAGATACACTAAAACTCCGGTTCCTTGGTGGAATGAGGAATGTAGGACGGCGGCAATAAGCGAAAGAAGAAAAGCACTAAATTTATTTCGTCGGCATCCATCTGATCAGGCCCTTATAAACTACAAGGAGAAAAAGGCGAAGGCGAAATGGGTGATTAAAAATAAGAAACAACTATGTTGGAGAGAGTTCCTATCGGACATCAATAGTAGGACACCTGCCCGGAATGTGGTGAATAAAATTCAGCATAGGAAATATAGGCGACCTATAGCAGGACTGTTGGACGTCGACAAAATACTTACTGACCCAAAAGATATTAGTAACTTATTAGGACTACATTTCAAACAAACATTTGGCGATAACAACTATAACGCGACATTTCTTTTACAAAAATTACATACAGACAGTATACCTTTACCTGACTTACCTGATGACGACAATCCTCTAAATGACCCAATTACTATACAGGAACTTCAACTAGCTTTAAATCACACAAAAAAATCATCACCTGGACCAGACTGCATTACTTACGAAATGCTGAAAAATTTACCTAATTCAGCTCTTTGCCTCCTCCTAATGTTTTTAAATGTAGTTTTTAGGGAAGGTGCCTATCCTCCAAGTTGGAATGAGTCTATCATAATTCCCATATTGAAACATGACAAGGACAAGTATTTAGCTTCTAGTTTTAGACCTGTATCTCTCACCAGCTGCCTGAGCAGAACTCTGGAGAGGAACCTCAATAAAAGAATATGGTGATTTCTGGAAAACAGAAATCTTCTGTCAGATCGCCAATGTGGATTCAGGCCAGGCCATTCTACACATCACCATATATTTGTTCTCGAAAATGATATTCTAAATGCCCTTACTAAGAATGAATCTGTATTTGCTGTGTCTATAGACATATAAAAGGCTTTCGACAGTGTTTGGAGACGTTTGATTTTAGTACAGATGCAGAGATGGAAAATTAATGAAAATATGTTACGATTCATTTCCAACTACTTGTCTGAACGTCTTTTCCGCGTGAGGATAGGTGCAACGTTATCAGATGAATACTTTCAAGAAAATGGAGTGCCTCAAGGAGGTGTTCTGAGCACCACACTGTTTACTATTGCAATCAATTCTATTAAAGAGCATATACCTCAGACTACATCCTATTGTCTGTATGATAAAGAATTGCTAATATACACTGCTACAAAACATACAGAGACTGCTGAAACAAACTTACAGACTACAATAAATGCAATACAAGAATGGGGTGAAACATCTGGCTTCCAATTCTCTCAAGAGAAAACGAAGTGTATAATTTTTACAAGAAAGAGACGGAAGCCATGCATTGAACTCAAATTAGGACAACACAAAATCGCATTGACTGACAATCTGAAGTTTTTAGGACTGACTTTTGACACTAGACTTACTTGGTTGCCCTACTTGAAAGGTCTCCTCCTTAAATGCAAAAAGTCATTAAATTTAATGAGGATACTGAGTAATTCTAAATGGGGTGCTGACAGGTGCTCTATGCTGATGTTCTATCGAGCCTATACCAGGTCATTACTGGATTATGGTTGCACAGCATATTTATCGGCCAGTCAAAGTTCACTGAAACTACTGGACACAATTCACAATACAGGACTACGACTAGCAACAGGCGCTTTCAGATCTAGCATCTTCGAACCAGCCTCTATGTTGAATCAAACGAGCCATCCCAAGAGTACAGAAGGCAATTGCTATGCACAAATTATTTTATTAAACTAAAATCTCTTAACAAGCTTTGTACATAAAATATTTTAATAAACGAGTTTTATCCCAGATACACAAATGAAACCAAACAAAAACCTTTGAACATTAGAATTTTACAATACACTCGTCATTCTAATATACTTCAAACACCTATACATGTTTCCAAAGCACTTTCACATCCTCCATGGAGAACAAAGAACTTAAAAATAAACATTTCATTATCACAACGTAATAAAACTAATCCACACTCTCACCACATTTATAAGCATAAAATGAATGCCATATTAACAAACTATGTGGGAGCATTAGGCATTTATACCGATGGCTCAAAAACAAGCAGTGGCACAGGTTCAGCAGCAATCGTAGAAGACAAAGCATTTCAGACAAAACTAGCAAATGCTTCAAGCGTTTATACTGCCGAGCTCTTCACGATTTACCTAGCCCTGTCAAATGTTCCAACCACATCACACAAACAAATCACGCTTTTTACAGACTCATTAAGTTCTTTGTTCTCCCTCACAGGCATGTACAGTATTCACCCAATTGTAACAGACATTTTTGAACAAATACATACACTTCAAAATCACAACATTGACATTATTATGTTGCGGCTACCAGGACATTTTAACTTATTGAAATCAACTGACGTGGACCTTCTGGCAAAATTAGCCACCAGACAATGTACCGAAGACTTTTCACAAATTACAGAACCCGGCATGAAACAGGTTGTAAGGACTCACGTACTCAATAAATGGCAGGCTGAATGGTTATCTTTGAATAAAAACAAGCTTCGGGAGATAAAGCCATTCATAGCAAAATGGAACTCCAGCAATAGAACCTGCCGGAGAGAAGAAGTAGTCCTTACAAGACTTAGAATTGGACATACACTACTAACTCACTCTTACTTAATGACAAAACAAGACATACCACTATGTACAGAATGCAATAAGACATTAACAGTAAAACACTTACTAACAGACTGCAGGAAACGTGAAAACATCAACATGCCACATGATATGTACGAACTTACTTTTGACAGATGGTAGCCCACACATACCCATTATTGTACATTTATTAAAACAGATAAACATGTACGAGTAAATTTAGAAAACCTTATTCTAATATGTTTCACCATTTATTAAATTTTATTTGTACAAAATAGACCGAAAAGATCGAATTTTAGTTAATTGAAAATAATTTATTAAATTTACCACCTTATTGTTTATAAATCTATAGCTGACGTTTTATGTTATATATATATATATATATATATATATATTATTTTTGCCTTTCTTTTTAATGTTTCAAAATTTGGATTTTTAGATCTTTTAATTTGTTTGCACCCTACGTGTTTATAGAGCAAATCGCCCTGTTGCGGGCTCTAAAATCAAATAAATAAAAATAATAAATAATATTATTAAATTTATCTGGTAATCTAACTTAAATTATTCAGATGGTAACGGTAGTTGGTTATAATAGTCGGTTGCTATGATAAGTGTTCCTGTCATTTTGTAATATAAAAATAATGATTAATGTGAAAGAGGTAATATACGCATAACTAAAATGTATTTGTTAACTTTTACGTGCATAAATACGGAAAAACATAATTGAATCAAAAACAAAAGAAACGAGGTAGGAAGTCGAAAAAAGATTGTAAACCACCTGTGAAACACAGCGGAAGGTAAGGTAGGTAGCAATAGACAAGGTTACATATGTGATTCTACTTGCTTCTTCCCTGCAATGTTTGGACTATTCTTGTTTCTTCCCTGTAGGAAGATTTTTCAACATCTATTTTCATTGGAATATCCTTTTTTAAGCCTATGTCAGTGTTACCTTCTGATAGTGCTCGTCAAGACCGAAAAAATGCGCAAAAAAAAGGAAAATTGGAGGATTATGGACTATTCTTGTTTTTTTCCTGTACCCTTCATATATTAAACACACACAAATGTTATGTGTGCGCGTGTGTGTAAATGCATACCATGTGTCCAAAACCAGCCGTATACTTCCTGAAAAGTATCTGATGTCAGTTTTTCTTTTCACAACATAAAAAAAAAGACGTGTATTATGCAACATTGAATCTGATCAATAGCTCAGTGTTCTTAATAGCTCACTTCTGGCAAATGGAAGTTTATCTAAAAGTCAATCTTTAGAACATGTAATATTTCTCTGTAAAGACATCAGGCTGTCAACAAAAATAGTAACTGGAACGTTTCAGGGAGTTGAAGGGTTGTTTGGAGACACGGAATACACGCACGTTGGTATAGAATAAAATATTCTTATTTCCAGAAACTCCTTTCAATTTTCTTTCTTTTTTATTATTTCATTTTAAGCTGAAATGAACCTACTTATTTTTTGGCACTCTAAAGGAAAACAAAGAAGGCAAAAATGGTATTCCTGACATAACATGTATTATGACATAATATAATCATATTATGATTACTATTGAAGAAATGTTTTCGCCCGTAAATAAAGAAGAGAACTGAAATTTGAAAATCATCAATCTCGGGGCTTTTGGGAGACCAAGTGTATAGGTTTACTAAGATTTTTCGCTCGATTAAAATATACGCAGAATGTAGATGGTTAGGGCTTGAGAGTATGTATAAAGTAAGCTAAAGTTGGAATATGGAGGTCTGAGTGTAGAGAAGTGTTTCCACCTAAATCAGTGTAAAGGTTGAGGAATAGTGGCATGGAATCCACGCATTTACATAGGTTTCTACTCACCTTTACATTTACCAAACTACCTCTGCTACATCCAGCCAAAGCTTATATCCTCTACTTAGAAACCATTTCGGGAGAGGCCTGTATTTATTTTATTGTTTTACCTTTCTGATGTAGAGAATTCAGGAAAATAAGGAGGAATTGAGATTCTAGACTACCTAACTTCTAAAAAAAATGTATGGTGCCTTGGGGGTATGCAACATCAACCGGATTATAGCAGTAAAACTGCTGTAACAGATATTCCATGTATAATATTTTGTGTATTAATGTACTATAAGTGCATTGTATCTCCTAACAAATAAAATAATATATATATATATATATATATATATATATATATATATATATATATATATATAATATAAATATCGCCTTAACTGTTCATCGCTAGTATGCAGGCTCGCTATTTTTATGGAGGGCAAAACTTGTAAAAATATACGTTTCTTTAGAGATGGACTCTGAAGAAACCATCATTTAATTAAATAATAACCGCAAATCCACTATGGAGGTGAAAACGAATGAAAAAAAAGTATTTCGTTCTATGTAGGTCCGTAATGAAAAAAAAAAAAAGAAAAAGAAAAAGAGACACCATTCAGTGAATCCTCTGGAGTTCATATACTTATTCACCCGGAAAAAAAATCACTGTTACCGTATCCCTTCATGGCTTCCATATGCTAATTAGGAAGAGGGGGCGTGGGGCTTCCTCTTTTAGACGGATCTAGTTTCCTTTCACAAGCTTTACCATTTCAGTACATTACTCTCTTTAAATCTTTAGCTATCCCTTACCTAATCTTAGCTTACTTTAATAATATCCTATAGGCATAATGAGTTTTGTTCGTAAAGGTGAGCAAAAAGAAACAATAGGATCAGAAGGCAGCATTATCAGTAGATTACACTAGTGCCATTCGTTGAGAGTAATTGGAAAAATTGCTAATAGGAACTACACTAATACTCGATAATAATGGCTAGATACGGAGAAACTTTTTGAGGTACTTACGTACTAGTTACACCGATCTCGAGAACTGGCTTCCGTTCAGGCTCACGCTTAGTGATCCAGATCATGAAATGACAACTCAAATGAAGTTATCTCCATTATCAGCACATTTATATTGGTTAATCCCTATGGGCAATTTCATTGGTTGTTCTTCTTTCGTTCTAGTGTTCATTGTTTTGTGTTCACTTGCTGTTAAATTGGCGCTTTTTACAATTTATTGTTTCAGTTCTTCTTCAGTGTTATTTGTTTTTTAGTGTGTCGCACAATGCGATAACGAATATGCGTCCGATATGTCGACAGCGAAATAGCAACGATAATAGAGATCCTTTTGAAGTAATGTTAAGCTGCAAATCAGCTCATTTTCCACCGAAAACCCAGCTATCTATATTACCAACGAATTGGATTAACTAGAGTTTCGATGTAACCTTGAGCGAGCGTAGCGAGCAGAAACGCATAGCAATTATGTAATTCACTTAAGTGCTAATGTTATATAATTTAGGAAATTAGTAGCACTTAGGTTAATGGCATAATTACTACGCGTTTCCGCTCGCAACGCTCGCTCAAGGTTATATCGAAACTATAGTCAACCCAACTCGTTGATAATATTAAAACATGGTCATGGTGCCATAAATGATCTTAATAAATGGTCGCCATATTGCCTGATCCGGATCACTGACTGGGAGCCTGAACGGGAGCCACTAGTACATAAGAACCCTTTTTTCTTCCAAATCCACCCAAAGTGCACGACCTAATATAATAACTAGTTTTGTGTGGATTATGAATATCTATTGATTTATTTATTGATATTGTTAATAATTAAAATTACTTGATTAATTATCACATTATTTATTATTTACACTATTTTTACCTATGTCGGGTGCTCTTTAAAAAATACTATTTTTAAAATAAACTTACTGTATGAATACTTTTGACTCTTATTGGCGAATCCTTTCTACGGAAGATATTAGGCGTGGCTAGTCCTATTATCACATTACACAATACAATGTAATATGTCCATTTTAATACAACCGTAAATAAATAAGTAACGGAAATATATATATATATATATATATATATATATATATATATATATATTTATATATATATATATAGATATATATATATATATATATATATATATATATTACTAGCTGTTACCCGGTGTGCCATGCTACACCTACTTTATATTAAATAGGTGTTACCGGGTGTGGCATGCTACACATGTTTCATATTAAATACCTGTTACCCAGCATGTCATGGTACTCCTACTTTATATTATATATTAAAATGAATGATTATATGACACTTGTTCAAATTATGAGAAAGTAAGTTTATAAGTTGAGAGCTCAGTTAAAAAAATTATTTTTCAAATTTTCACTGAATGTGGGGTGGAAAATAAATTAACCCTTATTTTAAAAAGTATACTGGAATCATGTAATTGTAGTACCACTTTAAAGAAAATCCTAACCAAACTACCTGTGTATAATTTTTTAAAGAAAATAATGTGTGGTCCATATATAAATATATATTAAAAAATAGCAACAAAATGAAGCATTTAATTAAGGTTATACTTACTTAGTTATAAGTTTTAATCTAGTATAACTGAAACTATTCTTTATTTGTATTGTTTTTGTTTTTTTAAATATAATATTAATATGTTATGTTCTATACCTTTTCATGTAATAATCTGTAACTAAGGTTTTTCTTTCTATGATTGAAAAAGTAATTGATGCAGGATTTATGTTAATTGAGCCAAAAGGAAAGTATTAAAAACTTTTTGTTCCAAATAAACTTTCACATTTTGTTGTTGACATTTTCCATTATATTAAAGCTTCTCTTTCAAATCTTAAGGCTTATGAGCTCTTCTTTAAGGATAGCCCTTTTGTCATAGGAAATAGGGGTATCTAAGAAAAACAAATTTAGATATTTTTGTTGCAGCTATAGACAACAATGAATTAAAGCTATTTGGGAATTTCAATAAGGACTTATACTAAATAAATTAAAGGGGGATTAATTTGATTTGGCGAGGGGTCGAGGTTAGCTCAGTGGTAGAGCACTGGACTAATAAACTGGAGCACCTGAGATCGAATCTCGAGCAAACAATAAAGATTTTTTCTTCTAATGTCTTCGTTCTTGGGTTGAATTTGGCCTCACTGGCAGTCCCTAGGCCAACCCAGCCTTTAATAAATTTACCAATGGATACCCTGGGTGCTAATGGCTTGAGGTGTCGAAGCAGCCTAGGGGAAAATCAGGCGGCTGGGCATAGTACTGACCACACTATCTCCCTAGTGTGCTGTACAGTCATGAATCAGATTCCTCTATAGTATCTGCCACTTAGGGTCCTCGTGGCCTTTCTTTTTCTTTTTTTTTTTTTTTTTTTGATTTTGCAACAATATTGTGCTCAAATTGCAAGCGTATTTAAATAATGGAGTAGTCAGAGGATATAAATATCTCAGACAAAAGAAAGCAGATATAAAAATATAATAAAACTGCTGGGTGTAAATATGTCAATAATAAAGAGGCTTGGCATATTTAGATTAATAGAAAATTGCATGGAAAATTCAATTCACCTGGGGGGGGGGATAAATGAAAGAATTCATTTTAATAAGAAGGAAATAGTTTAAAGACAATTCCATAACAGCAAATTAAAATGATATAAACTTAAATATTAAAAGTGAACTTAAGTTAGGCTTGCGATGGACAAAACATTATAAAACAATAAAAATGATATAAAACTTTATATTATATATTAAAATGAATGATTATATGACACTTGTTCAAATTATGAGAAAGTAAGTTTATAAGTTGAGAGCTCAGTTAAAAAATTGTTTTTTCAAATTTTCACTGAATGTGGGGTGGAAAATAAATTAAACCTTATTTTAAAAAGTATACTGGAATCATGTAATTGTAGTACCACTTTAAAGAAAATCCTAACCAAACTACGTGTTTATAATTTTTTAAAGAAAATAATGTGTGGTCCATATATAAATATATATTAAAAAATAGCAACAAAATGAAGCATTTAATTAAGGTCATTCTTACTTAGTTATAAGTTTTAATCTAGTATAACTGAAACTATTCTTTATTTGTATTGTTTTTGTGTTTTTAAATATAATATTAATAATGATGATTAGATAGTTAGCCGTCGAGGTGATAAGCAAAGATGGAATGGTTGGGATTCGGCTAAATAAGCCTCAATATGATTTTGTTTTAAAAAATCTATATTTCGGACGTTTTGTCTACTGATTGGTAGCCTTCGTCAGCTAAAATGACAAAAAAAGAAATTAATACAGAAACCAAAAAAAGTTTATAATTGTGATAGGTAACAGAACTAAAAATACAATTAACTTATAAAAGAACATATCGTCTTAAATTCTTAGAATGAAAAAGTAAATAGGTACAATAATTGATTTTAATAGTAATTAGTAACATTAATTGATTTTACAAAGAAATATGAAACTACATACCAATGACAAATATAGTAGCTAGTAGGAGGTATATATATACAAATATAGTAGCTAGGTTAGTATCTTATTTCTTTGTAAAATTAATTAATGTTACTATTAGCTACTATATTTGTCATTGGTATGTAGTTTCATATTTCTTTGTAAAATCAATTAATGTTACTAATTACTATTAAAATCAATTATTGTACCTATTTACTTTTTCAATCTACTCATTCTAAGAATTTAAGACGATATGTTCTTTTATATCTTAATTGTATTTTTAGTTCTGTTACCTATCACAATTATAAACTTTTTTTGGTTTCTGTATTAATTTCTTTTTTTGTCATTTTAGCTGACGAAGGCTACCAATCAGTAGCCAAAACATCCGAAATATAGATTTTTTAAAACAAAATCATATTGAGGTTTATTTAGCCGAATCCCAACCATTCCATCTTTACTTATAATAGTAATATGTTATGTTCTATACCTTTTCATGTAATAATCTGTAACTAAGGTTTTTCTTTCTATGATTGAAAAAGTAATTGATGCAGGATTTATGTTAATTGAGCCAAAAGGAAAGTATTAAAAACTTTTTGTTCCAAATAAACTTTCACATTTTGTTGGTGACATTTTCCGTTATATTAAAGCTTCTCTTTCAATTCTTAAGGTTTATGAGCTCTTCTTTAAGGATAGCCCTTTTGTCATAGGAAATAGGGCTATCTAAGAAAAACAAATTTACAACTTATAAGTAAAGAAAATGTACAAGTAGTAGGTAAAAGACAGGCAGAAATGAGCGGAGTATATATATCAATACAATAAATTTTAACCAATCTTATTTTTAAAAACAATGAAAATACGGTAGTTGGAAAGAAAACAGCATGTAGAACTTGTTAGTAAAAACAGTACAAAAAAAAATATTAAACAGTAAAAACAACGCACATTTTTTATGTAGTGAAAAACAACGTCCAAAATACAGATTTCTTTTTGAAAGTCTGACGTTTTTCTCCTAGCCGAATCCCAACTATACCTGTCTTCGTATCTCTCCAGCGGCTAACTATCTCCATCTATACAAATTTAGATATTTTTGTTGCAGCTATAGACAACAATGAATTAAAGCTATTTGGGAATTTCAATAAGGACTTATACTAAATAAATTAATGGGGGATTAATTTGATTTGGCGAGGGGTCGAGGTTAGCTCAGTGGTAGAGCACTGGACTAATAAACTGGAGCACCTGAGATCGAATCTCGAGCAAACAATAAAGATTTTTTCTTCTAATGTCTTCGTTCTTGGGTTGAATTTGGCTTCACTGGCAGTCCCTAGGCCAACCCAGCCTTTAATAAATTTACCAATGGATACCCTGGGTGCTAATGGCTTGAGGTGTCGAAGCAGCCTAGGGGAAAATCAGGCGGTTGGAGCATAGTACTCACCACACTATCTCTCTAGTGTGCTGTACAGTCATGAATCCGATTCCTCTATAGTATCTGCCACTTAGGGTCCTCGTGGCCTTTTTTTTTTCTTTTTTTTTTTGATTTTGCAACAATATTGCGCTCAAATTGCAAGCGTATTTAAATAATGGAGTAGTCAGAGGATATAAATATCTCAGACAAAAGAAAGCAGATATAAAAATGTAATAAAACTGCTGGGTGTAAATATGTCAATAATAAAGAGGCTTGGCATATTTAGATTAATAGAAAATTGCATGGAAAATTCAATTCACCTGGGGGGGGGGGGATAAATGAACAATACAATACAATACAATATTTCCGGGCTGACCTCCTCAGTGGGAGCGCACCGCGGCCAATCGACCTATTGTGCTTGCCCGTCGTTGTCTCCCCTCAGAGTATTACCTTCCAGTAGTCCAGAAGTCTCCTAATGGATATTTCACCTGGTTCAAGATTGGTATCCTTCGTGTCACCAAAGTACCTGAACCGTATATGATCCAACCGTTCACAGTCACGGATGAGGTGTAACGGCGTCTCTTCTTCTGCTCCACACCATCTACAGGTGGGGGAGTTGACCAGCTTCATCCTATAAAGGTGCTTATTCAGTTTACAGTGTCCCGTAATTATTCCAATTGCTTCTCTGAGTTCCATTCTGTTTAGGAGCTTCAGCTCCTTCCAGGGTTCTCCAGAGGGCTTTTGAATAAAGCATTTGGTGTGCCTCAAAGTCTGGTTCTCCCAAAGGTTTTGCTGCTTCCCACGCAGCCATTGGTAAGTTATCCGTTTGAATAACGATGGTGGTGCCCCACAAAACGGAGCAGGGCCAATTGGTACAGTAGCGGCACCTCTTCCTGCAAGTAGGTCCGCTCTTTCATTGCCAGGGATTCCACTGTGCCCAGGTATCCAGTGGATCTCAACACAGTTTCTGTTCTTGGCCAATTCATTTAGTTCCATCCTACATTCCCTGACCAGTTTAGATTTAGTCATTGGGTTGCTTAAGGCTTTACAAGCAGCCAGGCTATCCGTTAGAATATTAATCCTTTTCCGGCTGTGTTGTGTTCCTCTCAATTGGATTGCGGCAGCAAGGATTGCATATACCTCAGCCTGGAAAACCGATGGCTCTCTTCCTAAGGCGATGTGGGTGCCCCCCCCTTGGCACCCCCTGTACCATATTCCTGAGCCAGTCCCCTCTGAGGTCTTTGATCCATCTGTGTAGACGTTGAATCCATTGGGTATGTTCATCGGTGTGGGCACCAGAGATTTCCGCTCCACTCCCGTGTTGACTCTGAAGCTTCTTTTGAAACCATATTCAGGGATGATTGCATCCGACGGAATACACAACTCCGGGATACTTCCAATAATCCTAAAGATTCTTGAATGTCCTCCCTGCGTCTGAGGTGCTCTAATCACATTTTGTGAGATCAGCCTAAGAGCTGTGGTCATGGCCATTCTTGCTACATGCAAATGTAACGGTGGTATATCCAGGAGTGCCTCCAGGGCGAGAGTGGGCGTTGATCCATCGCCCCACCTATAAGGAGGCATCCTTGTCTTTGTATTTTATTTACCATGGCTTTCATATGTTCGGTGTCCAGCCGGTGCCACCAAACTAATGCACCATAGGCAACAATTGGCCTGATTACGTTCAAGTATAGCCATCTGGCAATGTGTGGTTTGAGACCCCAGGTTCTACCACACAGCCTCTTGCATGTCCACAGAGCAAACGTGGCCTTGTTCCTTACATGTTCCAGGTGTGTTTTCCAAGTTAGTTTCTTGTCCAATAGTACCCCTAAGTACTTCACCGAATTGCTCAGGGGAATAATGTTCTCCTGAATTCTTAGGGTGCCGTATACCAGTCGTCGTTTTTTTGTAAAAGGGACTATGACCGTTTTACGTGCATTAATGCTGAGTCCTGACCTGGAGCACCACCTTGTGACTCGTTTAAGTGCTTCATTCATAAGGTCCGTTATCACCGTGGGCACAGTGCCTCTAATTAGAATGGCAAGGTCATCTGCATAGCCCTGTGTATAGAAGCCTGCATTATTTAGCTCCTTGATAATGGAATTGACTACCAGGCACCACAGCAGCGGTGATAAAACCCCTCCTTGTGGACATCCCCTTGTAGCCTTGACACGTATGTTAGCCTTCCCCAGGAAGGCACAAATTGTTCTTTCCCTCAGCATTGCCAGTGTCCATCTGGTTGTGCTAGGATCGATGTTAAAACTCCCCATAGCTTCTGCTATTGTGATTAGTGGGGTATTATCAAAAGCTCCCTTTTTGATCCTTGGGGATAAATGAAAGAATTCATTTTAATAAGAAGGAAATGTTTTAAAGACAATTCCATGACAGCAAATTAAAATGATATAAATTTAAATATTAAAAGTGAAATTAAGTTAGGCTTGCGATGGACAAAACGTTATGAAACAATAAAAATGATATAAAACTCCATGGTTGCTGCCTTCTCCTTAATGGAACATATTTTTTTAAAGGTTCTAAGATTGAGGGCTTGGAGGAATAATTTATGATAATAAAGTAAATATTTTTGGTACAAATCTAGAAGAGAATGTAATTGATTCCTTCTGGAAGTTATTCATAATGGGTATTACTACCATATTTTTTAAAATTAAATGTGCCTTTTGACCCTTTTTATAATTAAAATTGTTGAGATAAGAAATTATTTAAAAGTAGTAAAAGTGTGGGAGATTCATAAAAGCATGTCAAGTTCATATCCATTTATTACATACACAAACAGCAAGATGTACATCACTTCACATTATAAATTGTATAACCGACAAAAATGTTCCTCCCTAAGGCAGGAAGTATGAACAATATATGAAATATAAAATATCAAATTTAACATATTTCTGAATTTCTCAAATGTTTCTTTACACAATGAGTTTTTAAGCATGTCTCCAATATATTCATTTGACTCAAATGTTAGACAACTCCATTTTTTTCAATTGAAAAAAAATGGAGTTGTCCAACTTTGATACCAATCTCCTCAAATATACACTTCCGAATTGATTTTACCATTTAAGAATGCAGTCTCTATGTCCAACTGGTCAACATTTTGCATTTACAACTTTCTTATTTTCAACTAAATCCCAAGTATTATTTTGTTTAAAACTATACATTTGTATTTATCCAAGGCTTTCATCTAAAAATAAATCAAGTCCGGTTCCTTTTCTTCATTAAAATTTTTCATCAGTTCCCACTAACCTAACTATTAACTAATCATCATCATCAACATGCATAGTGACTATGATTTTATTATTCAAAAGTACTCCCGAGCTTCACTATAACGGATTAAAATGCAAATATTCACCTTCTTACCCCATTTAAAAGTCGTTATTTGTTCTGGTTTCTTAAGAACAACTTTACTACCATATAAACGTAACTTAGAAACATCTGGTTTCTTTCCAAATATATTTTATAGGATGTTTTATTCTCAATGGTTTTAGCTAAAGTGCGATTTTTCAAATAAGTTGCTCCACAAACAATTTTTGGCCAAAACTTTTTTACAACAATAGATTCTGCCAGTAAACAATGACATATATTCATAATTGTTCTAAAAAATTGGTCAGCAGTTCCCTTTAATTTGTGAATATATGAGGGCATGGATTAATTTAGGTACTCTTATTCTTTGTAAAAGCATAAATCATACTATTTAAATATTCCTTACCATTGTCACATCTCATAATTTTAATTCTCTTATTGGTTAATTTCTCTTTCTTATTTTCAACTAAATCCCAAGTATTATTTTGTTTAAAACTATACATTTGTATTTATCCAAGGCTTTCATCTAAAAATAAATCAAGTCCGGTTCCTTTTCTTCATTAAAATTTTTCATCAGTTCCCACTAACCTAACTATTAACTAATCATCATCATCAACATGCATAGTGACTATGATTTTATTATTCAAAAGTACTCCCGAGCTTCACTATAACGGATTAAAATGCAAATATTCACCTTCTTACCCCATTTAAAAGTCGTTATTTGTTCTGGTTTCTTAAGAACAACTTTACTACCATATAAACGTAACTTAGAAACATCTGGTTTCTTTCCAAATATATTTTATAGGATGTTTTATTCTCAATGGTTTTAGCTAAAGTGCGATTTTTCAAATAAGTTGCTCCACAAACAATTTTTGGCCAAAACTTTTTTACAACAATAGATTCTGCCAGTAAACAATGACATATATTCATAATTGTTCTAAAAAATTGGTCAGCAGTTCCCTTTAATTTGTGAATATATGAGGGCATGGATTAATTTAGGTACTCTTATTCTTTGTAAAAGCATAAATCATACTATTTAAATATTCCTTACCATTGTCACATCTCATAATTTTAATTCTCTTATTGGTTAATTTTCCAAGCAATTAAACACTTATTTATATTCTATATTAACACCATGTATGGCATAACTAAAAGATGAAAATAGACAAACAAAGGTTAAAACTGAAATGTTTTAAAACACAGTTTTAACGAAATGTTTCGAAAAAGATTTGTTAAAAACATAAACCGTTTAAATGTATTTGCAAGCTTTTACTAAGCAAATGCATGTGATAAAACGGAGGCATAAATTAATTATTAAAGGCATAGTTTTTAATAAGCAATAAAATAGCATAGTAACAAAAATAGTAAACAAAGGGAATGGAAGTTAAACTTATAGTTCTACTTACTTGACTTACATGGTTATAAGATAAATGAAAACACCAAACTTAAAAAAGTTTGATACAGACACTTTTGCAAACTTTATGAAGTTTGATTAACGCACGTTTGAAAACTTAAAAAGTTGGCAGACACTTAAAAAAGTTTCATGAAACTTAAAAAGTTAGATGTATGAATGTTAGATATAATCACTAAGGCTAAAAAAAGAAAAAATGTTCAAGCTTAAAACGTAAATGTTTTAGAGCGAAAAATGGCTTCTAAGCACAGTGTTGTCCTACAGAAATAAATTTATGTTATACGATATATTTACTTTTTATTACTTTAAGATAGACTTAAAAGACTAAAAGATAGGCTTAAAAAATGTTCAAACTTAAAAAAGTTCAAAGTTAAAAAAGTTTGATACACACGTTTGCAAACGTAATGTAATTTAAATTATAATTTCTAATTAAACAAACAAAGGTTAAAACTGAAATGTTTTAGAACAAAGTTTTAACGAAATGTTTCAAAAAAGATTTGTTAAAAACTTAAACCGTTTAAATGTATTTTCAAGCTTAATTCTGTCGCAAAACTGAATAACACCTAAGAGCCCAGTGTTGTCTTACTTGATATATACTTCTTAAACAGAAATATGATTTTTCTCCAAATTCTGAGAATATAAGGCTATTTTGAGAATAGGTAAAACTTTAAAAGAAGTTAAAATAAAACTCTAAAAATAAGTATAACTTAAAAAAAAGTAAAACAAAAACAAAAAGAAAGTAAAACTTAAAAAAAAGAAGAGTTTTGTTGGCTTGCTAATTTCCATCTATATTGCCGTTCTTCTTTGAAGAAGTTGCAACACTGGAAGAAAATGGCTATTTCGGAGAATTTACTCCTTCATAAATGACATTTTCGAAGGCGTAACTCCCGAACTGTGAATCCTAGAAGATTTTGAGCTAGACTACGAGATTTCCCGGATCAAGACGTATCTATGTGCGAAGTTTGGTCAATATCAGACAAACGGTGTGGATTTGTATAAGGAACAAACAAACAGACAAACAGAAAAACAGACAAACAGACAGACACGTGATTTTTATATATATAGATATATTTATAGAAGCGAAGCTGTTGGTTCCGCATGGGACTTGAGCAACTACCTGCAGCCCTACCTCCACCGCCTTGGGTTTGCAGACTCAGACATTTGCCCTCTCTGTTCAACCGGAAGGATGGTGGAAAGTCACCTCCTTATCTGTTCCGAACTTAACCATCACGATGCGAAGCATTCGGTGTCAAATGGTTCAACCGCCACTGAAGAGAGTTGGATAACAATAATCATAATAATGGAGCCACCGCATATATGTGAGTATGAGAATTTAACTAAATGAGGGTTAGAATTCCTCACTTACGTTTGAGAAATACAATACACAGAAATATCTTCTTACAATATTTTGTTGGAATTTTTGGAAGGTGAAAATTAATGTTCACAATGAGAAATTGCAAACTCTGAATATTTTGGACCCTCTGTTACTCATCATGATAATGTATTTATGTTTGACATAGATATTGAATAGTTTCCGGAAATTCATATAACAATAACAAAGTCTGCATGACCTCGTGGTTGAGTATTATGATAACCTACCCTAAAATATCTACATGCCGGTATTATTGTAAAGCTGCTTTGTAATTTTCACACGGCTTCCGTCACTTTTCATGAATTTCTGGCGTTTCAAAGTAATAAATTGTTCCTAGATGGAAGTTTAAATAGTCAAAGGGCAATATTTATTTTAGAAAATTTACTACTTTAATAAATATACTTTTACTTTTCTTCAACAGGATGCAAACTGTACTTGTCCTAACACTAGTTCATATACAGGGTATTTTGTAGGGAAAATACGGTTTTCGCTTCAAGAAACGAAATGTTTTTATCAAACAAAAAAATTGTAAAAGAAGTCCGAGTCGCAAAAACTGCGTCATCTTAGCCCGTTTCCGATCTTACCCGTAGTGTCATTAGTAATCCAATAGAAGCAGATATTGGTAGGTTTTGATTTTTCGTGAAATATATAAAATGAAATCTCAAAGATAAGGAAAATTTTAGACGTGACAATAGGACCCCAAGTAGAAATTATTCCATCCTCTGTTTCTACTTTTCAACTAGGAAAACAATATTGCCAATTTTTTTCCTCATTTTCTTACCTTGTTCTACTAAAATTCACATTTTAATGTTAAATACAGTTTAAAGTCAGGTAAACAGAGAAAAACCCCGTTAAAAAGAATAAAGACTATCGAACATGAGCACTTATTTCTCCGTTTATATCGCCCCATTGAAATTTACTTAGGAGCCTTTTTTATAGAGCATTTAGTAAGCATATATCAAGATATTGAAACAAATTTAAGGGGACTCCAAAACTTTTCATTTATGTTAACAAAATTTTGTATTCAAATACTTCGCTTACTACAAACGCATCCAAACTATCTTATTATCGTGTTTATGTCAAACGTCTGGAACAACTCTCCATTGAATCAATTGTTTGTGTATACCCAAATAGAAAATTAATTAGGAAAACTAATTCCCGTAAACGGTTAAAGAAGAAAATGGTAGAAACCCTATAAAAAGTGTACCTGTAAGCATTTTAATAGAAAACCGTTAGGTCTACGATTTTTTTGTAGCGAAGTTCACCTCAAAACCCATGTTCGAGGGGACGGATTCTGCTTGTTAACGAACTTGACTGAATTTTGAAATTGTAAAAAAAGAAAATGTCATTTGCCGACAGAGGAATGATATATAAACACATATAAACTCTAGATTTGAAGTAACTAATTGACAACATATAGGTTCAGATGGTAAATATACGTCTGGAGGAATGTACAAACAATTCGTAACAAGTTCATGTATTCTAAAATTATTGTCGTTCATAAATTACTCA
The DNA here is from genome assembly GCA_946811695.1 of Gonocerus acuteangulatus. NCBI lineage: Eukaryota > Metazoa > Arthropoda > Insecta > Hemiptera > Coreidae > Gonocerus > Gonocerus acuteangulatus. The sequence continues at coordinate 54,722,580 of OX328127.1, read as the reverse complement.
ATTAACTAAGCATTGTAGTTGTTATCTGAGATATAAATCATTATCCAACTTCCCAGCAAGAAGAGACTAAGAGGAATTGATGCGGAAGGATGGACCAAGTTCCCCTTACCTATCAAGCTGCTTTCAGACGAGATAACGGATATCTACAATGTCAGCCTTATCGGTTCCAGACTAGGTCCCTTTGTACAATACCTGATACATGCAATTATCCAGGTTACAACAATCAACTTATTTCTCTCAGAACAATTAATCATTGAAGTTGCCAAAGTTTCGGCTTGAATTGCCAACCATCTTCAGGGCTATGAAGGTGGGCGGGAAAAGTTTCCTATCGTGGAGGCTACATTTCTCTTACACCACATCAAAATGCAGACTCTTCAATACGGAACTGTTCTCCCACTCCTCCATAGTTCTGAAGATGGCTTATAATTAAAGACGAAAGGTTGGCAAAAATATAACTCATTTTAGATATAAAATGCAGTTTTATTTAACATAGTATGTTTTTAAAAAAATCATTGTATTTGTAGATAATCATAGTTCGGATTTATTATAACCGAATCCCGATCATCTACGTCTTCTCTTTTTAAAGTTATTCGGTAGTTTACGTCAATTTTAATTTGTTTATAATTATTATTATTCATGATTCATTTTCATTGCGCTCATACTTGTTTCTTGCGCTTGAGCTGTTTTGGGCATCGGGCCAAGCTGCACCACTCCTTATTTAGTCCTGGGCGCATCTCTGTAAAATCGTGGCTAAACATGCATTCTTAGAGGGGGGGGGACTAATGTTTGCAGGAATATCTCGGGGGGACAAATAAATCATGACTTTGCAAAACAGTAATGATTATGAAAACGAAATGGTACAAAAATTACATTTTCATAACTTTTTTTCTGTAACTTTAAATGCATTTAGGGTCGTCATATTCTATGAATAAAATAAAAATGTTCATTATGTTGTTGTATTTGTGTTATTAACTCATAAAATTTATTTTAAAAGTTTTTGCATAATTATTTTACAATTGAGAAATTAGCGAAAAAATTACATTTTTTTAATTGTCTCATAATCCAAACGGAATTCTTAACATATTTGAAATATTATTAAAACAAAATAATGTATCATAATAATTATGTTCAATTACTTATTTATTATGTGCTTCTAAATTGATTTTCCAGGTTAAATATAGAATAGCAAAAACTAAAATAATTGGTTTAACTGACTTAATTTCTAGAAGAAAAAGGCCGTCACGCAGGAGCTGCATAACTAAGCACTTTCCTCAGAATTGTTGTAGTGTAGACTACATTACTGAATAATTTGCTGTAAATATCCTATATAAATAAAATAAAAACGTGAATAGTTCTGCTCATTTACATTTCTTATGAGGACTGTTCAATTATTAACTTTGTAAATAATTTGTTTCCAGAGTTATGTTTATACAAAATACTGCACTACTTAATAAAAACACAAAAACGTCACATTCCGTTTTTTGATCTGACGCAGGAACAGGATACAGTCCCTCTAGTGGGAGATAACGCTCCTCGTGGCGGCTAGTATACTTCGTGGGTATCTCATGAGAAAGAAGTGTTGTAAAAATGAAGTAAATCGGTCAATCGGAAAGGGGGGTTTACTTTAAACTCTGTTTCATTACAATTAACCAGCCAGACGTAGGTTTCCAAAGCCGCGGCTTTAAAGTTTAAAGTAAACCCCCCTTTCCGATTGACCGATTTACTTCATTTTTACAACACTTCTTTCTCATGAGATACCCACGAAGTATACCGCTTTTCGTTACAATACAGCATAAATTACGACCGGAATGAGTATATTAGTACTTTAGGTCCGGAGTAAGCCCCCCGTCCAAATAACCCGATTTAGTTTATTTTTACAACCCATTTTTCTCTGTTGATTACCACCACGAATACCAAGTTCCGTCAAAATTTAACAAAAATTACGGGTGGCAGTGGGCAAATTGGTATTGTGGGTCCGGAGTAAACCCCCCCCCCCCCTCTAATGAACCGATTTAGTTTATATTTACAACGTATTTCTCTCTTTAGATCAAAATAACGAATACCGAGTTTCGTTGAAATATAACAAAAACTACGGCTGGTATGGTCAAATTAGTGTTTTAGGTCCGGGGTAAACCCCCCCCCCCTCCCGATGGACCGATTTTGGTGGTTAACGAACTCGTTCAATCGTTTGCTATTTGAACGCTATATACCAAGTTTCGTGAAGAAAAAACAAAAACTCTGGCCGCTATCGTGTTAACAGACACACACACACACATATATATATATATATATATATATATATATATATATATATATATATATATATATAAATACACACATATAGATATATATATATAAATTTTAACGGGGGTCATTTTCGGTGTCTACTAGGTAGGATCGATAAAAATTCGAAGAAATTTTTCAAAAATTCCGTCATGATTGCAACCTCAATAGCTACTTTCCTTCGGAGGAAAGTGCTAAAATGGGGAAGTCAGTATGAGAGGTTAGTGGGAGGGAATGATAGATGTGGAAGCTAGAGGGCGAGTCGAGGAAGCAGAAAAGGGGAATATGACGGAAACAGGGAAGGGTAGGAAGTGGTTAGAGTAACTCTTAAACTCATTAGGGAGGGCTAATGAACGAGTTTCGAGGAACGAATCGCTCCCCCAAGTCCCGGCTCTCTGGACCCAATCCCTCGTTAGGATGAGTCATCAAGAAAAGATCTGGATCCCAGCCTTGGTCGCATTTCTTCTTTGGGAACTTGGAACTTAGGCCGCTGTACTGTTAAAGCTATCAAAAGGGCAGATTCTTTCCGCCCAAAAGGGCTAAAGGGACCTGAGATAATTATTGTAACTGTTAACCGTTAATGCTCTAAAATATTATTGACATCTTCTTGAATGGTTCCGGAAGATGCTTCTATTTGATCTATGTGTCCCTTAACAGAAGGCATAACCCATTCTACACACTGCTCAAGACTGTGTGAGGCCTACCTATCTACGAGGTAACCTCTGAAGGATCTCCGAGTCATCGCTCAGATCCACCTGATGAGTCATTGGATACAAATTCTACTTATCGATGGCCGATTCTGCCGTTTCGGTCATTTAACTGCGTGTGGACCTTGTGGACAACCGCAAAAAATTTGATTCACTAGCTTTCCACATGTAGCCTCAGAAGTGCAAGGGAATTAATCCTGTACAGTCATTTCCCCACCCATAGCAAACCAGCTCATAAAATAAAGTGTTTGTTTTCTAATATTTCGCACAGTAATGTAATAGATGTATGCACATTATCAAAACCTCTTAAATCATTAGGGGTCTAGCTTAAGAACTGAGGAAACGGACTTTATATTACAGCGAGCTTTTATTCAATTTAGCTACTTATAGTCGTATAGGGTGTCATCTTGTTCCAGTAGGTAGTGTCTGGATGTGTGTCAGGTGTGTTGTAGATTTTTTTGGATTCCCATGCGGTAGATGAGGGATCCAGTCCCACCGGCTGCTGTGTATCCATTCATGGCACGGGCGTATATAAGGGAGAGGGCTGCTGCCTCCCACCCAAATTCTGATGTCATCGAAAAAAATGTGTCATAAGAACCTTAAAATAAAATAAATAAGATCATTTAGCTCATAAAAAAATAATTTTTATTGGGTGTAACAGCAGTTAGTTGGCAAACTATTCCATGTTCTAGATTGTTAGTATTCCATACCCCCAAATGCTTTCAGCCCTGCGGGAATTATTTTCTATATACGCCTGTGATTCAAAGGCCCGTTGAAAAGATTCTTTGTTTCACCACGATTAGGAAGGGTGGCAACCTTGCCTGGTGCATAAAAACTAGTCGTAGTAGTTAATTGGATTTTGTTTTTGTTTTATTTTATAATGCATGTACATTTATTTTTCGTTATGCTCAATCTTAATTCAGAGAGAAAAATTGTAAATTTTTAAGAGAAATAAAATATTTGTTCATTCACTCATATTAGCAGGTTATTTCATTACAATACAGATCTACAAAGTAAGATTCTCAAATAAAAGTCAACAGGTGTTCGATAAAAGGATGTATAGCGTTTACAAGCAAACAGCAAAAAAAAAAATCATTCTTGACAGCGGAAAGTAATATTTTTTATTGAAATATTGTATTGAAAGCAAACAGGAGGAGGGTGTAATCTCACGTGGATTATCGACACGGGCGAGGATTTGCCCTCTCATCCTTCCTCTTTCCAGCTCAAATTGACACACAACGAGAATACTCACAAATATTTGCTTGCCAGATAAGGTTATTTCCCCAGATACTGTTTGGTAATGGCCTATCTTCCACCTCGTTCCTAAAAGATTTACGCAATATTCTCATATTTTAGCTATATCTTCCAGAAATCAAATAGAGAATAACATGTTTTACGCCGGTTACTCTAAATCTATGTATTTGTAACTGTAAACGACCTTAAAAACGTTGTAGCTTTTATTGCCTTTGAAATTTGAATGGTGCGTCGATCAATGAAATTCAAAAATTCTTTCGAGATATTATATTATATTTTCTTAAATATCTAGCAACTAGTTCGGAAATCGTGATAACTGTAAAGCGTCTATTTGAAAGCTTAATATAGATTCTACATTAAAGAGTTTTAAGCAATTTGTGATAGAGTGATCTTATTTGGAGAACTCGGTGCAAAAAATTGTCGGTTTTGTACTTTTGGAACCGTTTTTGTCTCTGTAAGTCTTAGTTTTAGCACTTTCCTCCGAAGGAAAGTAGCTATTGAGGTTGGACTCATGACGGAATTTTTGAAAAATTTCTTCAAATCTTTATCGATCCTACCTAGTAGACACCGAAAATGACCCCCGTTAAAATTTATATATATCTATATATATATATATATATATATATATATATATATATATATATATGCATATATATATATATGTGTCTGTTAACACGATAGCGGCCAGAGTTTTTGTTTTTTCGTCACGAAACTTGGTATATAGCATTCAATTAGCAAACGATTGAACGAGTTCGTTAACCACCAAAGTTGGTCCACCGGAAGGGGGGGTTTACCCCGAACCCAAAACACTAATTTGAATATCTCAGCCGTAATATTTGTTATATTTCAACGAAACTTGGTATTCGTAGTATTAATATAGAGAGAAAAGTGAGATATAAAAATGAACTAAATCGGTTCATTAGAAGGGGGGGTTTACTCCGGACCCACAATACCAATTCGCCACTACCAGCCGTGATTTTTGGTATATTTCGATGAAACTCGGTATTCGTAGTGGCAATCCACAGGTAAATAACTGTTGTAAAAATAAACTAAATCGGTTCATTAGGAGGGGGGGGTTTACTCCGGACCCACAATACCAATTCGCCACTACCAGCCGTGATTTTTGGTACATTTCGACAAAACTCGGTATTCGTAGTGGTAATCTACAGGTAAATATGTGTTGTAAAAATAAACTAAATCGGTTCATTAGAAGGGGGGGTTTACTCTTGACCCAAATTCTTAATATACTCATACCGGTCGTAATTTCTGCTGTATTGTAACGAAACGCGGTATACGTCGTGGGTAACTCATGAGAAAGAAGTGTTGTAAAAATGAGCTGAATCGGTCAATCGGAAAGCGGGGGTTTAATTTGTAATATATTTCAATAGAAAAGCCCGTCAGGTTCACAAAGCCGCCGCAAGGAGCGCTAGAGTGACTGTATCCTGTTCCTGCGTTAGATCAAAATACGATAATATGAGGTTTGTTGTATTTATTACGTAGTGTAATAGGTACCATGTGTAAACATAACTCTGGAAGCAAATTATTAATTGATCAGTTACTCATTACAAATTTAAAAGAGAACTATTCATGTTTTTATTTTATTTATGTAGGATATTTTAAGCAAATTGTTCTGGAAAGCAATCTACACTACCCAAATTCTGAGGAAAGTGCTTAGTTATGCAGCTCCTGCGTGACGGACTTTTTAAATGGCTGTTGTCTTTTTAGCACTTTCCTCCGAAGGAAAGTAGCTATTGAGGTTGGACTCATGACGGAATTTTTGAAAAATTTCTTCAAATCTTTATCGATCCTACCTAGTAGACAGCGAAAATGACCCCCGTTAAAATTTATAAATATATATATATATATATATATATATATATATATATATATATATATATATATATATATATATATATATATATATGCATAAATATATATATGTGTCTGTTAACACGATAGCGGCCAGAGTTTTTGTTTTTTCGTCACGAAACTTGGTATATAGCATTCAATTAGCAAACGATTGAACGAGTTCGTTAACCACCAAAATCGGTCCACCGGAAGGGGGGGTTTACCCCGAACCCAAAACACTAAGTTGACCATTTCAGCCGTAATATTTGTTATATTTCAACGAAACTTGGTATTCGTAGTAGTAATATAGAGAGAAAAGTGAGATATAAGAATGAACTAAATCGGTTCATAAGGAGGGGGGGTTTACTCCGGACCGAGAATACCAATTCGCCACTACCAGCCGTGATTTTTGGTATATTTCGACGAAACTTGGTATTCATAGTGGTAATCTACAGGTAAATATGTGTTGTAAAAATAAACTAAATGGGTCCATTAGGAGGGGGGGTTTACTCCAGACCCACAATACCAATTCGCCACTACCAACCGTGATTTTTGGTATATTTCGACGAAACTCGGTATTTGTAGTGGTAATCTACAGGCAAATATGTGTTGTAAAAATAAACTAAATCGGTTCTTTAGGAGGGGGGGTTTACTCCGGACCCAAATTACTAATATACTCATACTGGTCGTAATTTCTGCTTTATTGTAACGAAACGCGGTATACGTCGTGGGTAACTCATGAGAAAGAAGTGTTGCAAAAATGAGCTGAATCGGTCAATCGGAAAGGGGGGTTTACTTTGTAATATATTTCAATAGAAAAGGCAGCCAGATATAGGTTCACAAAGGCGCCGCAAGGAGCGCTAGAGGGACTGTATCCGGTTCCTGCGTTAGATCAAAATACGATAATATGAGGTTTTTTGTATTTATTACGTAGTGCAGTAGGTACTATGTGTAAACATAACTCTGGAAGCAAATTAATAATTTATCAGTTACTCATTACAAAATTAAAAGAGAACTATTCATGTTTTTATTTTATTTATGTAGGATATTTTCAGCAAATTGTTCTCGAAAGCAGTCTACACTACCCAAATTCTGAGGAAAGTGCTTAGTTATGCAGCTCCTGCGTGACGGACTTTTTTCGTGTTAATTTTTTCATTAAAACATTATAAGAAAACGAAAAGTCTATTTGTAATATTTGTGATTTCCGCTTGGCTACTGCCAGTTTCCTGTGCATTTTGGAGGGTAAATGGCCCAATTAATAATTTTTATTTAATTTTAGAGTAAACCCAAACTTATAATGTACCAAATTTGTTATTTTAATACACAATAGGTATTTCTCATTGGTTTGGCATCATATCTACACCGAGTTTCTTTTAAAAGAAGTAAAATTACCGGCCGAAAAGGGCAAATTCATAATTTGATTCTGGAGTAAACGGTAACTCCTAAAGAACCGTCTGAGTTATTTTTACAAAAGATTTTTCTGCTTAAACCCACTATGTATAACGAATTTCGTTACACTATAACAAAAATTACGGCCAGAATGATTGGCAAAATTGGTAAACCCAATCTTTAGATAGACCGATTTTGCTGGGTGCAACTCGTAAATAGTTTGTTATTCGAATGCTTTATGCCAAGTCTCGAGGCAAAAAACTGTGGCTGCTATCGTGTTAACAGATATATATAAATGATAAAGGGCATCGTTTTTGGTATCTAGTAGGTAGAGTAAAAAAAAATTTGATAAAAGTTTTCAAAAAATCTTTCATGCAAAGTCATCTCATTCCTTCCAACGTGCTAAAGCAGAATTAGATCAAGTTGGGTAAAAACCGTTTTCGCTTTGATCCTAGGATTCCCAAATCCATAGAACAAGCTAATTAAATGCCCTGGACCGTGGGCATGCCCTACTATTATTAATATTTAAAAAAGACCGGATGTACCGGGAAGATTGTGTAAAATGTTTATGTGTTTAAGCATCCCCGCCCCCACGCTTCCTACACAAATTACTTTGTTATTCATACGAACGCTATCCAATTTACTCCCCATCCTAATCTTCTTAGACATGGGTTATTCAAATCGCCCGCCATCAAATATGCTTTCATTTTACAGCAGCTTCCCCACTTTTTCTCTCCGAGATTACCTTAAATACTGAATAGCACTTTCCTTAGTTTAAGGATTTACGTCTATTATCAATGGAATGCGCTATTCCCTGATGAAAACAAAAATTCTGATTGGTGGAAGATTCGACATTTAAAATTATATCCTACTAAACTTTAAGCGATTTGAAAAAAATAAAATTATAAACTCAATGTTTTTATCCAAGTCTTAACAATTTTTTCATATCACACTCATCAATTCATTCTAACATATCATGGTTAAATAAATTTCCTTTCCTACTAGAGGGTCTTCCCGAGTGAGGGTATCGACCGTTTGGGCTTTCTTATTAAGTTATGATGTCATAAACATTTTCTAATACTTTTTAAATGTATTTTTCTGTTCAACACTCGATACAAGCAAGATTTTTTTTTTATTTTTTTGTTACTGCGTTTCTACGTCCTGGACGTTAGCGTCGAACAATAAAAGTTTTAGCGCGGTTCCTCCCTCCCCCATAGGGAGGAACCCCGCTTATAAGGTTGATACAATGAAACAATCCGAAAGTGCCGACTAGAAAATTTCGCGTTTCAGAACCCCTAGAAACCGAAAATAACGGTGGTTCAAATTTGTATATATATATATATATATATATATATATATATATATATATATATACATATATGTATATATTTATTTATATATATATATATATATATATATATATATATATATATTTGTCTGTTCGCTCATTTCTGGCTTCCCTAATGGTCCGATTGTAATGAAATTTGGTACAAAAATCCGTCGTCCAATTTGAAAGGTCAAGTTCGTTAACCAGCAGAATCCGCCCACTGGAAGATGGCGTTTGGGGCGAAATTCGCGCAAAAAAAATCGTAACGCTTACGTTTTTGACTTCATAAGCTTGTGAGTACTCGTTTTATAGGCTTCTTGGGCTAGGAAAACGAATGAAACCATTTCCAAGGCGATGGCTTTAACCGTTTTCGAGAAAATTAGAAAAATAGTTTTCGAATACCGTTTTTGGTTTGGGTACTTAGAATCATAGGATTCAGTTGAAACATTTTCTACATGTTCTACTATCATTAAAACTAATATGTTGAAATTTTGGTTACGTTTGGAGTTAAGGAAGGATTAAAATAAAATATTTTATTAACAGACATGAAAAGTTTTGGGAACTTCGTATACATTCCCTAATATCTCGAAAACGTTTTGAAATATTGGCAAACGGAGGGTTACCATGCGAAAGCTTACTAAATGTTCTACAAAAAAGATTCTGAAACAATTTTGGATTAGACGATGTCAATCAGAGAAATACGAGCTTAAACTTTGAAGTAATTGATTTCGTTTATTTGAACGGTTCTTCTTTTTTGTTTTTATTCCTTGTTATTTTGTCATTTCTTATAGTAGGATAATGTATTTGACAATAAAAAAGATTAAGTAAAATAAGAAAAACAATTCATTGTTAGAAACATAGCTTGCCAAGAGAAAGAGATTCGATGACGTCTTTTGAATATTTTCAATTGACTTTATTCTGTTGGTTTTTTATTTTATTTTTTAATTGATTTTATTTGTAGAATTATAACTATAGTAAAAGAACACAAGAATATGTGAATAATTTTGATATTTTCCAATTCATTGAAACGTATGAAATGAAGTATCGGTAGAAGAGGATTCTAGGGTCTGGCGGACCCGACCAGTCATAAAACCCTTTGAACAAAGGCCGAGGAAAATATTATTTGTTTCTATTCTAAGCTTTTCAAATGACAATAGGGATATGAACAGGAACCGCGCTAAGATGATGCAGTTCCTGCGAGTCGGACTTTTTTTACTATTATTGTTATTTTTGAAATTTATCCGAAAGGTCATACTGCCAAACTTTACGCCTACTCGCTCCTTTAGATTCCGCCCACTCCCTTCGAGTTGCATTCAATCTCTTAGTTGATTAATGATCAGAGCACTAAAGAGATATTGTGGTCGTTTCGAGCTTGTAACTTCCATAAGCTAAAAGCTAGGCCGACGAAATAGGAGTCATAAACTTATGTGGATACCGACGTCAATTAAATCATCAACGTAGCAATCAATCGATATCAAAATCGGACTAACTGTTAAAAATGTTACCTCGCAAAAAACGTGTCAACTTATATCGACGTTTAAATATCAATAAAAAATACGCTTGAAGTATATTAACGTAAAACCGTAAGTGCGGTTTTTCTATCGAATTTCGCAGAAAAAAAATACTCGTCCTATTGTGCGGGTTCTGCTGCTTTGCGCGCTTGATATATCGTTTGAGACAAATTATTTCTCTATGGACAAACGTTTTTAAATTGAGTAGTTCCATAAGTCCGTGTGGTTCATGCATTTTTTTTTGTATTTTATTGTAACTGTCACAAAGAATCACATCACTGAGAGAAATATCTAGGCGCACGGTAGTGCGCCAGGCAAAGTTCCGGCCTAAGCATACTGTGTGTATATTACAGGCGGTCTTAGAGCCGATTTTTACCCTCTCATAACTTTCAACCAGGTAAAGATAAAGTATTAAATTTTACACAGATATTATACTACTAGATGTGAGTAAAACTGGAAATTTTCATAATTCTACATCAAATAGTTTCTGAGATATAAGCGATCGAAAATCGGGATTTATAGGACTCACTCACTCACTGACTCATCAAAATTATTAGGCACTTCCCATGATGCTAGAGACTTGAAATTTTGCATGAAGATAGATATGAAGACGTTATTAATGGAAAAAATCGAAAAATCGCGAAAAGTTGTGTTTGACTCCGCTTCCGGGGCGGGGGCGTGCCAGTTTTGTACTTCCTTCGGAAACCCATGATGTGGGGTATCAAATGAATTGTCTCGGTATGAAGAACCTATATTTGATGTTTTAAGAAACAATTAGACGCATATAGGCTCGGTAAAAATCTTATACCAGCTGTCTGTCTGTATCCGTACTGTTTGACCGATTTTGACCAAACTTGGGACACAGATGGGTCTTGATACGGGGAGAATCATAGGCTAGGTTAAGTTGTCTATCAGCTGTCTGTCTGTCTGTTTGTTCCTTATACAAATACACACCGTTTGACCGATTTTGACAAAATTTGACACACATGTCGGTCTTTATCCGGGTAGTGTCATAGGCTAGTCAAAATCGTCTATCAGCTGTCTGTCTGCATGTTTGTTCCTTACACTAATTCACACCATTTGACCGATTTTGACCAAAATTGGCACACAGGTAGGCCTTGGTCCGAGGAATGCACTAGGCTAGGTAATAAAGGTCTTTCAGCTGTCTGTCTGTATGTTTGTTCCTTATACAAATTCACACCGTTTGTCCTATTTTTACCAAACTTGGCACGCAGGTAGGTCTTGATACGGGAGTGTTATAATACCTATGACGTTTTCTACTTTTTGTTCCATCGAAATGCCATCATTCCTTCTGAAACCCATCATGTGGGGTATCAAATGAATCTCTTGGTAAGGAGAACCTATATTTGATGTTTTAAAAAACATTTCGACGCATCTTAACAAAAACAGTTGTGAATTCTTTCTTAAATGTAGTAAATAAAGTCGTAGGGGTTCACTGCATAATATACTTCAAAGCAGATACCAAGTTTTTCAAAGTCGAGCCATCTACATTACAAAGTTTAGGATCACAAACCCAAAATGTATCGTCTTTGTTCTTATATTTTTCTTGAAGGCCTTCTGCACTTTCCCTATTGTGATCTTTATCCTCGGGATAAGGTTCCTGTGTTTTACAGTGTAATAGTTTAGTTAAGAGAGCAATCAATTTGTCCTCAAGAGTAATGTCATCGGAAAGAGCTTCTAACTTTTCTAGTCTAGTGATTAGATGTATGTTGGTTGATTATTGGTATCAAATATCAAGCAGTAAGGAGAACCTATATGAAGTACAAAAGCCAGTAGGTATGCGGCAACTAAATTCGATTTATTACTTAGAAAAAAGTAATGAGATCCCTAAAAAAACATAAATGTGAAATAGAGGCCAAGTTCCTGCCCCCACAAAGAAACACTCCCTTCCTCAAAAATATCCCCTCCTAAAACCCCCCAAAAACGCCTTACCATTCTACACTCTAAAAAAGTAGTATGAGTTGGTGTATTAATTCAACCAAAAATATTTGCCAATACAAGAGATGATACAAGAGAGTCCAAGTTCATTACTTGGAAGACCTCATCGTTACTTACTAAGAAGAGTAATGACACTTCAACTGACCTTTAAAAACAACAATAAAAATACTTATATCCATTTACTAAAATATCACTTTCCTCAACCAGGTATATTCTTAAACTTGGCAATGTTTAGTTTTTCTCTAAAAATAATTTCAGCACAAAAAAAACATTGCCAAGTTTAAGAATATACCTGGTTGAGGAAAGTGATATTTTAGTAACTGGGTATAAGTATTTTTATTGTTGTTTTTAAAGGTCAGTTGAAGTGTCTTTACTGTTCTTAGTAAGTAACTATGAGGTCTTCCAAATAATGAACTTGGACATTTCTTTCTTGTATCATCTCTTGTATTGGCAAATATTTTTGGTTGAATTAATACACCAACTCATACTACTTTTTTAGAGTGTAGAATGGTAAGGCGTTTTTGGGGGGTTTTAGGAGGGGATATTTTTGAGGAAGGGAGTGTTTCTTTGTGGGGGCAGGAACTTAGCCTCAATTTCACATTTATGTTTTTTGGGGGTTTTACTTCTACTGCCTCGCTCCCATCACCCATCGACTTATTGACCTCCGCTGTCTACAAATAGACAAAGAAACAGGAAGAACATTTTTGTGCTGATATTTCAGAAATTGCTTCATTCCCGCACACAACGTAATTTGTATCGCAGCTCTTCTTCCACTGGATCCTCCTATAAGCTCAAAGACTATTACTTTCTTGCGTTATGTGTAGTCATTAAAAAAACGCGTGTAGTCATTAGAAAGCACTTCCTTTTCCTTTCATGTGCCAAGTTATTTTATAAACCACCCTACATGATTCGCGGATTGCTTTCTAAAACTCGGGAGTCCATAGAAATCTTGCAGGGGCGGTTCGATCGCCAACCACATGAAGACTATAATGGGTGGCGAAGGACCACACATGCCTGAGGAGGTGGAATAACTCCTTCAATTGCAACAAAAAAAAAAACTGCATATAATAAATTTTCATCAGAAATACTGCTAATTACTTTATTAAGATTATTATTATTTGAACGAACACTTTTGTCGTGACCTATTGTTCCTGAAACCACAAAATATAGCATCCTCAGCACTTAACCTATTGACCGCTACATTGACATATTATAAGGCCGTTGTGCGGAATTCATTTGGCCATTGGTACACGCATCATGCGCAGCTGTTTTCGTAAGTCTCTTCGTCCTTTTACTCATTAGTTAGCCCTATTAAAAGAGAATGGAAGAATTTATACATCACGTGCGCGTTAGCGGTAGAATTCAGTGTGGGCAAATTTAGCGTCATTGTCAGCCGGCACCGCAAAGAGAGCAGAGTTGAATGCATGTAAGGATACATTCAGACGTTTTCAGGTCCACATAATTGCATATACACAAATATAAACAAATAAAAAGAAAACACAAATTTTGTTTTCTTGATATTTAGAAGTTGCCTTTTCGTTTCCCTGAATAACCACGAGGTAATGTTAAGGGGTTCAGGCTTACATATCCTAAGTTAAATTGAGCGAACGAAGGGTAGATTTGACGCGAGAGAGTTAACAACCCCCCTCCTCCTGGAAATCTTATTTCCGCCTCGTTCGAGAGGCCACCGATCGGTACTCCTTGACTACCCAAACCAGCAAGGAGCAACTTTTAATGCGTTCAACATGGCTTTATAGTCAGCCCTCTTGAATGGATGATGGATGCCTGGGGGTGCCACGTAAGGAAATTGCCAGAGAGCAACTTTTTTTAGAGCCTATTTGGCTATATGTGTTTTGTTTGAAAAACTTCTACGACTGGGAGTAAAACTCGACTAGATGACGCAATCTGAAAATGGTGACGAGAAATGTCGACGCCTCAGTATACAGGGTGTCCCGCATTGAGAAGTCATAACTTTAGGGGTTTATTATGCACCCAATTTGTAGTTCAGTGGCGCACAAATGAGCGTTCTATCTGAAAATTTAGAGGAGCTACTCAAACATTTGTCTTTTTTTAAAACTACTGGCTTTTTTTTAAAGAAAAACTGAGTTTTCGGAATTTTTTATTAATGTATAGTAAATAGCAGGCACAGTTTTAGAATCTACATTAAATTTCCAATAAGAAACACCCGTTATTGACATATTACCATATAAATTAAGAGCTATATTAAAAGCCATATAGATGAGAATGTTTAATATTATTTATTTATTGATTTTAAGAGCTAGCACTGGTAGCGACTTGCTCTTTTTTAATGTTGGCGGTAGAAACCACTCTCGTTTGTTTAATATTAGTGATTTATTAAATTATTCAATATTTTCTTAATGAGCTATTTTTAGACTTAGATATTTGCCTCCGCCTTAAAAGTTGCATTATTTAATAAGCTTCAAAATGGTACCTTGTAGTTTTAGAAAAAATCTATTTCAATCTATTTTTTTCTGATTTACAAGTCAAAACCAATAAATGTGCTTTAGTGAGGACGAGCCATTCTGAACAAATTCTTTAATTTCACACGGTGATGGTAATGTTCCATCCTTTTCACACTACATGACGTTTAGCCATCAGCCAAATATCAACTCACTCTGGTTTCAAATGCTTGGTTGCCTAGCTCATAATGGATGAGTGGTACGGTGAGTTTGTCCTGAAATGTTGGCCAAAAGTCCATTTTGTAAAAAAGTTATCTGAGACGAAAAGGTAGTTGACTATTTCGTGTACCACATGTAAGGCTAATTCCTGTCCTAGCATTGCCTGTAAGCCTGGCGTACCACAACAAAGGCTTTAGTTTTCAATAGGACACTTAATTGTTAACTCTCCTCAGTATATTTACCTGTGAAAAAAATTCATATTTCGCGAGTATAGAATTTATATTGCAATTTTTGTTATGGAATACTCTGAAGAAAATAAACGAGAGTACATTTATTGCTTTTTTAGCAATAATTAGGCCATTTGTTAATTAGTTTGACCACATAAGAAAATATAAAATATTTTGGTCTTTTTAACGTCAAATTTGACATAACTCGAAGGTTTTTGTTATACTTCCAAGCATTTCCAGCCATTTGTTTTTATACCAAAATTAAAAGGAAGTATTTAGCTTTAAAAATATATAATCAGAAATCGCGGATGTGCGTGTACATGCCAGTTAATGTCATAGTTCACGAATGCATTTCTTATGTTTGTAGATTTCCGGAGTCAAAATAATAACTTGACAAAATGTATTTGACACCATGCGACAAAAAAAGAACCTTAATTATAAAGAACAACTAGATGTTCTAATGGCCTCAGCAGCCGCTGCAGAAAAAAAAAAAAAGAATTTGCCCAGAAGAATCCTTTGTTAAAGTATGACGATTATTCAGAAAAACAAATAAATTAAATCAAGCACATATTTTCTCGTTTCAAATCACAGTTTAAATAAAAATGGATGGCAACACATAAAGAAGAAGATAGTTTTGTACACAAAAAAAAATGAAGAGTGGCTTCAGAGTACATTATTGTTACCAAGGGCAAAAATGAAACATGGGCGACCATTTCACAGATTGGAAGAATCCAGTGAGCCCAGTCCAAGACAGTAAAAGTGAAAAGTTACATACTACTACCTCTACCTACGTACTGGCTCAATGGAATTTCAGGAAATACTACACAAATTCAATTCTGAAGGTAATCCTCAAGCTGGTGATATATTAAATGATATAACTAGCAACCATCTCGTGAAAATAAATACTAGGATGCTTATTCAAAATTGACATTACTTTCTGAATGATTTGAAATCATTCAGAAAGTAATGTCAATTTTGAATAAGCATCCTAGTATTTATTTTCACGAGATGGTTGCTAGTTATATAGAGAGGTATATGTGTAGGTATGTGTGTGTTCGTGCGTGTAGGTGGGTGAATGTGTAGGAAAACCTAAACAATAATTGAAGGGCTCAGTGCCAAAGGTGAATAACCCAAAAATAAAACATAAGAAAATATGAAAACATATGAAAATATTAGAGTTAAAGTTAAGAAGAATCTGAAAAAAATTATGATAATAATTGGTCCAACTTAAATAATTACTATCACCAACACAAACTTAAGCTCCAATTTTCTCAGTTTCTTCTAATTGTGGTTAGTCACATTTAGCACATAGTCCTTCGATTAATGTGCCTCCTTTATATAAAAATCGTTGTACTAAGAAATCAGGCAGGTTGTACTTTTTATATTAATTTTAATTAACAAAATATGATTTGCCAATTTAAACATAAAAAAAGTTAAAACATTATTTTTAATAATAAAATTGATGGATTTACCAAACAGAATCTCCTAAATAACCTGATCTGCTGGGCAAATATTTGGCTAAGTTCTCGTTGTGTGTCAATTTGAGCTAGAAAGGGTCATATCCCCCCGCCCGTGCAGATAATCCACGTGTGATTACACCCTCTTCCTGTTTGCTTTCAATGCAATATTTTAATAAAAGAAAATTAATTGACCGCGTCAATAATGAGTATTTCATTCGGTTTACCAATACTAAAAACGCATTTATTTTTAACGGAAAACCTTTTGGGGACTGTAATGAAATTCTCCGATAATTAAGATACGTATTTATCATCAAATCTATGTGTTTGATTGGATTAAATCAATTCGTTGCCTTGATTGGATCAAATATACCGTTGGTTGAATTCATTATTAATTTATTTTCCGTCTCCGCACTAATCTCCTTTATAAGGTGTACTTTTCCATTCCACACGATACCTATTCAGGAGCAGCTTTAATACAAAGAGAGCATTTCATCGTAAACTTATTATAGATAAAGTTTATTTCTATAAAAATCTATATCTTTGTCATCTTTTTATTATAAAAATTCTTTATTGACAAGTTTCCTTAAGGAAAAAATTCTTGCCATAACTCTTCAAGGTCAGATCAGGTCAGAGCTCAAATTCTATAGAAAATTAATCCTGAAGAAGGGCATATGAAACATCTATAGCATCTTTAGCCCGTTCATTTGATGGAATAGTTTTCATCTCGCATGCTCTAAATTCTCAAGGAAATATTCCCGACGGTTCAGCCATCTGCATTTCCATTACAATGAACAACACACTACTTTAAACTCAATGAAAACTGATTATGTCTCGTTTAGGACAAGGAAAGGCTTTAAATAGTCAAGCAAGGGAGATAGTGTTTAAGACTTATCAATACTTAGCCAAAGCCAAAAAAAAAATATTTTTTTATGTTTATTAAAACAAAATGAAATGAATACTTATTATTAAAAAACTTAGAAATGATTAATAACCATGGTTAAAAATAAAATAAAAATATATTATTAATAGGACTGCTTTTACCTGTTGTACGATGAATAAGCCTAAAGTTGTCAGGCATTGAAGACCCTGCCTAAAGGCCGATGGATATCCCGGTCCTTATCTATTAACCCTGCTTTATTAATACTAAAGGATTACTTCAGTAAACTTAGTCCGTTCCTACTCAGAACTAGCCAGATTACACACTAAAACGAAAATCATACCACACAATCGGCAAGTGAACAAAAAAATATTAACAGTGTGCGTTTTTTTTTTTTTTTTTTTTTTTTTTTGCTGTCGATTGTATAATATTTATATGTAATATAATTAAATTAATTGCATAGACAAATTTAACCCAGGAAAAAATTAAATAATAAAAAAATAGTAAATCGAATAAAAAATAATAATAAATAGTGAAAATTATAATTCAACACATTTGAATTATTAATGTTGTCTTGGCCTATGGGCTACAGAACGTTAACATTTCTCGTTATCATTTATCGATTGCTTATCCGGGTCGACGTCATAAGATGGGTTTCCTTCTCATATGGCGGAAAGAATCAAGCGAAAGCGTTTTACACTCAAAAGCATCAGGCTACGATCTATCTCTTGTAAATTAAATAAAAAACGTAGTATGGACGATTATTAGGAAGAATCCTTCAACAATGACAATTATTCATGGTTACTTTAGTATCATAAACAAACTCATGCCAATGAAGTGTTTCTAGTTTGTCGCGCCCCTCCTGGAAGCGAACAAGAGGTGAATAGAGATGACCTGAGTAAGTGGTCCATTGTATTGGCCTAGGGGTAGAATGTCTCGCACGTACGCCAAGCCGACCCGCGCGAGTCAAAACCACTTAAGATCTTTCATTACTCTTAAACTTCTTCAGCACTTTCTCTCTCTCAACCACAAACTCTTTACAAAAGAAAGCAACTCTCTTGTCTTTCAGGAGGTCGTTTCTGTTTTTGCCCCCCAACTAAAACTTTGGAAAGTTTATTCCCACTAAGTGTCAAAATAAATATGTTTTTTTAGTAATTTGGTTTCATACGGTATGGCTGACAAGTTTTTTTTTTTTTTTTTTTACGGCGCTTCGACAACTCATTAGCGCCGACATCCAGGATCTAGCGAGGAATTTTCCCGCCGGTGAGGATCGTACCCACCATCTCCCGCTAAGGCTCTAGCCACTAGACCACGGGAGACCCCCAAACAAGTTATTACGGTTTAATTGAAATTGAAAGGGTATCTTATAAGATCTTTGCACTGAGAGATTTATTTTTGATTACAGTAAACTGCGGTGACTAAAGATTTGTCACCTCAGGAACTTAAAATACGAGTAACTTGTTGATAAAATTTATTTGAGCTTCGAATTAGAAGTGATCAGCTCTAAACAATGGGAACGTAATACATGTAAATAGTTGAAATTTTCTTAAATAATATTTACAATAACATTAAAAACATTCTACATGAAAAGCTATATAACGAACCACATTTCTCAGCAATGTGAGTAGAGTAGCCACTTTACACTACTCACATTGCTGAAGAATGTTAAAAAGGACCTTTACAATTACAATATTAACGTGTATTGTTTTGCTCATTTCTATTTGTAAAGAGCAGCTGACTCAATTTCCATTTTTATTTTTTTTTCCTGGAATAATCATGAATTTCTCATGGAAAGATTTTGATTTTTTTTTTACAACACAAGTATCTCTACAGTATCCACAGAGGAGTATACAAACAAGATTCGTTGTAAGTAATAATAAGGGTAAATTCATATTTTTTTTTTCCGGAGTAAACTACGATTCTTAAGGTACCTATGAAGTTATGTTTTACAAAATGATGCGATACGACACGATGTATTACGAGTTTCGTTGCAATATAAAAACTAAAATCCGACCATTAGGGGAATATTAATAATTTCTGACTAAAAAAAAAACCTTTCCAGATAGACGAATTTTTCAGGTTAACGAACTCACCCAGTCGTATATAAGCGAAAAAACAAAATTGTTGATCGCAACTTTGTGACTATATTGTATAAAAGAAGGCTTAATATATGAAAAGCTTCATATATCTAGGGTCTGACTCAGGAGATAAAGAGAAGAATCACTGCTGCCAATAGATGTGCAAAGATCTAAGAAGGGCTGGTTCTAAAAGGGCTTTGGCGCAGTAAAAATGGGTGAAGCTTGGAGGACAAGAAGAAATAGGGAACTCGGCACTCGACATTGTCACCTTCATCAAAATTGGGAGACTAAGATGGGCAAGGCATGTAGCCAGAATTGATGCCACTGATTTTTTTCTATTTTTATTATATATTATAATAAAAATAGAAAAACGAAAATGCATATGCATCAATAGCAAAATTTAATATAAAAACTCGATAATTTGCTTAAAATAACCTATATAGATAAATAAAATAAAAACATAAATAACACCTGTTTCAATTCAATTCAAACATAGTACAAAGTAAATCCCCCCCCCCATCCGATAGACCGATGTAGTTCTTTTTTACAACACTTCTTCCTAATTAGATACCCAGGACGTATACCGTGTTTGGTTACAATACAGCAGAAATTACGACCGGTATGAGCAAATTAGTAATTTGGGTCCGGAGTAAACCCCCCCCCCTCCTAATGAATGGATTTAGTTTATTTTTACAACACATTTTTCCCTTTAGTTGACCAGGACTAATACCGAGTTTCGTTGAAATACAACACAAATTATGGCTGGTATTGGCAAATAACTACTTTGACTCCGGAGTAAACCCCTTTCCAGATGGACCGATTTTATTGGTTAACGAACTCGTTCAATCGTTTACTTGGGGAATACTACATACCAAGTTTCATGGGGAAGAAACAAAAACTCTGGCCAGTATCGTGTTAACGGACACATATATAACTATATATAACTATATATATATATATATATATATATATATATATATATATATATATATATATATATATAAATTTTAACTGGGGTCATTTTCAGTGTCTACTAGGTAGGTCCGATAAAGATTCGAAGAAATTTTCGGAGGAAAGTGCTAAAAAATGAAAAAAACTTGAAATAGAATGAAAGTCGTTTTTCATTTGCACAAATACTATATACTTTTATGGATGTAATACATAAATGCTTTTATGTAATATTATTACATTAACTATTAATTTTTACAAGTTCGCATTGAAGATTTAAACTTTATAGATCTCACCCTTCTACTAGTATGACATAGCTAATCATTCACTTCAAGGGGACTCAAATCAAATAAAAGAAATAAGAAATATTAAAAGTATGTAAAGATTATTAATAATAGTAAAGAGATAATTAAACCAAAACAATGATATATGACTAGAGAACATTATAATTTCTCTTAATTATATTGAAATAGCTAAAACGAAATATATGTTTGTTATGATTGTTTCTATAAGGGGAGTAAGAGCCATAAGAGCTTTCGTACGATATATTTATATTTTTCATTATTTTATTTACCTTCGCCAAAGTATTTCTGGCTGCGAGCGTAAGCTTTTCACGAAAGGCTAACCAAAAGGTTAAAGGGCTTTTATAAATAGCTTGAATGTCAGCAATATGACATTCAATGACATTTTTGGATTAACTAAGGTTATTTTATGGGAATAAAGGTTATGACGTCAATACAAAGAAGGCTGGACATTTCGTACGACTCAGAGAAACAGTGTCATCTTGAAATCCAAAATAAAATTATTAGAAAGATAACAAATTAAATTTGTCTGGATGATGCAGATATTACTTAGTACAAGCAAGAATCAGGACCCCCAAGATTTATTTTATTCCCAAAGAGACGCTTTTGAAGGCTCTATGATCAGTGCGTCTCGTGCTTCAATAGAGGCTCACACGCTAACACAAACACACACACACACATATATATATATATTTATATATATACTATATATATTTAATATATATATTTATATATATATATATATATATATATATATATATATATATATATATATACACGATAGATATTTTATGTATTTGAGCAAAATGGTAAACCAAGAATATCCACAAAACAAATAACTATTTCAAGGAACCATTTTTTTGGCAATCGGGCAGACAGTAGACTTCAAGCGGAATTCCTTCCAATGAAGCTCTGGAGCAATAAAAAAAATTATCTCTTTTACGCTTTTAGTTCTACTTTATAACTCATATTTCGATTTTTTTCGATGCGTAAAATAAGATATGATTATAGTGGGTCGCTAAATCTGGAAGCACGAAAAAAGCTATCGGGCCATTCCACGTCAATTCAACCAATGAAAGTACTGTTTACAACCCGACCCTCTTAGATTTTTTTGAAATTTTGAATCCTAATAGCTCTAACAACTCCTTGAATGGTACAATTTTTTAAAACATTTTATCTGTTTCCGTTTTTTTAGTATTAATTTTCAAAGTATTGAAAAACAACCTTTTTTTGGCCAACTGGAAAATGTTAATTCCTTGATAGATTGAGTTCTATTTTAGCTAGAACAGTCAGCATAGGCTCATTGTTTAGCCTATTAAATGGACTTTAATTTGATATACAACAAGACCAACTTATTACAAATTTTACATTCCAAAAAAAATATCGAAAACTTGTACGTAACGGTTTTCGAAAAACTGTACTTTTAAACTTCTGAAAAAAATATATTTGAATCTTCAGTTCATTGATTACATATGCTGTTAATTTGATTATGGGATGCGAACGGGATCATTTTATAACATAATTCTGACTTCATAATTGTCACTGCGTGGTTGGTAAAAATTTGGTGAGTGATGGATATTTGTATTGTAAATTTAGCAATAAGCATCCCTGATCAAAATTTGATTTTTTTTTTCAGACAGAACTAAAATTAAAGGGGAGATTTGAAAAAAAAATACCGGAACCCAGAAATTGCACCCTTTCATTCCTTTAACTAAGAAAAAAATTAAGACTCAACTTTACTCGAACTTCAAAAAAAGTGAAATTGAACTGGTAACTGATTTAGACACAGATACAGTAGCCTTTAATGAAAAAATATGTGGTAGTTTTATTGCCTCAACAAAAATGAGGAGATGTTTTATTGTTTTTTTAATGTTTTACATAATTTTAGACTACAAATGATGCTGGTTTTATTATGGGATGGCAATGGAGAAAAAAAAAAAAAAAAAAAAAAAAAAAAAAGACCATTTATAACATTTAATAAACGGTCATATCCATTTTTGTGCTATTGTGTGTAACTGTGTAATTTGTTGAGTACACATGCCAGCTACCACTGGTTGTCATATTCACAGGTAATAAAACCACCACATATTTTTTCATTGAAGGCTACTGGATCAGAGTCTAAATCAGTTAAAATTATGTTGTAAAATGTTCCCATAATGAAACTAACAGCGTATGTAGTCAATGAACTGAATATTGAAATATATTCAGAATTTTAAAAGTACAGTTTTTCAAAAATCGTTTTGTACAAATTTTCAAAACATTTTTTGAAAAATGAAATTTGTAATAATTGAGACATGTTGGATATTAATTTGTATTTAATCCCTCTCCTTATTTTGGTTGAGTACACATGTCAGCCACCACTGGTCGTCTACTGTATCTGTGTCTAAATCAGTTACCTACCAGTTCAATTTCACTTTTATAGTTAAAAAGTATAGTTGAGTCTTAATTTTTTTTCTTAGTTAAAGGAATGAAAGGGTGCAATTTCTGGGTTCCGGTATTTTTTTTTTTTTTCAAATCTCCCCTTTTATTTTAGTTCTTTCTGAAAACAATTCAAATTTTGATCAGGGATGCTTATTGCTGAATTTACAATACAAATATCCATCACTCACCATATTTTTACCAACTACGCAGTGACAATTATAAAGTCAAAATTATTTATAAAATGATCCCGTTCCCATCCCATAATGAAACTAACAGCATATGTAGTCAATGAACTGAAGATTCAAATATATTTTTTTCAGAATTTTAAAAGTACAGTTTTTTGAAAACCGTTACGTACAAGTTTTCGAAAAAATTTTTGAAATGTAAAATTTGTAATAAGTTGGTCTTGTTTTTTTTTTTTTGTCTACGGCGCATCTACATCTAGGTCATTAGCGCCGGTTGGTCTTGTTGTATATCAAATTAAAGTCCATTTAATTAGCTAAACAATGAGACTATGATGACTGTTCTAGCTAGAATAGAACTCAATCTATCAAGGAATTAACATTTTCCAGTTGACCAAAGTTGGCGGTTTTTCAATACTTTGAAAATTAATACTAAAAAAACGGAAACAGATAAAAAATTGTTTTTGGTTATTTTTTGTTAGAGTAACCAACCTACCAAATTTTATTAAAATCCAAGAAGGTCGGGTTGTGACCCTTGTTGATTTGACATGGAATGACCCTATCACAACATAATATTCGTTTCTGAAATGTTTTTTCGCCATTAAACTCTGAAGACTGCCCAAATTCATATTTCCACATGAATGCAGTATTATTTTTACAATTTTAAAAACATTTCAATATTCACTAATCGTACGAAATGTGTCTAAAGCCAAATTTCTATTACTGAAAAGAGTAATGAAACAATAATATTTTTACGTAAATCTCTTTTCTTCTTTGGTATTGGAAAACAATAATATATATATATATATATATATATATATATATATAGAAAAAATAATAAAACAATAATCAGAATATAACCCGCCTGTGTTATCTATAAATGCACATTGATAATGGAAAACAATAAAATATTTATAGCAAAAATAATAAAACAATAATATTTTTACGTAAATCTCTTTCCCCCTTTTAAATACTCACTAATCGTCTGAACTTTGTAAAAATAAAAATGCATAATTATTAACATAAATTGGATCCTGCTGGCCGTGTGTTTTAGGGCCTAGAGTTGTGCGTCGATTCCCTGGAAAGAAAATCAGAATATAACCCGCCTGTGTTATCTATAAATGCACATTGATATTGGAAAACAATAAAATATAAATAGAAAAAAGAGATATATTCTTCTTCCTCGATATCGATGACCTCAGTTAAATAATATCAAATACTAATATATTAGAGCAATATTCTAGTATATCCATCCACTTATCGTATATTACCTACTGGTATATTTATTTCATAATTGGCCATGAAATCCCTACAATATTCACACATGAATATCCCTCAGGCCTAACACCGGTCTTAGTACAATGGCTCTAGGATATATCTAGGTCCTGCTAATTTACACATCCTATAATTTGTCCACAAATCCTAGTAACTATTAATTGTATATTGTATTGAACATAACCCACTTGATTCAAACGGATAATTATTGAACGTTATCTATTTTATTTACACGTGCATACAATCTTTTTTTGATTTCCTGACGAAATCAATGTCTGTGTTAGCTTATTTTCTCTTGCACATATTGTTTATGCCTTCGAAAGCAGTTGTTGCGTGAAATTTGCAAAAATCTTTCGCAGAATACAGCTGTATATATGTGTTTATTTATATTTTTTCAGGCGAATATCGCCCCAAAACCCCAAAATGTTTCACTACGCGGATTCTCCTGGTTAACGAACTTGGCTTCAAATTAGAGAAAACATGTTTGGATATTTTTGTAAAAGTCAACACAATCGGTAGCTACAAATCGAACTAACAAACACAAATCCATATATATATATATATACATCAAATTTGAACTACTGATGTTTTCGTAGGGTCAACCCCATAAGCTGGATTCCTCCCTACGAACCTAGAGAAGAAACGTAAAAAAATGAAGCACACAGTAAATAGTTCAGGGTTACTGTAATATAAACATTTTAATAATCACTGACATTGTCCTCTGAAGAAGCACAAAGATGTGGACATCTTGAGGCTATGTATTTGTTTAAGATATTTTGTAAAATAATAAATTTTACATTAAATTTCGATATAGAAAGTAATCTAATATTTTGTTTGAAAAAAAAAAAATGTTAACAAATTATTTAAGTTAAATTTAGAGTTATTTTAATTTGGTTTTCAATGATGATTAGCAATGAATTTAAGGGAATAGTAGATCGAAAACGCAATCGACTTGACAACTACAGAAATAGCTACTTGATTCGCCCGAGTGCTGACGGCTATAGCCAATTCGGAACGTGCCCGCTAGAAAGGCGCTGGTTTTTGGGCTAGAGGAAATTGGATCTCATTCCGATAAAGCTTACTGTAGTACATTAGAGGTTAGTATTTCTAACTTCTATTCCATTAGCACTTCCCATGGTAGAGGTTATAGCATCGCTTTGATAAGGGGAGGGGGGCGAAGTTTCTTTCACGTGGTGGTAATTTTTAAACAGGGAAACACACATACTTCGAAAAACCGCTATGTCACTCTATATATAATTTAATATATATTAAAAAAATATACATATACCTAAAATTATGATTTGTTTTTTCTAGTGCTCACCGCTGTGGGGTAATGTTATGTAGAACCAATTTATACAGCACACTATTAATTTTTCTAACGGGCGCGAAATTCAAAATGGATTAAAATAATGTAACACCAGCTGGGCGAACCACAAAATCCCGTTGAGCAGCTTTCGGCCCTAACCTGCGGGCTGCTCATGACTAACCTTAGTACTAGAGTAAAATTGAATGTTCATATTATCATAATTTAGAATAACCATAGTTATTTAATTGGGGGCGAGGTTAGCTCAGTGGTAGAGCACTGGACGAATAAGTTGGAGGACCTGAGTTCAAATGCCGAGCAAGCACTAAAGATTTTTTCTTCTACGTTCATGGGTTGAATTCGGCCTCCCTGACCGTCCCTAGGCCAACCCAGCCTTTAATTAATTTAATAATGGGTACCTTGGGCGCTAATGACTCTAGCAGTCGAAGCAGCCAAGGGGAAAATCAGGCGGCCGGAGCATAGTACTGACCACACTATCTCCCTAGTGTGCCTTATGGTCATGAATCAGATACCTCTGTAGTATATGCCCGTCAGGGCCCTCGTGGCCTGTTACAGGACTGTTTTTTTTTTTTTTTTTTTTTGTTTTTTTTTTTTAGTTATTTAATTCTATTTTGGAGTTATTTTTATTACTAGGTAAGGTTTGAAGGAATCATACACCTCCATTGAGATGTAAGTGTTTGTTTTTCTTCCGACAGTCGATGGTTATCGGATCGGAACGGACCGGGGCCAATGTAGGTCCACCCTAACCCGCACAAATGTCGTGTCTTGAATGACGCGGTCAACTACATGCTATAAATAAATTATTGAATTATTAATGGTATTAAAACATTAGGGATTCAGGTTAAAGTTGGAAAGCATTTTACAACTGTAACATAAACAAGGTTGGAGCTATTATAACTGCTTGAAATGTAATTGGCTCCTTAGAGTTGTGAGTTGTGTTGGAGCTGAAGAGGAAAGAGACAAGGCCTGTTCTGGAGTGGTCATTGCGGCCTATTGGTGTTGGCCTCCAGTCAATAGACGGAGTTTGGGCAAACCCACTCGAGAAATTGGCTCTTCTTCTGGATTGGCTCACTTAAAGTAATTATCAGGTCGATGTAGCCGCGGAACTTCCCTCCACCACGACCACAACCACAGTAGGTCCTACAGGATAAAGCAGGATATTTTACTAATCCTTTCTTGAGTTTCTCAACAGCTTCAGAATTGAAGAAGGATTAATGTTGCCTCTCTTTTCTCTTTTTCTTTTTTAGAATGTTTAACAGATTTTCTTACTTTTTTTGGCCTTCGATTGTGATAATAAATAATTAAATCGATTGGTTGAGTAATTGTTGGTGTTACACTTACATGTACCTATTTGAGTAAATAAAAGAGTTCGATTCGTACAATTTATCTATATTATTATCATTTGCAAATGGATAACGCTGTGCGCATATGATTCGCCATTTCTATTGTTCAAGTTGCTATTATGTTTGCCCCCTTGACTCTTTTTCTTTCCTCGGTTAAAGATATTTTCGGAGATTCTTGCCCCCAAGGCATTTATTCAGAGCAATTTTATTTTACGATTTTTATATTTTTATTTGTTAACACGTGCAAAAATATAAAATTGAATCTAAGAAGCAAGATATTGGGCAACTTAACAGGAAACTAACAGTATCCTAAACTGATATAATTCCCTCCTCATTCTCTCTCGCTCTAGGAAAAATCTATTACAAGTTTTTCATTAATCATTTACTAAAATACTCGCTTTAATGTTAATTGCAATTAAAAACCATGGTAAACAGAAACAGAAAATCGTTTAAAAAAACAATACCGAAACATTCGAGTATAAGTGTCTCTGGACACTTTCACATTGGTAAATAATCTAAGGGGTTAGGTCCGCCAGTAAATATACTGTTGTCATACCTGTCGGTGGAGACCGTCGTCACTGGCATCTGTGCGAGTACTGTGGGCGAGCGCTTTCGACGTAAATACGTCATTATCAAGCCACTGTTAAGTTAGTACTGAACTGTGTTTGTAGTGTCAGAGTATTTATACAGGGTGGAGTACGTTGTTTACTTCTGTGAAGGGTCGTCCAGGTAGTTTGTTTGTCTGTACTCTGTGCAGGTGTTCGTTCAGGTAAGGTATTTGTTGGCTCCGTGGGTCATTGCCGTCTAAGGGTTTTCCAGGTAGTTTGTTTGTCTGTATTCTGTGCAGGTGGTCCGTTGTATGTTGATCTTGGAAAAATGTGATTTTATGTTTATCTTTCTTAGTTTTTCTGTTATTATGTTAAGTACGTTGTCGTTTAGTTATTGGAAGTGATGCTGTGTCTGTCCTTTTTCGTTTGTTGAAAAATCACATTTTTCCAAGATCAACATACAACGGACCACCTGCACAGAATACAGACAAACAAACTACCTGGAAAACCCTTAGACGGCAATGACCCACGGAGCCAACAAATACCTTACCTGAACGAACACCTGCACAGAGTACAGACAAACAAACTACCTGGACGACCCTTCACAGAAGTAAACAACGTACTCCACCCTGTATAAATACTCTGACACTACAAACACAGTTCAGTACTAACTTAACAGTGGCTTGATAATGACGTATTTACGTCGAAAGCGCTCGCCCACAGTACTCGCACAGATGCCAGTGACGACGGTCTCCACCGACAGGTATGACTTTCACATTGGTTACTAAATTGCCTACCTTGGTCTTCCTCTGCCGCTCGGCATCTCCATTGCTGACGAAGGCTACCAATGAGTAGCCGAAACGTCCGAAATATAGATTTTTTAAAACAAAACCATATTGAGGTTTATTTAGCCGAATCCCGATATATTTATATTCCTCAATAAATGTTACAATATATGAAAAAATGACGTGTTCATTTAAAGTATTATTTTATATCATCCGAGATCATGATAACCAAAACATATACAAAGCAAAACTATTACAACATAAATATTTCAACTTAATTCAATTTTTCTCCCGTTCTACATAAACCTTCATCGAAAAAATTAAGAAATCGGGGATTTTACAAGATAGATATAATTTTTCGTTCCAACCCTTACCCATTTTCATAAGGGTATTATGACAAGCATTCCGTAAATTCCTGCTAGTCCCTCTTCGGAGATTAAAGCCATAACGGCGAGTTTTCATTTTATACGTGACCACTAAAGGGGCTCGACTCCGCCCCGGCCCTACGAAACACCCCCTATTAAATATTAAAACACATTCCTGAAAAATTTCGAATTCTCATTTTCTTTCCTTCCGCGCTCTTTTGCAATTTCCTCCTGCCATGAGAAGGCTTAATTTTGAATTTTTAATATTTCCTGTACTACCAGGCTCTACAAAAACTGCGTAATCCCTTCAATATTGTAAGCTGCAAGGAATTGTTTTTTGTTTCATGGTAAAATTTGATATTCGAGTGGGTGCTGGTCTCCAGCCTGGTTTGCAAATCCAAAGATGTATTAGCAATAGTAAAATTCCACAGCACTATAGGAGGGGTTGGAGCTCCCAAATGTGTTAAGGTTAGTTATATTTTGTTATATTGATTACGTCAGTTTAGTAAATATTTTTTGTTTAGCATTTCCGAAGAGCTTTAAATAGACTTATGTACATCGAATACGTACAAAATAAGTGTTAAATTATTGATTTCGATTTAAGAAAATGGATCGTATATTCGTTCCGGAAAGAAAAGAGCTTGTCATCTTGAAGGTTGAAACTTCCAGCTGCTTATTTTCTAGGAAGCCAATGTCAATCCATGACCTGATGAAGTATCTCTTCGGTTTGGAGGCTGGAAAAGATTTTCCCCGTCCTGTCAGCATGTCCATCTCAACTTTTCCAATTAGACGCTTCTTCAGAAAGAGCAATCCTCAGACTCCTTTCATCAGCCCACAGGAAAGCTTCTTCCTCCCTAGGAAAAAAGGCTTGTCTATTTTGGTAGAAATAAGAACTACCAAGAGCCACGGGGCAATTAACCCAGTCGACTTAAAATTTCAAAAAAAATTGAAAAAATGAATCATCCTCTTAGAATTAGATTCT
Organism: Gonocerus acuteangulatus; assembly: GCA_946811695.1. Taxonomy (NCBI): domain Eukaryota; kingdom Metazoa; phylum Arthropoda; class Insecta; order Hemiptera; family Coreidae; genus Gonocerus; species Gonocerus acuteangulatus. The sequence goes on along the minus strand of OX328127.1, from coordinate 54,692,546 downwards.
AATATATTAAACACTGATATGCCCAAAATTTAAAATTATTTTGATAAATAAGTTTTGTGAAACTCCGATTTTATTATTTTAGGTATGCAAACTTTTTTTTTCGAATAGCCATAAATTATTTAAAAAATATTTTAATTTTTTTTAAAAAATATATAATTCCAATTGTAATAGTTTATAATTCTCAACTTCTTTAATAGTAAAAAAAATTATATTAATTTGTCATTTACTAATAATTACAATATATATAGGATTAATTGAATCATCAATCATAGAGGCAGCTTAGCCACAGAGAGCATCCGGCATGTTATCAAGTTAAAAAGATACGTAGAAAAAAATGTACAGTTTGTTCTTGTTTATCTAGCACTTTTAGTTCAAGATGAAAATAACAGTCTTACTATACACTTGAATTCTCCAGCTAACAGCTGCAATGGCATACTACTTGACAAAACTAATCACGATCAAGTGAATACCCGTACTCACCCACAAATATATGCTTTATCACATGGTACATCATTTAACAAAGCTAAAAATTGTAAATATTATAAAAAAACCTGGAAAAAACCAAAACCATTAAAGTCAAATGATAAACCAAAGAAAAAAAAAAGAGTAGAGTAGTAAAGAAAAATAAATTATGTCTAAAGTTTATAATAATATAGTTTAAACTTTTTCTGCCATAGAAATGTGCAATATTAATAGTACTAAATAATAATAATTGCTTCCGTTTCTAATATTATTGGTTCAACTGTCTCTGACTAGTGGGTCAATTGCCATCTAGCTGGAGTTGAACCATTCGGGGTGATTAAACATATTGACAATTTTTGAAAATCCTTATTATTTATTGCCTAAATCATGTATCGGGATTACAACATATTGATATAGTTGCAATTATATATATATATATATATATATATATATATATGTATAATATTATTTTGCTTTAATTAAACTATAAAAAAATATCTAAACTTTTTTTGGCTCCAATGACCCCCTTTTCCCCTATCTATTTACACAGCGCTCTCTCAATATTTCTAATGGGTACGAAATTCAAAATTGTTCGAAGTAATATAACACCAGGTGGCCCAACCAAAAACGCCCGGACAGCCGCATGCGACCCGCAGGATGAATGCTCTAGAACAAAGCTCAGAACTGTCTTGGTGCAGAATGGTAGCTTATCCGCAACATTTTTAAACAACTTATGAACTTGAAAGAAAAATATTAGGTTTTGTGTATGCTCCTTGAAGTAATCAACTATCAAAACATCGCTGGGGAGTTTTGAATTTAGCAGCCATGGGAGAATAGAGGCCAAAATGTGATCAAGTCATTCATTCCATTTCAAGTCTTCTTTCATTTAAAACAATTGAAAAATTGAAATGAAATAACCTACCTTAACAGGCAGGTCTCAAACCAATATCTCCCGCATGAGAATCAAAGGTGTTAGCCACTAGACCACGGGGAGACCCTTTTATAGCCTAGTACTCCAAACAATGTGTCATCAAAGTATTATATAAGGTTTTTCTACTATGAACCACCCAGTCCCCCCCCCTAATTAAAATAATAGATTTTATTAATTTGAGCAGTTTATTGTCAAGAAGTCTACAGTCAAATAAAAGATGGTCATAAGTCTGTTCAGTAAGAAAGCCACATTTGAATGAATTTTTTACCATAATTTTAAACCATTAATAACTGTTTGTTGCTGTCAGACCGGTCAGTCCCTTTGTTAGATTATAACTTCTTCCTGCTACGAGTTGAATAAAATATGGTTAGTGAACCTTCCAAATTATTTATTATTATCCAATTTAATGCAACGTTTCGGATATCATTGTCCTTCTTCGGGCATAATACTGTAATTTCATAATTTTAAGTAATATTAGTTATGAATATTGTATTAAACCACCACAAAATTAGTGTATTTAATCATTAGACAATTTTAATATCAAGTCATACCTGAAGAAGGACAATGAAATTGAAAAAGTTGGATTGAATTGGATAAAGAGAATGATTTTGAAGGATCACTGTCCATCAGTTTAATTCTACCCACCACATATGAATGTGCCCTTCCCCCATCCTAATAACTTTATTTATTATTGGTATTTTTGGGCGTTCAGTAGGATATGTAGGTTTCAATGTATAACTGTTTCACGTATCAGTACGTGGTTAACAGCAGTCTTATGCTGGGTTTCATAGAAAATAATACGTGAATTTCCTCGAACTCTCATAAAGGATCCATCTGTGCTCCCCCTTGTGAATTATACAGTAAGATTTGAATCAGAACTGCTCTTAGTTTCTGGCAGGTAGGAAGTTGAAGAGAATCTTTGTCAAGAAACCCGACATCTGTTCCCTCACTTTCAACTTATCATGTAATTTCTCCTTTTAGATTCATTAGTCTTCAGCTAAATTGCTTTCGAAGACATTTCCTGCTTTTCATACAGTTCACTAATTCTCTTAGTTACTTCGGAAGAGAAGTAGAGATGATTTCATTAAGGAATGGTGCATAAAAAGGAAAGATATTTTGTTGTGGAGCTCATTTTAGAAGAATGAAGTTCTTTTATTTTTTTGGACAGTTTCCGGATGAATCTGGACAACTTTTGCCACTTCCGGTTTCACTTCCGGGTTCCCAAAATGGCTTTCGGGTCACCTAAATTACTCCTGGACAGTTTCCGGATGAATCTGGACAACCTCGGACCACTTCCGGTTGCTTACAATTACTTCCGGGTCACTGCCAGTTCGCCTCCGGTCTATCATGAGTGCCTGGAAGGCCCTGGGGTACTTCCGGAAACGACCCAGGGATGAATATAGGACCGGAAGTAACCTAGATCATGGTGTGTCAGAGTGTGCCATTGTGTGAGTGACCGGAAGTGAGCCAGATCGAACAGGAGTTACCGAGTGATAGGCATGAGTCGGCCGGAAGTGACCGAAATTTACATTCATGTGATCGGAAATCCTGTAGATTGAAGCGGAAGTGGAACAGGAGAGAGGGTGCACAGAGCAGACCGGAAGTGAGCTTTGAGATGACAAAATGTTGTAACTATAGCTTAAGCTTTCAGCAATTACCATATTTCATAAATAGATTAGCGGTTAGCGCACTGCCGCCGCTAACCGCTAATTATTAGCGCTGGCTTTCTACAGTTTCGCTAAATTAGCGGAGAGGTATCAGCTTTTAGCGCGCGCCAAAAGTTGTTTGCCCAACTCTGCCCAAATTTCCGATTCGCCTATACCGGGCGCATTTTTGTCATATTCCAACGAAATTCGGTATAAGACATGAGTATCCAAAGAGGAAGATGTGTAAAGATGAATGTGTTAAGAAACTAAAACGGTCCATTAGGAGGAAAGGTTTACTCTGGGATCATATTATTAATTTTCCATACCGGCCATTATTTGTACTTCGTTGCAACGAAACTCGGTAGCCGAGCTACCCACCAAAGAGGAACATGCGTTATAAAAAAATCGGCCCCTTAAAAGTTGGTGTTTAGTCCAGAATAAAATGATATAGAAATTAATAATTGAGTCAGGTGTTCAATAAGAAAGACTAAAACTAAGATCGATTCACGCTAGACCGTGCCGGGTCTGGGCCAGGGTCCGGCCGGTACACGGTGAAGCTATCACACACGCATAAAACACGGACTCGGCCCGGTGTTGCGTGAACGAGACCATTGAAAATGCTGGTGTGATTGTTTCACCGTGTCCCGGCCGGGCCCGGTCCCGACACAATCTAGCGTGAATCAGCCCCTATTCTTGTTTGTTTTGAATTATGAATGCATCGTAAACTAGTATATATCTGAGGAGTGTGCTTACAGCTCCTGCTCGACGAACGCTTTGATAATCTAGCAATCAAAATAATTTCAGGTACACTTTTTACAAGTAACTTGAAAATTAAGTGTTGCGATTTGCAAGATAATATGAAGCCGTCATGGATAATATGAACATCGCTGTGTGATGCGCCATTGAATAAAACCATTTACTTTAGTCGCATAATCGTATTAACATTATCCAACCATCCATTGTGCTGAAATAGATATTCCCAGAGCCCTATAATTGATATTTCCTCAACAATTGGATCTATTTTCCCGATCTGAATGGCCTAGGTTTGATTTGTTTCCTGCGGATGGCTTTGGAATGTGCGGTTTTATAATTCCCTAGGCCAGGGCTCATCGGATGCAAGGCTGATGATTTTACATCCTCGCCTCGAATTACTCATCATTTGTTCCTACTTTATCATCTCCATGGTAATTTTCAGCGGTCAGGGATCACAAATAATCTCCCTTTATGAACCCTGGAGCTTAATTCTCTTACAAATTGTAGGATTCATTTTTCAGGACATTCCTCTCATTTTCTCTTCAATTAAAAGTCTTTCTAATAACCGCTGTAGCTCAGTAAATAAGCAGTCCATCAGTAAATATAATCACAACTCAGTAATTCATTCAAACAGGCTTTTTTAGCGTTAAATGATAAACGTCTGTCCCGCAAAAGCACATTTTGAACATACCAATTTTTGAGGCACACACATACATACGTGTGAGTGTGTGTACGTTTATATATAATAATAAAGCCTTTATTTGTTCCATTATAACAAAATATGAAGAAAAAAACAATACAAAATATAATAATACTAAACAAAAAACTTTTCTAACAAATTAGGTTACTTCCATATTATTAAATAAAAAAACAATTAACAAAAGTCTTTGCATTTCTTTTAAGGAACAAAGGTCCATTACTGAACAAAGGCCTCTTCCAATTCCATCCATTTGGCTCTATCCTTGGCCAGCTTGTCCCAAGAGGGTCCAGCATGTTCTTTAATGTTGTATTCCCACCTTGGGAATGGTCTTCGTCTCTTCCTAATTACATGAAGGGGTTTCCAAAGAGTCACAATCTTCGTCCATCTATTATCTGATGTCCTGATAGGGTGCCCAGACCATTTCCATTTTTTTGAGTTGATCTTCTTTACAATATCTGCGCAACCCGTATCTTCCCTAATAGTTGTACTTCCTATTTTTTGGTGCCGTCGAATTCCTTTTATACTTCTTTCCATAGCCTTTTGAGGTCTTTGTAGTTTTTCCAGACACTTTACGTTTAAAGACCACGTTCGACAGCCATATAGTAAACAAGGGAGAACATTTTGGTCTAATATTTGGCCTTCAACCTTATAAGCGGGGTTCCTCCCTCCCTTCATAGGGAGGAACCCCGCTTATAAGGTTGATCTCATGAAACAATCCGGAAGTGCCGACTAGAAAATTTTGCGTTTCAGAACTCCTAGAGACCGAAAATAACGGTAGTTCAAATTTGTGTGCGTGTGTGTGTATATATAAATATATATATATATATATATATATATATATATATATATATATATATATATATACATATATAAATATATATATATATATATATATACATATATAAATATATATATATATATATATATATATATATATACATATATAAATATATATATATATATATATATATATATATATACATATATAAATATATATATATATATATATATATATATATATATATATATATTTATATATACACACACACGCACACAAATTTGAACTACCGTTATTTTCGGTCTCTAGGAGTTCTGAAACGCAAAATTTTCTAGTCGGCACTTCCGGATTGTTTCATGAGATCATGGGGCGCTTTTCCAGCCCCCCTAATAATCCGATTTTGATGAAATTTGGTACACAAATCGTTCGTCTAATTTGAAAGGTCAAGTTCGTTAACCAGCAGAATCCGCCCACCGGAACATGGTTTTTGGTGCGAATGTCGCGCGAAAAAAATCGCTCCGCTTACTTCATATGCTTGCAAGTACTCTTTTTATAGGCTTCATGGCCTTGGAAAACGAATGAAACCATTTGTAAGGCGATAGCTTTAACCGTTTTCGAGAAAATTGGAAAATTAGTTGCTGAATAACGTTTTTGGTTTGGGTACTTAAAATTATGGGATTCAGTTGAAACATTTTTCGCATGTTCGAATTTCATCAGAACTAATATGTTAAAATTTTGGTTACGTTTGGAGTTAAGGAAGGATTAGAATAAAATATTTTATTAACAGACATGAAAAGTTTTGGAAACTTCGTATACTTTCATTAATATCTCGAACATGGTTGGGAAATCGTGGTAAGTAGATAGAAACTATTTGAAAGCTTTCTAAATTATGTACAAAAAAGATTCTGAAACAATTTTTTATTAGGTGATGTCAATCGGAGAAATAAGTGCTTAAAACATCAAATACGTTTTGTTTTTATGAACGGGTTTTTATAGTTCTTTTTGTAATTTTTGTCTCTTTCCCTTAGTTTTTTATTGCTTTTTATTTTTGTAATTTCTTATATTAGAAAAATGTATTTGTGTTTAAAACAGGAAAGGTAAAATGAGACCAATTTTCTGTTCTAGAAATAGATGGGTTAGAAAAATATGAGTACCTTTGCGTAAATTCCTAGCAACCTGAAAATTTGCATGAACGTTAGGAACATTATAATGGAATTGGAAAAAGCCCTTATCGATCCCATGAGTGCAAACAATGTTATTCGAGGTCAAAGGTCGCAAAAACAGGTTTTTAGGAATTTTCAGCGAAACGTTTAGTTTTATGGTAAAAAGTCCGACTCGCAGGAACTGCGTCATCTTAGCGCGGTTACGTACATATCGAAGAAATGGAATAGATTAGCATCACAAATCACTGGAAACTGACAGTAGCCATCCTACACAGAAGCCGATAATTCTTAATCTGTATAAGTCAATAAAATTATGTACTGAAAATTTACTTACTCTTTGACTATTGCTGAGAAGGCTCTATTCTAAACAACCAAAACTTCGTTGTCATTTTAAGTATCTTGTTTAACTAGCAAATTCGTCTTACTGTTATAATCAACTGTAAATATGTGCTCCATGGCGAATAAAATTCCATTCTGTCGTGGGTTAAATCTTTCTATAAAATAATAAATAACGATAACTTCAGTTGGAGGTTATGAGGAAGGTTATATAGACAGCAGAATTCAAAACAAAATACGTCATCATGATTTTCCACTGCCATCTTGATTACCACAGCCACTCCAAACTTATTATTACCAACACCTCTCACCGTTTCTTAGCTTATTTTACTACTATTCTAATTTTACTGATAAATGCAATTTAAACCAAGAAAAAACAATTAAAAAGTGAGATAAACAAAGAGAAAACCCCTTTCAAAACAACAAAACAAACATTTTAGCGCGGTTCCTCCCTGTCTCCATAGGGAGAACCCGCTTATGAGGTTGACCTCACGGCGCGATCCGGACGTGCCGACCAGAAACTTTCTCGTTTCAGACCCCGTAGATCACGAAAATATAGGTGGTTCAAATTTGTATATATATATATATGTATATATATATATATATATATATATATATATATATATATATATATATATATATATATATATATATAGATGCTTGTCTGTTCGCGCTCCTGACGGCTAAAAATGGTCCGATTTTGATGAAATTTGGTACAAAAATCTGTCTTCTAATTTGAAAGGTCAAGTTCGTTAGCCAGCAGAATCCGCCCAAAGGAAGATGGCGTTTGGGGCGAAATTCGCGCATAAAAAATCGTAACGCTTACGTTTTTGAGTTCATATGCTTCCAGGTACTTCTTTTACAGGTTTCTTAACATAGGAAAACGAATGAAACCATTTTTAAGGCGATATCTGTAACCGTTTTTGAGAAAAGTGGAATCAATGTTTTCGCATGTCATTATTTTATTGCGGGTACTTAAAATCGCGGGATTCAATTGAAATTTTTTCTACATCTTGGAAATTAATCCCAACTGAGATGTTTAAATTTTGGTTATATTTGGAGTTAAGGAAATATGCGAAAAAAATATTTTATTAATAGACATGAAAAGTTTTCGGATCTTCATAAATTTTTCGTAAATATCTCGATAACGGTTGGGAAATCGTGGTATGTGGAAGGCAACGATTCGAATGCTTACTAAATTCTCTACAAAAAAGGTTCTGAAGCATTATTCGATTGGACTACGTCAATCAAAGATATAAGCGCTTAAAACTTAAAAAGTGTTTGTTTTGAAAGGGTTTTTCTATTTGTTTATCTCTTTTTAATTGGTTGTTTTTTGTTTTAAATTGCATTTATCAGTAAAATTAGTATTGTAGTAAAATAAGCTATGAAACGGTAAAAGGTATAGGTAATACGTTTGGAATAGCTGTGGAAATCAAGATGGCTGTGGCTAACCATGATGGCGTATACATAGGTTTGTTTTGAATTCTCCTATCAATATAACCTTCCTCCTTCTACAACTGAAGTTATCATTATTTCTTATTTTATAGAACGATTCAACCCACGAGAGAATGAACTTTTATTTGCCATGAAGCACATATTTACAGTTGATTATTACAGTGAAACGAATTTTCTAGAAAAACAAGGAACTTAAAATGACAACGAATTTTCGGTTGTTTGGAATAGATCCTGCTGAGCAGTATTCGTAGAGTGAGTACGTTTTTAGTACATAATTGTATTGACTTATTCAGCCTTCCTCAAGAATGAGGATTAAGAATTATCCGCTTTTGTATAAGTTGGCTACTGTCAGTTTGTGATGCCTAATCTACTCCACTTCTTCGAGATGTACGGAACCGCGCTAAGATGACGCAGTTCCTGCGATTCGGACTTTTTTACGTTTTAAGCGCTTATATCTCTGATTGACGTTGCCCCATCGAATATTGCTTCAGAACCTTTTTTGTAGAGAATTTAGTAAGCATTCGAATTGTCACCTTACACTTAGCACGATTTCCCAACCGTTATCAAGATATGTACGAAAAATGTATGAAGATCCGAAAACGTTTCATGTCTATTAATAATTTTTTTTCGCATACTTCCTTAACTCCAAATATAACTAAAATTTAAAGATCTTAGTTGGGATTAATTTCCAAGTTGTAGAAAATATTTCAATTGAATCCCGCGATTCTAAGTACTCACAAAAATATAATGACTTACAAAAACATTGATTCCACTTTTCTCATGAACGGTTACAGATATCGCCTTATAAATGGGGATTTCATTCGTTTTCTTATGTTAAGAAACCTATAAAACATGTACCTGCAAGCACATAAACTCAAAAACGTAAACGTTACCATTTTCTTTGTGCGAATTTCGCCCCAAACACTATCTTCTAGTGGGCGGATTATGCTGGTTAACGAACTTGACCTTTCAAATTAGACGACAGATTTTTGTACCAAATTTCGTTAAAATCGGACCATTTTTGAGTTTGCTAGAGCGCGAACAGACAAGCATATATATATATATACAAATTTGGGCAACCTATATTTTCGTGATCTATAGGGTCTGAAACGTGAAAGTTTCCAGTCGGCACTTCCGGATTGCGTCATGAGGTCAACCTCATAAGCGGGTTCTCCCTATGGAGATAGGGAGTAACCGCGCTAAGAAGTTCAGACAAAAATTGTAGATCGTGCAATTATGTTCAAAACTTGTCTTTACACTTTTTTTCGTTAGATTAACCATTTCTGAGAAAAGGCGATTCCAGAAATATCTTTAGTTTTTTTTTTTTTTTTTTTTTTTTTTTTTCTCAGCCATAGTAACCCTATGGTAGAGCCGTTTATTCGTTAAAGCGTGCCCCATATCTTATGATATACTGCACGCATGTCTTTACATATTTAAAGTGAGTATACAATGTTAATTTTTTTTTTTTTTTTTATAATATTGATTTAATAATATATACACATATACATAATAACCTAAATATATGAACTATACAAGAATAAAATAATCATTGATAATTTATAAACAGTGAGAGTACAAGATAAATAAGGAAGATAATTTATTATTATAATTTAAGCTTCTTCTCGTTCTTGGTTTCTCTAGATGTTTATTAGTTCATCAAAATTTATGGATAGAACAAAGTTCATGAGTTCCTCCTTATGATCTTCGAACAACTTTCTTTCCGACTCAGGCCAGCTACCTCCTTGTAGTATGATGTTTTTCATGAGTCTTAGTCTTTGTCTGTCGTAAGTCTTGCAATCATAGAGTATATGTGTAAAAGTTTGTATCTGTCCGTCTATTGTACATTTATCGTCATCGGTTATTTTAAAACGTTTTAAGTAGCTTTTGGTGTGTCCGTGCTCTGTCATATCTTTAGTTTTATTCAACATAATAAGCCAGACTCCGCTAGAAGTTTGTTGAGGAAACAATGCTATGGCCTGCTCCTCTTTCTAAGGTCCTGACAATAAGTACCGTTACAGCCCCAGCCATAAACCTAGCAAAATGACCTGCTTGACATTTGATCATATTAAACTCGTTAAGTAGTTTGTTTTTTTGTCTCTGTTTACCTCAGTTATTTTTTTTTATTTTTTTTTTTTTTTTGGTGCATCTATTTCTAGGATCATTAGCACCAACCTCAGTTATTAATTTTTATTCATATTGTACGCCTTATTTTTTTAATTGGGTGCTGTTATTTTGATTGCATTTTTTTTTTCAATAAAACAAGGCTAGTAAATGTGTAGGATGTTCACTTGTATATAGAAAATAATTTCGCAGGGCGCTGGGAGAATTTCAGGGTATGGAATACTAACAATCTAGAACTTGGAATAGTTAGACAATTAAAAGTGATCTTATTATTATTTTTAAGGTTTTTACGACACATTTTTACCGATTGCGGGGGGTGCAGCCTTCTCAGCCCCCCCTTACATACGCCCATGCATGTTTTCTTTTTTATTAGAAAAGAAAAACAGCAGCTAAAGCTAGAGCTTTGCTTTAGAATGAGAGCTGGATAGTGTAATTTCCGCTTCTGTGTAAGTTAGCTGCTGTCGGTTTCCCTGACGCCTTAATGTCCCATTCATTCGAAATGTTCGAGAATATTTTGACAATTTTCACGAGATATATCCAAAAAAAGAAGTTTATTTCTATTCTAATATTTTCAAATGACATTAGGGATAAGAACGGAACCGCGCTAAGATGATGCAGTTCCTGCGAGTCGGACTTTTTTCTTTATATTTACTAAAGGGTTCTTCATGATAAACTTCTTTGGACATTTTATTATTGGATCTCATCAACTGGCCTAAATAGACTGCTTCATCCACCCATTTTAGATTTTTTCCGGAATATATATATATATATATATATATATATATATATATATATCCAAAACCAAGAGGACCATTTTGAAAAATAGTTATGATTTATTAAGATAATCCGAAAGCTGCTTATAACAGGGCGGAGACAGCCATGAATAATGCCTAGGATAGAACTGACGAGAACTGCTTTAACTCCGCCTAACTCCCTTTAATTTCCCTAATGCCGGAGGTGGCAAGTCGGTGATTCTACCTCTGCTATGAATTTTCCCTCATTTGCCCATCATCAGAGCCCTTCATCAATTGGGCAAAAGCAATCCCCAACAGCCCCGCAGAGCATAATCCCGCAACAATTCAAGCTCACAACCCAACGAGCAGACTTATCTAGCGGGTCCCATTTGCAGCTTTGCACCGCCCCGATAACTAACTGCAGCAATATGTTCCGCTTTGCCGTTAATGGATGCAAATAGCTCCCGAATGGATTGTGAATTTCAATCCTTTGGAGGCGGTTATTGTTAGGAATTGGATTAGTTTAAATTTTAATTGTTATAATGTTATTAGTTTATAAAACATAACTCGCACACTTTTTTCAAGGACGTCATATCTGCTATTTTTAGATTCGACTACTTAGAATGCTAGAAAGTGTTCTGAAAGTGTAGTATATTCCCATGATAACGTCATATTTTATCCCTAAAGGCAAGTAGTGTCATATCCGCATTATGAAATATTTCAGAAGTGTTTTCACGAGTGTCACAATGCAGTTAATGCCGAGCCGATACACAGAAATTGTCGTTTGCTGGAAGATTATATAATTTATTCAGAAAAAAGGGTTGCACTCACCTTAAATGTATGTTTGATTCTTAGGCTGCGTTTACACGGGCGAGAAATTGCGCGAGTTTTCTCTCCGACAGTCAAAATTGCATGTGTAAACGGCCTGGAGAGCAGTGTCGCAACTACTCGCTCAACTGATGTCGCGAGATTGCTGTGGGAGTGTCTGACACTTCAACTTGCTCGTCTAAACATGAAACTCAGCTCTAGGCATTTCTCGCACTCGCACTGTCGCCCGATCAAACAGTGGGAGATATTTTCCGACACTTTTGTGCAAGTTGGCGTATCGAGTGGTTTAGTTTTTGACTATCACAATGGAAGAAATTGGGGTTTCGAGTATTTCTGTCGTTCATATTAGACTTTATTTTTATTGTTTATTAGACAGAATTTTTTTTGTTTTTAGTTTAATAATGTTTGTGTTACTTTTATTAAATAAAGAAAGGGGTGCAGATACGTATTACGTGTATCGTTACTTTTAATTAAAAAAATAGTTTCCAATAAATTAAACTCATTACTTACCAGAGGCGAGAAAGCAAAGAGTAATCTTCAAGCGCTCACTAGCTGATATAGATTTTCTCATATTGGTATCCTGTTTTTGGATTTTAGGTGCTACAATGTATAGTAAATCTACTATTATTACAAACGCGGCAGCATTTCAGAGCGGTTCCTTCCTCCCTGCATAAAAAGGAACCCCGCCCATGAGTAAATTTGAGTGTCGACTAGAAAATTAAACGTTTCAGAACTTATAAACACATATATATATATATATATATATATATATATATATATATATATATATGTCGACTAGAAAATTAAACTCAGAACTTATACATATATATACACATGTGTGTGTGTGTGTGTGTGTGTGTGTGTGTGTGTGTGAGTGTGTGTGTGAGTGTGTGTGTGTGTGTGTGTGTGTGTGTGTGTGTGTGTGTGTGTGTGTGTGTGTGTGTGTGTGTGTGTGTGTGTGTGTGTTGGGAAAGACACATTTATTTACACATTCGAAAGCTTAATAAATTTTCTACAAAAGAAGGTTCTGAATAAGTTTTGATTTGGCGATGTCAATCGGAGAAATAACTGCTTATAGCTTCAAACATGTTTGTTGAACGGGTTTTTGACTATGTTTAACTCACTTTTTAATTGGTTGTAGTCCATTTCTTTAAGTTACATTTATCTGTAAAATTTTGTTTTCCTTAGCGAACATTGAGAACGCCGGGATCATTTTTTCAGGCAAAGGTACCCTTGCCATCGCTCACGTACCTGGGGTCATAAAAGTATTTCACGGATGTCTAACCGAAATAATAACCGTTTCTATTTGAAGCTTTCCAAACGACACAAGGGACCGCGCTAAGATGACGGAGTTCCTACGAGTCGGATTTTGACGTCTTCTTGGCGGCAAAGAGACTGAAAATTTACTTGGAAAGAGCTGCTTGCGCGAGTTGAAATTGCTTCAAACGGTGTCACAATGTAAACGGATTTTTAGCTCTCAGCCGCAACAACTTGCGACAGTGACTCGCGCGAGAGCTCGCGGGACAGCTTGCGTTCAAGTGTCGGATAAAATTGCATCTAAGTGTTTACACGACGGGACAAGTGTTTTCAGGACGCAAGTACTGTCGCAAGTTTTCTCGCCCGTTTAAACGCAGCCTTAGTTTTGTATCAAGAAATTACTATTTGGTTTTATGGCAGTATTATAATGGAAATATTGTAATAGCATTATTTTAGTATTTTGACTTACTCCTGGAAATGTCTTTGAAATTTTTCATGAAGAATAGTCATAAATCAAAACAATTGCTTTAAATTGTGGCGCAGATATTGAGCCGTCAAAATATTAAGAAGTCAGTGAATAGTTGAGATTCAGCTAAGATCAACAATTAGATTTTCCTAAAAGTGTGTATTTGATTTTTGTGAGAACGTTTTGGCATGCTCTTTGGTAGTCTATATATATATATGAAACTCTTCTAATGGCTACTATTGCAAAGCATTATAATCAATAAATAATTCTGAATAGACTTTGTTTTTATTCATTCTAATTTTAAAATTCCGGAATAAAATAATTCAAAGAGGATTCATTATTTTAGAAAATGCACATTATTCGAGACAGAGGCTTAACGGGTCGGCGGCTTGGGCTTTCAAGCCTGGCGAATGATGGATTAGAGAGAATGAATGACAGCCATTGGCAGTGGAATGATATCACTAATCTACCGCAACCCGGAATCCGAGTCAACAGCAGAAAATTAAATGCTTTTTCTCCTATAGGAATTTTCATCTATAGAACTCTAGTTAAACCTTTGTCCTGCCCCTTTCAAAGGCTTTCATGTTGTTGACATTTGATCAGCCAATTAGATAGTATCGCATTGGTGACGGTTCGTGATTTGGGATCGGTTGGGAATACGTTTAAAATACCTGATTGGCAGAAATTCGGTAATATCATGTTTTCATATAATCCTTATCCATGGTGGGTTGAGAAACACTTTGAAAATACACTCATAACAAGTACCTGCACATTGTTGGCCGACGAATTGTCGGAGCAACGGAAATTTTGGAAAAATATATATGAACGTTGCGGCTTTCCCCTTTGGCAGCCTTCTGCTGCCAGAAGGCGTAGAGAGATCAAAGGTACGCGTTTTTTGACCATGAAATTTGACATTTACACCATGGTTACTCCTTATTGGTCTCTCTTAATTAACCTCCAATTGAACAATTGAAAGAGACTGCCAAAGAACAACCCCAAACTTTTAAATAGATTTTTCGAGAAATCTGTCTGTGTTCTTTCGTTCAATCCCAACGTTCCATTCCATCGTGAAATATTTAATATTTCTCCGTCAATAGGACAAAATCACATTCCTGAAACTTCAAGCACCGTTTTCTCCTACGCTTCTTCGTTCCTGTATAGGTTGTTTAATATAATTTCAAATAGTTACCTTTAAATTAACATGTTATCTCCTGTAGATATATTTATTTAAAACAAACGGAAATACCAAAACTCCTCATGTCTGAAAATGAAGTTGGCTTTTATTATATACTTTTATTTTCTGGAGTATTTTTGGTTTTATTATTATTTTATTTTACGATAACTGTCTGCTGGAGTGCGACTCATAGGCATATATATTGTAACATATTAGTGAAATAAAAAAAATGGCAAATCATGTTTATTGTGCAATTTGATACAAGTAGCCTGCCCACGCCTCAGGTGTCCCCAGTTGTCAGCCGAATACCTTCCTTTTTAGGAAGGATTCTAGGATGACCAGGAGTTAACCTTAAGCCATCCAATCACACCCTGCGACTAGCTAGGAGGTTTGGAGGCGAATAAGACGTGAGGCAGTGATATCCTAAAAAGATAAAATATCCATCAATATCACTCTCAAGTACACGTATTTTTGATAACTCCACGAAACTTCATTTTCTCCTGGAATGCCTAATCTACCGATCTGCCAGCACTACATACCTTCAAGATATGCATCCAGAAGTTGATGAAGACAATCTCACATTGATTCTTTCACCTTCGAATAAGGACTTAATATTCAGGCTCTTCCGCTTCATTATGGAAGCTCTAATGACAAGATCGTTTGTGCTTTTTGAATAGTAGCAAGTAATTTTTATTTTTATTTTCATAAATTTATCTAATGTACTGTTCTGTTTATTATGATTAAGATTTATATTATTTATATTTATTACGATCCACTGAGAAATGTTTTTTTTTTCTCTTTTCTTTTATTATTATTATTATTTATCTATTATAATTTTTTGTAGCCAGACCCCTGTAACTGTTTTTCAAACAAAATACAGAATTTTATCTATCTATCTATCTATATCTCAGAGATAATGAAGCACAACTAAATTCTTACTAGGAAAGAGATGATGGGTCTAACCGTGGTCTTGTGGCTAACTGCATAGATTCACGTGCGGGAGAGGGAGTTTTGTGTCCCACCTGCAGCAGGAATTTTCTAATCTCAAGGCTCTTTGAGAAAATTTCCCCCTGGATGTCGGCGCTAATGGAATAGACGTCGATTTGCCGTAAAAAAAAAAAAAAACAAGGATCAGATTATGGTAACATCTCTAAAGTTTGTGAAAGTTAAACCTAGAAATAAATAATCACCTTCTATAGGATATATGATTGAGATCCATTCAGCTTAATTTATCTATGGAAATTAGTTTCTCTTGATGAAATGATGAAAAGCACCAGGCTTATTATTTGAAACCACGCCTATAATCCGTTTCATTCAGAAATAAATATACTTATAGCCTTCTGGAATCAATAAGATATTCTCTGAATACGAGATCTCTACGGGGTATATTCTCTGAAAGCAGAAGGGGAATAATCCCTTGAGAGATTCAATTCTCGACTTGGAATCCGCCTTTCTTTGATCTGCATTTTATCAATTACTCTACCCTTTTGAGAAATAAATAGGGCTTCTCAAGCTATTGTACCTTGAGTGCTTCGTTATAGCTAATTTCTTCAAATCGATCTTGAAGGTTAATAGCCCTTATGGTATTTTGATCCTGAGCGGTTTCCATTCAATTGTCTTAGGTTATTAAGTGGATCTGGATCCCCCGGCCCACTTATCCATTGCAAATTAAGGTTCTCCAAATGGTGGGCGGGCTATTAAAGCAAAAATCCTCCCCAGGGATTGTGTAATATTGACCCTAGCTACTCCATTTTCCTAATGGGGATTTACTTCTATTGGAATCATCAGCGAGATAATTGTTCGCTGATAGCCTCCAGCTGCCTGTAAAATTGATTCTCTTAGCCTAAATACTTTCTATAACTACTGCTTAGCAAAGTGAATGTTGTACGTCGTTCCAGCCCAAATCATCCTTCCTCTCCACAGAGACGTCTTAGGTAGAAATGGCTCCGGGATCTACTAAGGCAGGGAAGTTTCGTGGAGTTATCAAAAATACGTGTACTTATATTAATTGAGAGTGATATTGATGGATATTTTATCTTTTTAGGATATCACTGCCTCACGTCTTATTCGCCTCCAAACCTCCTAGCTAGTCGCAGGGTGTGATTGGATGGCTTAAGGTTAACTCCTGGTCATCCTAGAATCCTTCCTAAAAAGGAAGGTATTCGGCTGACAACTGGGGACACCTGAGGCGTGGGCAGGCTACTTGTATCAAATTGCACAATAAACATGATTTGCCATTTTTTTTATTTCACTAATATGTTACAATATATATGCCTATGAGTCGCACTCCAGCAGACAGTTATCGTAAAATAAAATAATAATAAAACCAAAAATACTCCAGAAAATAAAAGTATATAATAAAAGCCAACTTCATTTTCAGACATGAGGAGTTTTGGTATTTCCGTTTGTTTTAAATAAATATATCTACAGGAGATAACATGTTAATTTAAAGGTAACTATTTGAAATTATATTAAACAACCTATACAGGAACGAAGAAGCGTAGGAGAAAACGGTGCTTGAAGTTTCAGGAATGTGATTTTGTCCTATTGACGGAGAAATATTAAATATTTCACGATGGAATGGAACGTTGGGATTGAACGAAAGAACACAGACAGGAGAAAATGCCCATTCAGGGCGAGTGTCTCGGGTTTCCGGAGGTTGCATATAGTGCAATCTAGTCCTGTGTCAATCCTGTAGGAGGTGACTTTAAGATAAAGCCTCAACTCGGAGTCCCTTGAGAGTCTGAGCTGCATGAGGGCTCTCTTCCATTCTATTGATGTCTCAGACTTCCTATACTCCTCACCATAACTAAGAGAGCTTAGCTGACGGTACAGAGGGTTGTACTTAGAGTTAAGTACACGTTCAACGTCAACAGATATGAGGTGGTGGTTCCATCTCTCAAGGATTTCATTCTTATTTTTCAGCAGCCAGTTGATGTTTGCGGATCGAAATATATCCTTGTACCCCAAGCTGGCTAGAATGCTGTGAAGAGGGGCGAACCACGAGTCTTGAAGTTTCTCAGGATGAAAAGAGGTCCCATTTAAGATTTTATTGTAGCATCTCTTTGGTAATTCGTTTGGCTAAAGGGTGATCCACCAGTTGATGGTTCTCCTCAATATTGCCACTCCTAAAGGTGAACATCCAGATTCCATTCTTACGAAGTGATTTGGAGTAGTGCGACTTAAGTGGAAAATATTTTTAAGGAATTTAATTTGAAGACCCTCCAGTTTGTCAATGTGGCTCAAAGCCCAAACTTCTGACGCGTGCAAAGCTGTTGCCGCAACAATGGAGTCAAACAACCTTATAGAAGCCTCCCAGGATTTCACCTTCCCCCTAACCAGTATGTCCTTCACCTTGCCAAGGGCCTTTGTACCACGGCTTATAAAATGGTCTGCTGCCTTTCTAAACTTTCTTCTAAAAATATTAAATAAAAAATATGAACACTTCAAACTTGCTCATAAATTTTCATATAAATCTCGGCAAAAAGTCTTAGTAAGTGGAAGGTGTCCATTCTAAAGCTTAATAAAGGCCGTAGCCGGGTAAGCATTGTTTGTCGGCCCCCGAAAGGTTTTTGCTTGAAATTTGGAGGATCAAAATAGTCGTTTAAAAGTGGCCTAAAGCCAAATTTTCAGCTCTGAATGTTCACCCCTCGTTGATTAAAAAAAAGAAAAGCAAAATTGCCTTGAAAATTTATACATCGCGTTCAATTTTTTTTTTTTTTTTTTTTTTTTTTTTTTTATGGAGTATCCGTTTTGGTACTACCATCAATCACCAAACTTTTTGTGAAAATCCTTTAACCATCCCTGTACTATCTGCATTTTTTTCAAGACAATCCAAGCGATACGCAATATTAAAAAAATCGATTCTTTTTTGGGATATATTACGGAAATGCCAAGAGGGTTATATTTAATAGTTAATTAATTATATATAATATTTTCGACTATTTATCACATGTTTTTTGATAAACATTATTATCCGTTTTATCAATGGTTTTCATTTTTTGTTTTTGTTTTTCTTTTACGGCGCTTCGACAACTAGGCCATTAGGCCATTATTATCCGTTTTATCAATGGTTATTGGTTAGATTTATTTTATTAACACTCATTCAATATCTAATCCGCTAATTATCTACTTAATACTAATATTTGGGAACGGGTTAAAGGAAATTTTTACACTCATTAAGGTTTTTTGAAAAGGTAATTTTATTAGGGTAATTTGGGACTTTACAGTACTAAAAAGCAATTGAAATAATTCAGAACCATACGTTAATTAATTTGAGTTCTTGATCCTTGACAAATTCCAAGTTAATCTAACCTTACTCATTCATCAGTTCAGGTAAATATGATATAACTTGCTTATACTAATATGAACCAGTAAAGAATATTTTAACTGTTTGTTTTTTTTTTTTTTTTTGGTTTTTTTTTTTTTTTTTTTTTTTTTTTTTTTTTTGGTTGCATTTAAGGGGTGTCAACCTTTGTGGTCATTAACGCCAGTAGAGTTTAATGGTGTTTTCACAATGATGTCAGCTGTAATTACTTTGAAGTCAGTCTTTAGATAGAATCGGTGATGTGATGTAGGAAGGGGAGAGTGAGGGACCCAGAGGGGCAACGAACCGGGAGGAGGCAAAGCAGGCAGACACTAGAAGCCTTCTCTTTCTATTGCCTGGCAACTATATTTCTGTGTTGGTACATCGGGTTCGCCTTTGAGAAAGTGCGCGGGCTTGCTCCGTCCATGATCTCGCGAATCCCGGGGTCTCATCGATGACCCGAGAGTCTTCCAGTGCCTAACCAACATCACCCCCACCAGGCAGGAAACCACTCCATTCCCCTCACCTCTGCCTCCCAACACCCACTACCGTCTTTAATTAAATTTAGTCGTAAATTTTTTTGTTTTTTTTTTAAATTTTTAAATTTTTATTGAATAAAAGACAAAGAATACAATAACACGTGTGTACCTCTATACCATACAAACACACTATTTCTAGGATTAACACTGCCGTGATTAAAATAAAGGTTACAATTAATTATAAGGGAAAAATGTCACAAAAAACCCTGACTTATACTACTAACTACGTACTAAGACACATCATATAATGATAATATAAATTAACGATAACTATAATAATTAATGATATAATAATACTTAATGATAATGATAATAATTATTGAAGAGATGTACACTGATAAGTAATAGGAGAGGTAATTAATAATTAATAGGCATAAAACTAATTAAAGCAAACTAAATTCAATTAAAGAAAGCGATTGTAGAAGACCTGTGTTTATGTTTACAGCTTAGTACCTAAAGCTAGCTGCTAGCCTTAGCTATGAGATAATAGGAGCAGAGATCAGGCAGTATACTAGATGTAGCACCTAGAGCTTACACATTTACTATTCAGTATTCCTGTTTATAAGGATATGTTTAGTACGTTTGTGCACATATCTTTTACCTGATGTTTTGGTGTAGTTACCTATTTCTTTTATCAGTGGGTTCCTGCTTTTCCTGCATCTTTGAAAGAAACTATACGTAAGTTTATATATATTTTTTTATGTACGGTATTTTCGTTTCAATGTGCATTTTTGATATTTTTGTATAGTACGGGTAGTTATTGGTTATTCTGAGACACTTGTTTTGAAATATTTGTATTTTCTGCATATTTGATTTTGATATAAAGCTGAATGCAGTGCAAGCGTATAATAATACAGGTCTTATTATTGATTTAAATAGGAGTAGTTTATTAGATGGGCTCAGTGAGGACTTCTTGTTGAAATATGGATATATTTTACATAGAGTTTTTTTTAGCTTTATCACAAACATAATTAACATGCTGTGCAAAATTTAGTCTGCTGTCTAGGTTTACCCCTAAATACTTCATGTTTTTCTCCCATGGGATTATAATGTTATTGTAAGTTATATTAGGAATGTGCTTAGGTCTGCGTTTTGTGAAAATTATTGCCTGAGCTTTATTACTATTATTTTTTATTTTCCATTTCGTATAATAGTGCGAGATTTTTCTGATTGCTAAACTCAGTCTATTTTTTATAGTATCAATTCTATATGATGACGTATAAAAGGCAGTGTCGTCAGCAAATAGCGACATATTGACATTTGGGATCTTAGGCATGTCATTTATAAATATATTATAGAGTTTTGGACTGATTGATGAACCTTGAGGGAGTCCGAAGGACAAGTCTCTTGAGGATGATTTTTCTCCGTCTATCGAAACTATTGTTCTATTAGAGTCGTAAATGTTGGCTTGTCTTAACAAGGTTATTAATTTTTCAATGTTGTCGAGTCTGTCAGTCAGTATTTCGTCCAGTGTTCCGGATACCCCAGATTGTCTTCTCACCTCTTCATACATCCTACAATCTGTTAATATATGTTTGACAGTTATAAGAACACTACAGGTCCTACATATCGGTGGCTCATCTCGTGACATATAATAACCATGAGTGGGGCGAGTATGTCCTATCCGGAGTCTAGTGAGGATTACCTCTTCTCGTCTGATCGTTCCATAGGAGGTCTGCCAAGGTCTAGTGTCACCTTTCACTTCGCGTAACTTATTTGAAACTTGGTCTGCCGCCAAGTTATCTCCCAGCGAGCTTTGACCTTTTCTTTGATCCATGACTTAAAGTCATTTTGTGGCACCATTGCGACGTCAGTAACGTGAGTGGTTGCTTCTTTCGCAGCTTTGTCAGCCTGTTCAACTAGTTTCCCTTACTAATTTTCAGTTCAGGTATTTAGAAACGACTGATCCAGTTGAAAACTCTTCCAGGCGTTTAACATCTATCTAATCAAATAGATTTATTTTTTTTTTCGGTTTGATGTTAATAATGTATTAGAAAAAAGATATTTCATTAACCGATATGAAAAGGGTTTGGATCATATGAAAAGTTCTGAGCTCATTTTGTGGCGATGTCAATCGTAGAAATAACTGCTTTAACCTTTTAATGTGTGAAATTTTGAACTTTTAAACGGGGTTTCGTATCTCATTACCTTGCTTTTTTAATGGTTATTTATTTTAGTAAAACATGGAAAAGAAACATGAGAAAGATATTGATAATAGTGTTTTTCTAAAGCGAACGTTAAGAAAGAGGATGGAGTAATTTCCGCTAAGGATACAATCAGTTTCCTGTTGAGGCGCCTAACAAAATTCCTTCTCTTTGAGAATTCATTTTATATTTTTCACAAAACATCACAAAGTGCTGCTATTCCTTTACTAGGGGCACTAGAGATATGAACGAAAACGCATCTTTTTTTTTATTTTATTTTTTTTATTCCTTATCTATTAAAGGTTAAAATATGACGTAAAGCATTAGACATAGATAGGTATGTTGAATGTGATGTACATATTGTATATACAATCTGGTAGTTTTGAAGGGCCAAACTGTGCCTTCATGAATATGGAAAGGAATTGTGCCCCAGTTCGAATCTCCTTAGAGCTCTAATTGGTAGGGCGCACCCTCTGAGCATTTGAATATTGTAGAGTTCAACTTATTTTCTTTCTCTCCTTCCCTTTTTAGGCACAGATATTAGAATAATTCGAATATACATGATGTTTACCTTGCTAGAAATACATCCTTTCTACATTCAAGGAGAATCCTCTTTCAAAATGGCAAAATATGAATAAAATATATAGTAG
Organism: Gonocerus acuteangulatus; assembly: GCA_946811695.1. Lineage (NCBI taxonomy): Eukaryota > Metazoa > Arthropoda > Insecta > Hemiptera > Coreidae > Gonocerus > Gonocerus acuteangulatus. The sequence goes on along the minus strand of OX328127.1, from coordinate 54,670,103 downwards.
ATAGTGTAATAAAAAAAAATGCGATGATTTCCTTGAACAATTTATAATAAAAATGGTGGCTATAATTAAGCTTGGCCATTTGAGGCGTTGCGGATACGAAGGGCGAACTCAACATCCGGTTAATTTTTTTCTTTCCAGCCACGTTGAGTTCGTCCTTCTTTCCCCCTCAAAATACACAGATAAAAAAAATCTGTCTGAAAACTGCCATAGGAAGGCGGATTCGAAAGTCGAACACAACACTCCAGTGAAAGTGAGTTTACATTAATTTCTGGGCAATTATTATATAATTAGAAAAATGAGACATCCCACACCGGAAACATGTATTCGTGGTCATAGAGAAATGATCCCGCACCTGTGAGGCATAGTTCTCAGTCTTCTCGTCGCCCTAATGAAGGCTTGAATTTAAGCCGAAACACGTTGGCGAACAATAAAACCATTTTCACATGTAAAATGTAGTTTTTAGAAATAACGACCGAACCTGACACTTCCATCATCAACGGTCAACGCTCTCCTGTGAATGAAAATATGTTATGAATATACTCTAGTGGAATTTGCTCTTACGGAAAAAATATTCTAACGCATTTTCCTTAAAAATACCTTTTTTTATTGAGTTCGCCCTTCGTATCCGCAACGCATCATTTGCTAAATGGATTCTGTAGGGAATTAAATATACAGTAACTAACAATATAAATTAAAACACCAAAAACAAAATGTTAACAACAAACATTCTGCTCATCATATTTTTTTACAGAAGGAATATGGAGTCACAATGTTTATAATCTTACTAATATTTCGTCGCAAGAAAAAAAAAATGTTGTTGCTCTATATTTCTAGTACCTAATTGTTAGCAAGGATAGAACGTCTCGCAAGACCCAAAATTTTCATTAAAACTATCGCCTTGTGTGTTGTGTTCAAACTTTCCCAATCAAGTACCAGATATTTTTTTTGAAATCCTGATGAGGTATTTTTAGTGACACAACTAAAAAACGAACTTAACTTAAAATGGGTAACTCGCCTATGTGGGGGGAGTAACATTAAGACAGGAGGAGTGAAACAAGTGCCTTCTGCCGTACAAGCTCTGAAGGTAGGTACATACAGTTTTGGTTATTGATAAAAAGGTAGTTACCAATGTCTTTCAATATCATAACTGTGAAACACCGATTTTTGAGTTGTGTCATTTAAGAAATACCAGTGCGATATGTTATAGTGACCGTTCGTATCGTGCTAAATAAGTAAGTGTGATAAACAGACAGAAAATTAATTTGATTAAATTTATATTATTATTGTTTCACAGTTTGGGATACTATTGTGAAAGATAAGAAGCTATTATTTCAACACTTTTCAAGAAAGTTACAGTTTAAACCTTTAATTCACCTTTCAAGCTGCTAACATAAAAATGTTTTGTTTAAACTGAGCGTATCGAAAGAGGAGCACGCAAGTGGAGCAGGAATTCACTTTTTATTGTTTAATTGTGAAAAAACGTAGGCGACGAAAAAAGGAAATCTAATTTTCTTCCGTTTTGAACATGTTAAACTCCGTTTGCAAAAAGAGAGGAGTTATAATTCACAAGAGACTACATATACGCGTACGTATTTCTATGCCTCTTTGTGTGTTGTGAATAATCACTGATAATACCAAATTATAGCTCAAGGTATATTTCGATATTTTCTTATTTTATTACGAGATGTTATTATTTTTTGTTTGTTTTAACAGGCGAGTTAACGTGACCGGATTCTACCGACCGAACGCTACATCGACACCACGCTGCTGGTCACCAGTTACGTCACAAAAGTACTACGTAATTTTCGCTGAACTAAACGACTACGAGCTGACTGCAAACGATGATGACGTCATGGGATCGACGGCTGACTGGACCGAGCAAAACGAAGCTAGAGTATGGAGAGGAGTAGGTGAGTAATATTACACAAGTATATGTATTTATATCTGCTTATAACATGCAAACAAAAATGAATATATTTTCTAAAATGTAACCTTCTTTGTTCCTTTTGGCACTTTTCTCCGAAGGAAAGTAGCTATTGAGGTTATACTCATGAAGGAAGGTTTGACAAATTTCTTCAAATCTTTCGAACCTACCCAGTCGAAACGAAGTAGTAGTAGAAAAATGACCCCCGATGAAATTTATATATACATTAATCATATAATAATATGATAATAATATATATATATATATATATATATATATATATATATATATATATATATATACGTCTGTTAACATGATAGCGGCCAGAGTTTTGGTTTTATCGTCAAGAAACTTGGTATGCAGCGTTCAATTTACAAACATTGAACGAATTCGTAAACCACCAAAATCGGTCCAACGGAAGGGAGGGGGGTTTACCCCAGACCCAAAACACTAATTTGACCATGCCAGCCATAGTTTTTGGTATATTTCAACGAATCTTGGTATTCGCAGAGGTAATCTACAGAGAAAAATGTGTTGTAAACATAAACTAAATCGGTCCATTAAAAGGGGGGGGTTTACTCCGGACCCACATTACTAATTCGCCACTACCAGCCGTAATTTTTGTTATATTTCGACGAAACTCAGTATTCGCAGTGGTAATCTACAGAGAAAAATGGGTTGTGATAATGAACTAAATCGATTCATTTGGAGGGGGGGGGGGTTTACTCCGGAAACAAATTACTAATATACTCATACCGGTCGTAATTTCTGCTGTATTGTAACGAAACGCGGTATACGTCGTGGGTAACTCATGAGAAAGAAGTGTAGTAAAAATGAGCTAAATCGGTCTATCGGAAAGGGGGGTTTGCTTTGTACTATATTTCAATTGAATTAGCCCACCAGACGTAGGTTCGCAATGCCGCCGCAAGGAGCGCTTTCTACCACTAGTGGGACTGTATCCTGTTCCTGCGTCAGATCAAAAGACGAAAATATGATTTTTTTGTTTTTATTTATTAAGACTTAATAAATAAACTACATAGTGTACTATAAACTCCGTAGTGTAGTACCATGTATAAACAACTCTGGAAGCAAATTAATTACAAAATTAAAAGAGAACTATTCATGTTTTTATTTTATTTATATAGGATATTTTAAGAAAATTATTTAGGAAAGCAATCTGCAATACCCAAATTCTGAGCAAAGTGCTTAGTTATTCAGCTCCTGCGTTTCTCCTCTAGCACAAAAAGATTTATTCTATTTTACAGAACTCTCTCAATCTTAGTGTCAACCGCCACACAGAAGTTTTAGTATCAGATTCGCTATAGTGTGTGAGTGTGTATATTTGCAGTAAAACGTTAAGTAAGTTGACTTTCTGTCTATTTCCATAATTCATGAAAGTTTTATTTTAGAAAGAAAAGCGTTTTTAATTAACTGACCTTTCGCTATTTAAATTTGCATTAATTGATTTAAAAAAGCGTCATTCAAGATTCTGGTGAATTAATTTTATTTTTATAACGTGACTAAATACTTAGACTGAGAAGTAAATTAGGCACAATAAACAATAGTCCTTTATTTTATATTTGTAATTTCCACTTGACATGTTAATATATATATATATATATATATATATATATATATATATATATATATATATATATAAATATACATATATATATATATATAAATATATATATATATATATATATATATATACATATATATATATATACACAACACATTCAGGTAAATGCAAACTTGCGTTTTCCTGTGATTGAATACATATTCGAAAATGAACAAACTCACAAAAAATCATTTATTTGTATGTTACTATCATGCCAAGTACATCAACTAAAAGTGCAATTAAAAAAATTAAAACGTAAGTGAAAAATACACAATATAAAATTTGAACTAAATGCAACAAAAATGAAGACGAAACACTAAAATTCAAAATAAAAACTGTATACACTAAATAAAATCTAAAAATTAATGGTATAAATCAATGTCTTATTACATCGAGTACACAATTATACGTCTTGGTTTCTCTCCAAAGTTCCTATAGAAGAGTTCCTTGATTTCATAAAATTCACATTAAAAATTCATAAGACTGCTATTTAGAGGTTTAACACACACACACGCGCGCGCACATATTTGCAAATATATGTAAGGTATGTGTATTTAATGTCGCACAAGGTCGAATTTCAATAACTTTTTATTATTGTATATATATATATATATATATATATATATATATATATATATATATATATATATTTATTTATAGAATATTACAATCTACAAATGAACTGTACTTTGTAATTTGATATTAGTTACTTGTCCACGCCTCAGGTGTCCCCAGTTGTCAGCCGAATACCTTCCTTGTTAGGAAGGATTCTAGGATGACCTGGAGTTACCTTACGCCATCCAACCACACCCTACGACTAGCAGGGAGGATTGGAGGCGAATGAGGCATGGCCTGTGATATCCTGAGGAGAGAAAATATCCATCGATATCACTCTCACTTGTTATAATTTCACTGATTTTTTCACTCCACGACACTACACTACCTTAGTAGATCCCGGGGCCACTTTCTATTAAGACGTCTTGGTTGAGAGGAAGGATGATTAGTGCTGGATAAGGATTGGGCTATAGGATTAGGATGATTGATTAGTTTACTATGGAAGGATGAGAAGCGGCTAGGGATTATATCTTGGACAAAAGGGATATTTAGGTCATTATGGAGAGTGCGATTAGAAACATAATAAGGAGCATTGACTATGGTACGTAGGACTTTGGATTGAAATGTTTGGATTCGGTTGATGTTGGAATGCTTGGCTGTCCCCCAGAGTTCTATTCCGTATGTCCATATAGGTTTTATTAGTGAGTTGTAGACAGTTAGTTTGTTATGTACGGTTAAGTGTGATGATCGGTTTAGTAGTCTGTATAGTTGTCCGAATCGTCGATTGAGTTCTTGTCGTTTGAGTTTAATGTGTGCGTTCCAAATCAATCGAGAGTCAAGATAAAACCCAAGGTATCGGATGGTATTGGTTATGGGTAAAGGATAGTTGTTGAAGGAGACAGTAGGACAAATTTTACGTCGAAGGGTGAAGGTTATTTGCTGACATTTTTCGACGTTTATCTTTATGCGCCACTTATTCCACCACTTTTCAATTTGAGTTAAATGGGATTGTAGGTTTTGGGAAGCTGTGTCTGGATTTATGTGGGGTGAAAGGATGGCCGTATCATCTGCATACGTGGCCAGGAGGGTGTCAGGATGTGTTGGAATGTCAGCTGTATAAAGGGTATAAAGGATGGGACCGAGGACACTACCCTGAGGAACTCCCGCTTCCACAGGGAAATAATCTGAGTAGGCTGTTCCATGCCGGACTTGGAGAAACCTGTCTGAGAGAAAGGAGCGAAGGATTAGGAAAAGGGTGCTGGGAAGGTGGGTTTTGAGTTTGAAGAGTAAGCCTGCATGCCAGACTCGGTCGAATGCCTGGGCAACGTCCGAAAAAGCAGACGTGCAATACTCTTTTCGCTCGAGGGATGAGGAGATGAGATCAACAACGCAAAGCCCTTGCTGCACTGTAGAGTGTTGGGAGCGGAAACCGAATTGGTGAGGTGGGATGAGATTTTGGGAGCTTAGGATAGGTGATATGCGCTTTAAAATAATTTTTTCAAATACTTTGGAAAATATTGGAAGAAGACTGATAGGGCGGTAAGAGGAAGGGTTGTTGGGAGGTTTACCAGGTTTAGGAAAAAGGACAACAATCGAGAGTATGGGATAATGGGTTGTTCGGAGGATGCAGTTGTAGATGTAGGTGAGGAATACAATGGCCTTGGTTGGGAGCTGTTTGAGGATTCTGGAGGTGATGATGTCGTAACCAGGGGATTTCCGGGAAGGTAGTTGGGATATTAGAAATTTAACTTCAGATGGATTAACTGCATTTGGTGGTAGGGAGAGGGGAAGTGGGGATTGTAGGAAATCATCTAATTCCGGTAAATGGGAATCAGGTTCAGGAGGGGGGTGGGGAGTATTGTTCTTTTTAGATGATTGGCAAGTAACTCGGATTTCTCTTCGTCGGAGGCGGCCCATGTGCCGTCCTCTCGACGAAGGGGGGAGATGCAGGATGGTATTTGAGGATTTTGCGAGTAGCATTCCAAAGGGATTTGTCGGAGGTAGATAGAGATGAAAGGTAGGAATTAAAGGATTCGGAAAAATGTTGGATTAATTGTCGCTTTACTAATCGGCATAATCGATTGTAAGAGCGACGGTCGGAGGGATGGCGAGTTCTCTGCCACAGAGCTCGTGCTTGGCGTTTGGCTACAATTATGTCTTTTAGGGATTGGGGCAGAGGACTTTCAGCTGGGATTGGGTGATGATGGCGTTTAGGAAGGGAGGATTTCCAAGCGCATTGTTGAATGGAGGTTGTGAATTGTTGGACAGCTATATCTAGGTCTTCAGGGGTTTTGAGGGAATTATTAAGGTTGATGGTGTCTTCAAGAAGTGATCGGAAGAGGTTCCAATCGATTGGTCCAGTGATTAAAGAAGGAGGTTGAGGCTTTGGAATAGGTTGTAGCGAGAGTTTAAGGATTAAAGGACTATGATCAGAGGATAAGTCATCTAGGGAATCTATTGAGGTGAAGACGGATGTAAGGCCAAAGGATACGAAGAAGTCTATTAGATCGGGGATACGGTTTGGATCAGTAGGCCAGTATGTTGGGGAGTTCGGGGAAATGGTTGAGCAGTGCTTTGAGGAGAGTGCAGAGAGTAGGGTACGACCACGGGAGTTGGTTACCCTTGACCCCCACTGAAGATGCTTGGCGTTGAAATCACCTCCTAGAAGGAATTTGGTACCAAGGGATTCTAGAAGATCTAGGATTTCAGATTCTATTAAAGGCCAATTCACACTAGACCGGGTCGGGTACGGGCCGGGCCACTGCCGGGGTCCGGCCGGGACAAGGTGAGGCTATCACACACGCATAAAACCCGGACTCGGCCCGGTGTAGCGTGAACGAGTCTATTGAAAATACTGGTGTGATTGTTTCAGCGTGTCCCGGCCGGGCCCCGGCCGTGGCTCGGCCCGGACCAGAAACGGTCTAGCGTGAATTGGCCTTAAAGGTTTATTAGGAGGACAATAAACAGCTGACAGGGAAATTGGAAAGGAAAATGTGGATATAGTGATAGTGGTGGCTTGGACTGAATCTGTGGGATTGGTGGGACGAGGGGGATGGGATAAGGTCCTTCGTATAAGGATGGCAGACCCTCCATGGGCTTTACCGTCTGGGTGGTCAGTGCGGTAAGTGTTGTAGTCCTGAATTCGTAAATACTTATTCTTAGTCAGTCGTGTTTCATTGATGAGTGCTACATCTATACGTTTGTCTTGTAGTAATGTAGTCAGTTCGTTTGTGTGATTTGTTATGCCATTAGCATTCCAAAGTAGGATGGACAAGGATTTGTGTGTGGGAGAGGGAATCATTTTGAAAGGGTTGGGAGCAGGTGAGTGACTATGGTATTAAGAAGGGCAATGAGAGGGCTAATGAGGGATCTGGAGTCTGACAAGAAGTTATTAAGGAGGGAAGTGATGTCATTGGAGGAGGTTGGGGGTGGAATGAATGGAGTGGCCCTTCTTGGAGTTGGTGTTGACTCGTTGCCTGGATGTTGGTCCGCAGGAGCATGTCTCATCGATGGTTGGTTGTTGGCTAGGTCCAGCAGCGAGTTGGGCGAAGGAGACCCCAGTTTCAACACGTCTTGAAGGCTGTGGACGTTCTTCATGAGCAGGCAACACACCGTACTTTCGCTGCCGGGCGTTGCTCAGTCTTTTTAAATTTTTGAAAGTTTGGCAACCCTTGTAGTTAGCCGGATGGTTTTGAGAGCACAGTGCACATACCGCAGGGCTTTCTTTTGGCTTGTTACACTCCTCACTCTTGTGGTTTTCCCCACATCTGACACATCTAGGAATATAATTACAATACGACTTTGTGTGATTGTACGATTGGCAATTTGTACACTGAACCGGCTCTCGTTTACGGTATGGTTTTTCGACTTGTACTCTAGTGTGATAAAGTCTTGTAATGCCATAAATTTTGTCAACATTTGGTTGTTGATCAAGGTCCACAAAGAAGAGTGGCCAGGCAACTTTCGTCATTCCTTGTTCGGTTGATCGCTTCACTATGACATTTGTGGCTTGCCTTGCCTTGAAGCCAAGCGTAGCGAGTTCTGCTATGATCTCTTCTGGAGGGGTGGAGGGATGGAGATTTCGGATAACCACTCGCAGGGCACGTTCATCCTTTGGTTGATAAGTATGGTATTGAGCCTATGATTCGTTTAGGTATTTTATTATTGATCTATAAGTTTCAGGAGTTGAGCAGGAAATCTTAGTTGTGTTGGTTCGGTTTATACAGGTGTATGTTTGTGAATCAACCTTTTGATTTAGTTGCGTACAGAAAATTTTTATGTTTTTAATATTGTTCACAAATATGGGCGGAGACCTCATGATTTTAGGACTTTGGGATTTTTCAGTTTCCATTTCATCTTCTTGATTTTTCTGTAGTAATTGAAATGGATTCGCCGTGAAAAATGCAGACTCTTCCGTAGTTTCTTCATTGGTACGGGAAGTACCGGGTACTTCCTCAACGGGTGTGGAGGAATTAACATTTTTTAGTGGCTGTCTTTTTGTAATTTTTCTTCTAGAGCGCGTTTTTTTTAAGGTGACGTAGGTGGCGAGCTGCCAGCTGATCTTGATCTTTTGCCACTGCTTGCCATTACCATATGATAGAATCCTCCCATAAAACGAGAAGAAAAAATAAATATATAATTTTTGCAAATAAAAAAAAAATATATATATATATATATATATATATATATATAGGCGCCAGCAGGAGCCTCGAACTCGGACTGTTTAGTCTTAAGACTCCAAGACTCTAGCCCTGAGCCAGAGAGGTGATGCGGGAAGAGTATCTCGATTCCCGTGAAGGCCCCTAGTTTCTGAGCTAGTTAGGAGGCAGCTAGTAGAGGGGGACTCTTCTGCAGAGACAGGAATAGCCCCCACCTCTCGCTAACAGTGAGGCAAGGCAGAGAATTCACAATAGATATTGCAACTTAACTCACTTATTTTGAGTTGTTTTGTCACACGAATTCCGAGGAAAATTCACAGAATTTACACTCAACGATTAACTAATCATTTGAGCAAGTTTAGTTCAATTTCGAGCTCAATGAACCACTGAACTATTCACAAATGCGAGAGCTAAAAAATACACGACTTCACTGTTCAATGGCTGAAGCGCGACTTTCAATAACTACACAACTTTCTTTGCTGTTCCTTTTTTTTAATACTAGCTGAATACCCGTGCATTGTCACAGCAGAAAAGTATCTATTTCATTGCGTTAAATTATGTATTATAAAAATTAACTCTCCTATATAATTTTGTGCAGTTTATTATAGCAAGGATCCCGTCATACTATTTGTTATACCCTGTCAGGTTGACAGTAACAGGAGTTTAACCAGTATAGCTTAAAATTCGTTGTCAATAATAAATAGACGTTAAAATTTAACAATTTATGTTTCCAAGATGTCATTTGGAAACGCTTATTACATTTGCGAGCATGGGTGAAGAGGCTGTGCTAGCTTTCGGGATATTATTACTTCGGATAGACCATACCAGTATAACGTAAACTCTATGAGGGACAAAATCACAGTTTATTTCGAGTATGTAATACAAGATCTGCCATCATAGTTGAAGTGAAAACGCAAATAAAAATAATATTATGGAATAGATACAGTACGATAACACCTGACCTGTTATCGTCCTAGCAACGCATGCTGCCTACACGTGCTTGCTCTCTTTTAACCCAACTAAAAATTCTAACCCTTCATAAAGTACAAACATATTTGAATATCAAAAAACCTTCGAGTGTTTACATCCGAAAGGCAATGTCCATGTAAAATGTCAAATTTGTCTGTCAAGAGGATTGGGCTGGGCGATGATAGGTCAGTGAGTAAGTGGTATTTGACAAATATATATAGTAGATACATTTTCTCCTTTTTTTTTCACGCCTCATCAGAAGCAGTTAAAATAAGATAACATTGTAGCCTTGAATCTTGGGCATAGAAGTGCATATGCAGATCAGCTGTTTACAAAACACGTCTATGACATTTTACAAAATAAGTCTTTTCATATCTTCTTGTTTATTAAATTTAAAAAATATCGTTTAAACGATCGATTTTAAACAGTTAATCGGCAGCGGCACTAAGTGAGTCTAGACATGGCCCTGCCTGCGGTAGGTTCTCGAAGATTGAAGGCTGTAATGTTATATTATTTTAAGTCTTCCCAAAGAAGAGTCAAAAGGACGAGAAACTCGTAGAGAAAAATAAAGGAATACCTAATAATGAAAGTTCTTGACAGTTAAATATGCAATTATTACTATAATTATATAATAATATATGCTATTGTTATAAGTATTTAAGCCAGTATTCGAAATATTTCTTAGTTAGTAACATTTAAAGTGGCTAGACTTGTTCTTAATTCCCTTTTAAAACTTCTTCTTTTAACACTTGTTTTTATAGTAGTTAAGTCTAACTCTTATTTAGAAAGTCCTAAAAGCTTTCTCTTTCCTTCTTTTATCTTTTTTTTTTTTAAATTAAAACTTTGTTGCAAGCTTGTGTAATTATTTCTGTCAATTTTACTTAGTGAATCCTCAAAGGACCTCTCCATTTTTTCGGGTAATCTTTCTTTTATAATAACCTACGTTGTCGAGGGTTATCCAAGGTACAACGAATTTCCCCTAAAATGAAGAATTTCAAATTTATAATATAATAATAATTAAATCCCTAAACACTTGGAAATCATTTGCCGAAGAGAACATTTAAAATTGCTCGCGCAAAACGAACATTCTACTAGGCTTAAATATAAATCTAGAGTGAAATGGAATATTAAAACTCCTATGTTTCTTTTGAAACCCCCAGTAGATTAAATCATAGCACTCCGTTGATTATATGTGTGTGTATATTTATATATGGATACACGCTAGAGACCCCCACAAGGCTCGCTTTAGCATAAATGCATTGTGCTTTGCTGAGAATCCTTCAGAAATATAAAGAATATGTAAAAATAAGTTTAGTATTTTTATTGTACTGACGTATCATCCCAATTCGTAACCCAGGTGAGATATCTAAAACATTCAATAAGTAATAACACTGAAGAAGTTGATTTTGTGGTAAAAGTGATGTAAAAAGCAGTTTTGGGGATATTTAACAGATATTTTTACACGATAAACAATGTTTGTTAGTTAAATGGTAAATATAAGATGTAATATTCATAAAATACCAATACAACACATTTTAATATTTTCAGATCAATCTAAAGGGTTAATTTTTTTTTATATGAAATATACTACCCTCGGGGGGTCATAAAAACCGTAGTACTGAGTGAATCCTTTTTTTGTCAATGAATCATAATTTCAGAGTAAATGTACTCGATTGTCGAGAACGTACGTAGGGATTTAGAAAAAGGGGTTTATCTTTATACTTTCAATTTATAATGATTACAAGGGCTACATTAATTTTAAATACCTTAAATCTTCAATGTACTACATCCTAATTTTAAATCTTAATTGCATTCAAAGATTACCGGGACATTGTCCGCTAAGAAGCCCTAAGAAAAAGAACAAATGAAAAGACAGTGTTTTTTCTTCTTCTTCTCCCTGAGCAAGTTGACTCACATTCTTTAATTTTATTCAGTGACTTTCCAAGATACAGTGAGTCGCTAAAGAAGTTCACTACAGGACTTCTGGGCCACAAGAGTTGGGGGAAAAAGACTATGTAGGTCAACATCACCTTAAGGTAAATTAAAGCACCATCACCCCAGGATCTTCAAGTTCTTTCACCATCAAAACCACCTTTACCAATGTCATCATCAGCAGCATCTGATCCTAAACCTTAATGTCCAATTTTGTAATAATAGTTTAAACCCTTTTTGTAAATTATATATTACTAGCTGTTACCCGGCGTGCCATGCTACACCTAATTTCTGCATATAGAAAAGCCTAAATAAATTAGAAACCAAATAAGTATTATTAAAATCTAATAATACGAATCTGTAGCTGTTTCGAACCCGTGACCTCCCAGCTGTGAGTCCTAGACGACTGACCTAACCTATAACACCCCCCGTATCAAGACATACATGTATGCCAAGTTTGGTTATAATCGGTCTAAAGGTGTGGATTTTTATTTTAAAAAAAACATACAGACAGACAGCTGGTAGACGTTTTTGACTTAGCCTACGACACTCCCCAGATTAAGAGCTTAGTCAAAATCGGACGAACGGTGTGGATTTGTATAAGGGACAAACATACAGACAGACAGCTGTTAGATTTTTTTGACCTAGCCTAGGAGATTTCCCGTATCAAGACCAACCATTATCCAAGTTTGGTCAAAATCGGTCAAACGGAGTGGATTTGTATAAGGAACAAACAAACAAACAGACAGACACGTGATTTATATATATTATTATTAAATTTTAACGTCCATTTATTATTAACTACGAATTTTAGGACGGGTTATCTACAGGTTACCACCCTTTTCTAGCCAGGATGGGGCTGATGCCTTTCCTTTTTTCTCAAGAAAAGCCACCACCCTTAGTGGGAATCGAACCCTTTGGCACGGAGTGGTAAGTGCTCACGCCTTAACGCTCACGGCCACCGGGCCTCCTTATATATATATAATCAACTATTAAATTAGCCTTTTCTTATTCATACAGTCCACTAACCATTTCACCAGCACAATCCATAGCCTGCTTCTGCTAAATCAACAAAAATTGAAAGCAGAGCGCATTCAAACGTAGAAATAATACATGAGGACGCCTAGCTGGAGATGGGCTGAAATTCATGATACCATCCAAACAAAAAACATCATTAAAAATTGCAGCAATATGAAGAGGGAAAATTCGGAATTTGTTCATTATCGGCAACGACTGTTGCATCTATGCTCTAAATTTATTTACCGTAGTCTATTTTAGTCTTACTTTCCCTACACTACATACAATTAGGTAGATGAAATAAAAAAGTGCCTGACCGAAGAGAAACCGAAACCCAAGAAGAAAAGTCCTTGTCACCAGGCCGTAGTAAATGGGCAAGTCATAGCTTACTCAGTCATATGTAACGACATTATATAACGACCACGCAGCAGAGTATGTAATGTGACATTGACAATGAAACATGTACTGGCTCATTACAGAGAACGGGACTATTTCGACATTGCATACGACATGCAAGTAGCATTCTCTTCATCCTCTTACAGAATAGACACAATAAGAAACAGGCTTACCGAGGATCTCACCAAAATCTCAAAGCACTATTAAAAATGGAAAATAAAAATTAATTTAGACAAAACTGAGTTCATAATTTTTACTAAGAGACGGCCGCGAGATTGTTCACCCAATAGAATGCCAAACGATACTGAACTATCAAGCAGAGATAGTGTGATGTATTTAGGATTACATCTGGATAGTGGATTAACGTTTACCGATCATGTAAACAATACTTGCAACAAAGCAATAAAGGCAATGTTTACTATGTATCCTTCAAATAATTCAAAATAAATGTCTCCGAATAATAACTAACCAGCTAATTTATACAAAAATTAATAAACTTCATTCGCTAGCTAATATTATAAGCTTAAAAACCTTTATTCGTAACCTGGCCAAAAAGTTCTTTTTTTATAGATGCAAATTTAATAAAAATAATTTAATTAAGAATTTAGGTAATTATAATAAAAATTCATTAAAAAGATCTGTCCATAAAAGGCCGAAACACATATTCTTGAAATATTTATAACTTGCAATCTGTAAGTTTAACTGTGTACCAAATTTTATTTTTGTATGTAGCATATTTTCCATCTAGCAGCATATATATATTTTTTTTATGTGTTGTACTACCGTTAACATATGTTATGGTGTTATTCTTTATATTAATTATGCATAGGTTTTATTTCATTTTGTTTTCCTATATTCCAAAATTGTGCGCTAAATTTTGTTACAATATAGAATAATCATTAACAAAAAGTGTATCTGGTATCAGAAACAGATTGTTATATTCTTTTAAATAAATTAAAAAAAAATAAAAGACATGCAAGAGATACTGACTGACGTTAGTCCACATATAGACACTATTATGCAACATTTAAGAATTCAGGATATTTATAATAAAATATAAAAATGAAATGTTATTGCATATATGCTGTTGCGATGTATCATAAATCCCTTATTTATACAATGTGGTGAGTCTATGTATTATTATCTGCATGCGCGTATACATTAGAAATCAAAAATGTTTAGTTCAGTGTTCCTATTTTAATATGTCACAATAATTCGTGCAAAACGAATCATTGGGGGATCGAAAATCCAATAAATAAAATATCTCTACATGAAGGATACCTGATAACGAGTTCCTGCCGGTGACGAGATAGTCTAAATCATAAATAACCACATTTCATTACAGCTACTAAAAATGCTAGTAATCATTAAAAACATTTCATAACTAATATTACCTAAAGTGTCTCCCAAAACTAATCGGAAAAATGAAATTTTAAAACAAGGCATTTAATTACTTACTAGGGGAGTATACAGCGATGGGGTCACCGATTTGGACCAATTTTTTTTCTGGTGATTCTACACGTAAAAATAGCCGACACGTGTCGAGCGTTCCGTCCAATGCGCCTTAGGAGCCGAGAAATAAAATAAAGAAGGTTGAAAGTGCTTTATTTTTAATATCGAGTTTAGAAAATGATATCGACATGATTGTTTCACCAATTCATTTGCTTTATAGGGTAGATTAAAAGAAAAATATAATCGTTAAACAATAATTTATATTTTGTCAAATATATTTATAAATATGCTTACTTTTTCAGGTAAACTAGTATTATACATTTTTTTACACCAAAAATAATATCAGATTTATAATCAGAACCCCAAGAAACCCTAATGTAGTGAATATCATTGAAAACAAAAAATAATGATTTTTTCCAGTCTGGAAGAGGCTAAATATTTGTAAACGAAAAAGTAATGTGACGTTTTGAAATTCAATATCTCCCCTGAGATAATCCGATTTTTACGTCATTGAAATCTTTCAAAAGAAGAAAGACTCCTTTTTCTAACCATATAAATGACTATTGTATTATCTTAAAACGTACTTGCGAAAAATGGTTCTGAAAATAAAAATAAAATGTAAACTTTTTTGCATATAACGTCAATTCCAGAACACGTTGAAACACCCCGATTGGAGGGAAACGTGTCACATTATGGCCTTTATCGACCCTCCAAATTTGGTTTGAATCGGGTGAATATTCTTTGAATTATGGCCGGATTCTTGAATCTTTAACAACATTTTAAGGGTCTCCCTTTAGCGAAATTTAAAATACATTTTTTTTAATTTTTGCAATATTCCCAAAATTTGAATTTAGAGGTTTTTCAATGTGCTAAAAACGAATCTGACATCCATTTTTAAATAAAAAATTGTTTTACATACTCGACTCTATAGAAGTCATTATTCTGCCAAAATATTCAGCATTTAAAAAGTTATCGATTATAAAAAAAAAAAAAAAAAAATGATTTAAAAACGGATGTCAGATTCGCTTTTAGCACATTGAAAACCCCTAAATTCAAATTTTTGGAATATTACAAAAAGAATGTATTTTAAATTTCGCTAAGGGGGGACCCCCCCCCCCCGCGCTCGGACACGTGTCGACTATTTTTTGGTGTAGAATCACCAGAAAAAAATGGGTCCGTGACCCCATCGCTGTATACTCCCCTTGTTAGCAAAACTGCAATTTTGGGGGATTTTTTTCAGAAGCTCATAAAGCGCCACTCAAAAGGATCAAAATAACCTCAAATTCGCGCAAAATAGTTTATTCGTAACGAAAATAGAAGTAAAAATAAACTAAAACAGAATTGGCAGGTAATCGGAGTAATCGGATTTACTTAATTCTAAGCAATTTTTTATCAACTTCATTCTTATGTTGTAGGAAATAGTCAGTACTAGCCCTAAATTCCCCAAAGATGCATGTTTCATTCCAAAAACCGCGAGCATGAGATGGTAAATACCAACGCCGATTGAGAATCGTCGGCGGTCGATTCTTTGTGCTGAAAGGGACTGTAAATCCAAACAAATCAGCCAAGAGGCCAGTAAGTCTATTGCCTGATTTGGAAAAGGTGTCGAACATCATCCTATGGCAAGAACGTAGGTAAAATCAATAATTAAGTGCTATAAAAATTAACCCTTATTTTTTTTATTTTCAACAATACTTAATCATTACATTAATAAGGTAATAATTAAGTTTGTAATTTTTTTTAAATATTTGTTTAATAATAATACTAACACTTCTAATTCTGTATTCTGTATGTATGTATGTATGTATGTATGTATGTATGTATGTATGTATGTATATATTTATATATATATAATATATGTATATATATATATATATATATATATATATATACATATATACATAATATATGCAAATTTATTTTATCACTAATAAATGCTGCGATAAAATAAATATTATAAAATTGATTATCTGCTTACAGCAATGCCTGACCCCTATAAAACATTGGTTAAAGTTTTCCAGGAGGCCGGAATGAAGCCTGGGTGATTGCATTACTTCCACTTTTGTGGTTCAAAATAATTAGGAGTTTAGTCTGAGCCTGGTGAGTTATAGCAGGAATAATGAGTTCTTCTGCCAACTTTAGCCGTCAAGTGCTTTAACCATTCAACGGAAATATACGGCTAATTTTATTTCGTAATAAAAAAGCTAGAAAATAAAAGCAATTTAATGTGAAGAAATTCATGAATAGTTTAAAATTGGAGAGTTTCACTATAATTGGCCAATTCATTTTGTTTTCCATACGCCCTATAGGTTTAACTAGAATTAAAATTAGAATTTTACGTACCGAGGCCTATTGTGACACCCGACATGCCGGACTGTCATAACAGCAGACCCGTATCAGCAGTGAACCTTAAGAGAGTATTAAGGGTCAATTCAGGTACTTTCCTTTTAACGTCGATGAAGTCCGCACCGAAATGCAGATATCTGTTAGTTGCAAGCGCTGAACACTAGACCGTATCAATTCACCGGTTTAATTCAGGAATCCTCCTCGTATCGTCTATAAAGTACGCAAAGGAATGTAGATATCTCATAGCTAAAAGTGCTGGGCATCAACATATAATATGGTATGGAGTCTCATCA
Organism: Gonocerus acuteangulatus; assembly: GCA_946811695.1. Taxonomy (NCBI): domain Eukaryota; kingdom Metazoa; phylum Arthropoda; class Insecta; order Hemiptera; family Coreidae; genus Gonocerus; species Gonocerus acuteangulatus. The sequence continues at coordinate 54,652,940 of OX328127.1, read as the reverse complement.
TCCCCAAGGCATAACCCGCACCATGTAGTCCTGGATATTCCCATGAAAAATAGATGCCCCTGTGGTCTGCAGTGTCCTGTAAGAAGAGCTGTTTACTGTTGAAAGAATCCTACTGTTGGAAGAAGATCTGTTGTTAGCTGTTTAGTTTTACCTTAGTCCTGCACAGATTAACCCACACCAGGCAGAAACCCGCAAACAGGAGCCCGTTTCACTCTCGTGGTTCTCCAAGACGCCACTAAAATAGCTGATCCTCAGCTGCCCGTCATCTCTCATTTCTTCTAATACATTTCATTCTTTAAAACGTTTTCCCTACAATTTTCTTATTCTTGGCTTTGTACCAATCAACGGTATTTTTTTTTTGTTTTAATTTTTTTTTTAAAAGTCATAAAATTCTTCTTTTTTAAAAAAATAATCAAATACCTGGGCGTTGGTGTAATATTTACGGAAAATTATTTGTATGTACTCATCAACTGGAAAAAAAAAAATAAGGTCCCCAACTACGAAAAGGGACAACACAGAAAAATCCCCATTCAATAGGCCCAAACTGCAGGAAGGAATACACTGTTTCTGGGCTCGCTTTTCGCTAATCAAAGGCACTCTCCTATTAATGATTTTCTAATTTATTAGAAACAAAAATAAACACAAATTGTTTCCATAAATGTCAATAGCAATTTCTCTTAATGTGGACTCCCAATATCAAGATCACTTTTAAAAATGTTTTTATAATTGTGATGCGATGGCTCGATTCTTAAATGCCAACAAGAAATTGTTGGCACGAACGCCAATAGGCACGAAAAATAGGTCACTTAAATTTGTATATTTGACTCTTTTGTTCTTAAATATTCAAAAACTAGCCGATTCTGGTCAAATTTGAACACATAAACACTTTGTGTAAAACTAAAGATCAAGTTAACTATATATATATATATATATATATATATATATATATATATATATATATATATATATATATATATACACGTACGCACATACATTTGATGAACTATGATGTTTTTTCGTGACCTATAGGTTATGAAATGTCATGATTTCGCTTCTTTCCTCCGCATTTCAACATCGGAACGAGGCCAACAGGGAGATGAAGGAATTACGCTAAAAAAGCTGCTTCAATCTTTGAACCCCCCCTCTAAACTTTCTGATTGAATTTATGTGTTGTGTACTTTTAAAGTTCAAAATCAAATAGAATATTTTACTCAGGGATAAATATGCATGGAGTTGTCCCGAATATTCATGCTTTGCTAAGTTATCGTCCTCAAGTAATATTTTATGGAAGCAGAAGTCAAATCTCCTTCAACATTTTGAAAGTTGTATAACAATGATGGAAGTACTGATAAATTTATGCTCCTTCATGTATAATACAAATTTTTTGTTCGGTTAGTAGTAACCAGAGAGTTTAGTTGCATTACGTTGGGATCTCAGACCCTTTCTTGTTATTAACTGCCCTAATAAACGGCTAACTGCCGAACATTATGTGTGTGTGTTTATATAATATATATTATATAGCTCTAAAGCAGTAGAATCCCACCTTCATTTTTCCTATCCCAGATACAAGCTGAATTAAGGTCACTGAACACACATAGTTCAGTAAGACAGTGAAAATGTCTTAGAAATACAGTAGCAGTAAGATTATGTGAATAATTGTTGTAGTTATGGGGGCTTCAAGCTACAAATCTTACATGACATTAATCTGCGGAACCTTTATTGGTGAAACAAGCTTGAGACAGGCAATACTCTATCATCATGTCAAAAGAGGAGGCAAAGAACACTATCTTCAAACTATTACCTTTAATGGACACGATATAAGTGACTTGGAGGTCCGGTGGCCGGAAGTGCTAAAGAATGCACTCCGAGCTTAGAGTCGTGGGTTCAATTCGCACTAGAGGTTTCTGGTTTCTTTCATAAAAAAAAGTCCGACTCGCAGGAACTGCATCATCTTAGCGCGGTTCCTTTCATATCCCTATTGTCATTTGAAAAGCCTAGAATAGAAACACATAATATTTGGTTCGGCCTTTGTTCAAAGGGGTTTATGACTTTACCTAGTTGGGTCCGCCAGACCCCAGAATCCTCTTCTAGAGATACCTACTTAGTACGTTTCAATGCATTGAAAAATACCAGATTTTTGCGCATTGTCTTGTGTTCTTCTATTATAGTAATAATTCTAAAAATAAAATCAATTAAAAAATAAAATAAAAAACCAACAGAATAAAGTCAATTGAAAATATTCAAAAGACGCCATCGAATCTCTTCCTCTTGGCAAGCTATATTTCTAACAATGAATTGTTTTTCTTATTTTACTCAATCTGTTTTATTGTCAAATACATTATCCAACTTTAAGCAATTGCAAAAAAAAAAAAAAAACAAGGAATTAAAACAGACAAAAAGAACTGTTCGAATAAACGAAATCAATTACTTCAAAGTTTAAGCACTTATTTCTCCGATTGACATGGCTTATTCGAAACTTTCTTCAGAACCTTTTTTAGTAAACCATTTAGTAAACTTTCGAATGGTAACCTTTCGCTTCCCAAGATTTTCAACCGTTTTCGAGATATTTATTAATACGTATTCGTAAGTATACGAAGTTCCCAACTTTTCATTATTTCTAGCAACAGAAAATTGGTCTCATTTTACCTACCCTGTTTTACACAAAAATACATTTTCCTAACATAAGAAATTACCGATCGACATCACCTAATCAAAAATTGTTTCAGAATCTTTTTTGTAGAGAATTTAGAAAGCTTTTTTCTAAAAGAAAGATAGTTTCTATCCACTTATCATAATTTCCCAACCGCGTTCGAGATATTAATGAAAGTAAACGAAGTTCCCAAAACTTTTCAAGTCTGTTCATAAAATATTTTATTCTAACCCTTCCTTAACTCCAAAAATTGTTTGAAAACATCAAACATATAAAACCTTACGGCGAGGAAAATAGAAGCAGGAGGAAAAAAAAAAAAAAAAAAAGACGCAATACCATCAGCGCTGCCAACGGACAGAACCCCAACTACACCAGGGAGCTTCAACACCATTCGTCCGCCAATACTGTGGCTAGAGGGGAGAAAAGGAGCCCAGATCGAGAAAAATGTCATTCCCTTGGCTACCACCGAGGAAGAAACAAGTACCTGGCTGAAGAAGATGGAGTTGAATCCATCGAAATATTCCGGGAAGAAGTGAGGAGGAGTACCACCGCTGGAGAAAAATGCCGTTCCATCTAAAAATACTATCCCAGCGACGAAAAATAACATCAAACATATAAAACCTTACGGCGAGGAAAATAGAAGCAGGAGGAAAAAAAAAAAAAAAAAAAAAAAAAAAAAAGACGCAATACCATCAGCGCTGCCAACGGACAGAATCCTAACTACACCAGGGAGCTTCAACACCATTCGTCCGCCAATACTGTGGCTAGAGGGGAGAAAAGGAGCCCAAATCGAGAAAAATGTCATTCCCTTGGCTACCACCGAGGAAGAAACAAGTACCTGGCTGAAGAAGATGGAGATGAATCCATCGAAATATTCCGGGAAGAAGTGAGGAGGAGTACCACCGCTGGAGAAAAATGCCGTTCCATCTAAAAATACTATCCCAGCGACGAAAAATAACATCAAACATATAAAACCTTACGGCGGGGAAAATAGAAGCAGGAGGAAAAAAAAAAAAAAAAAAAAAAAAAAAAAAAAAGACGCAATACCATCAGCGCTGCCAACGGACAGAATCCTAACTACACCAGGGAGCTTCAACACCATTCGTCCGCCAATACTGTGGCTAGAGGGGAGAAAAGGAGCCCAGATCGAGAAAAATGTCATTCCCTTGGCTACCACCGAGGAAGAAACAAGTACCTGGCTGAAGAAGATGGAGATGAATCCATCGAAATATTCCGGGAAGAAGTGAGGAGGAGTACCACCGCTGGAGAAAAATGCCGTTCCATCTAAAAATACTATCCCAGCGACGAAAAATAACATCAAACATATATATATATATATATATATATATATATATATATATATACAAATTTGAACCACCGTTATTTTCGTTCTCTAGGGGTTCTGAAAAACGAAATTTTCTAGTCGGCACTTTCGGATTGTTTCATGAGATCAACCTTATAAGCGGGGTTCCTCCCAATGGGGGAGGGAGGAACCGCGCTAAAAGGCATCAGCCCTATCCTAGGTAGAAAATGGCGGTAACTTATAGATAACCCGTCCTAAAATACGCTGTCAATACTAAATGGACGTTAAAAACACAAATAAAAGTAACTTACGCCTTAATTTAGATTTAAATACCAAGAGAGTTCGGAACAAATATATAATATGAGCCGTTGCTATCTTTACTGATGAAGGTCAAATTTCATTTAATCGGAGATGACTATTTACTGCGCTAAACGACAAACGAAACGCATTTTATCGCCAAACATTGATATTACAGATCATAATAAAAAGAACATAACATAATATCATGAACTCAATGCCTCTATAATGTGTATAATTATCAGATAGAGAGTCACTTTGATAAAGTGCCATACAGTCTCAGAAGACTTTAAATATGAAGTTTCCCTCTCGCTATTCATTATTCAGAAAATTGTTTGATATAAGGAAATGTTGAGATGGAATAGGAGATATAAAGTCCGGAATTCGGCTTAAACAACAACAAGGGCTTAAAGGAATGCTGAGGTTATTTTTTTCAATATATCCTCCAACTTAATTTTATCAAGTGTCTGTTAACATTTTTTCTTTGGAAAAGCAATTCATCTTCGTCGGTATTTTTTTAAGATTTATATCTGCTTTCTTAAAGGTCTGATTTGAGAACAGGTGGACTTTGAATGTTATTTCGAATTATACATTTGCTTCTCTCCGAATCCGTGTTATGTTTTATTTGTGTATGAAACTCTCGAGGACATCTTTCCAGCTTTTTCTGACTGACCGTACTTTCTGCTTATCGGTCAGCAGAGAAAATATGGAGAAACGTCTATCATAATCTATATATATACATATATATATACGTCACCTGTCTGTTTGTGGGATTGTTCCGTATACAAATCCACACCGTTCGACTGATTTTGACCAAACTTGGCTCACAGGTAGATCTTGATCCGGGGAGTGTCATAGGCTAAGTCAAAAACGTCTATTAACTGTTTGTCTGTCAGTTTGTCTCTTATAAAAATCCACACCGTTTGTCAGTATTTGACCAAACTTAGCACACATGTAGGTCTTGAGGACTAACAATTCCGAGGTCACGGATTCGTAACTGTCAACCCGAACAGTTTCAGAGTTGTTTTATTAGATTTTAATATTACTTATTTGGTTTCTAATTTATTTGGGCTTTTCTAGATGCAAAAAGTACGCCGGGTAACAGCTATATCCTAATAAAATTATGGAATCAATTAACCTTGATACCTTGATCTTTGATCAAGATGCTGGTTCATTAATTCATACAGGTATGTTAAAACCTTGTGCATTAATCTAGATATATAAAAATCACGTGTCAGTTTGTTTGTTCCTTATACAAATCCACACCGTTTGACCGTTTTTGACCAAACCTGGAATAATGGTAGGTCTTGATACGAGAAATCTCCTAGGCTAGGTCAAAAAAATCTAGCAGCTGTCTGTCTGTATGTTTGTCCCTTATACAAATCCATACCGTTCATCCGATTTTGACTAAACTCGGTACACATGTAGATCTTAATCTGGGGAGAGTCGAAGGCTAAGTCAAAAACGTCTACCAGCTGTCTGTCTGTATGTTTGTCCCTTATACAACTCCACACCGATCGTCGGATTTTGACTGAACTCGGTACACATGTAGATCTTAATCTGAGGAGAGTCGTAGGCTAAGTCAAAAACGTCTACCAGCTGTCTGTCTGTATGTTTGTTCTTTATACAGACCCACACCGTTTGACGGATTTTGATCAAACTGGGCACACAGGTTGGTCTTGATCAGGGGATTGTCATAGGCCAGGTCAAAAACGTCTACCAGCTGCTGTCTGTATGTTGTTGTTTCTTTTTATAAGCAAGACCTATTTTTACCAAACTTGGCATACTCGTATGTCTTGATACGGGGGGAGTTATAGGTTATGTCGAAGCCGTCTAGGACTTACAGTTGAGAGGTCACGGGTTCGAAACAGTTACAGATTCGTGTTATTAGATTTTAATAATACTTATTTGGTTTCTAATTTATTTAGGCTTTTCTATATGCAGAAAGTAGGTGTAGCATGGCACGCGGGTAACAGCTAGTACTGATATAAACACAAATTTGAACCACCGTTATTTTTCAGTTCTAAAGTAGGGACTTCTCTCGTTGGCATTAGCAGGATGCCAAAACCAGATGACATGGATCATAAAGTCGATGTCATAATTGGTATCCTGCCTATGGATGGAGGGAGGAGGCGCTAATATAATTATATTTGATAATAGAGGACACATAAAGGACTTTGATATTATGGTATAAAATAATTTTCTGATGAATGGTTTCTAGGTTGATTAACGAATATGACATTTTGTTATTGACTAAGTTCTTTCTTGGGTACCGATTTATTCGTGTGGTTGCCAGAGAGCGTAGAGAAATAAAAACGACCGTTTTGTCCATGACCTTCATGTTATGAAACGTCGACATACTTTATAGAATTGGCGTCATAAACCATACAATAGTTGAAAAATCGCGCAAGAATAAAATAATGAATTATAAATACAAGGAGAATTCAGGTAAACTGGGTGCTATTTCGAGTGTACATTTATTTGTCTCCTTTGGGAACAGGATACATTAGCTTTTAACGACTCAGTTTTCCTGGCGATGAACCTAAAATAATTTATAAGATCTGTATGACCCAAAAAGGGTTGTCTGTATTTCACAGCTCTTTGGCCTCGAATCTATTTTATACTTAACCGCTGGGAAGAAATTTCTGACTCTACAGGGCTAGTGTCTATCTCTTTTAGCACTTTCCTCCGAAGGAAAGTAGCTATTGAGGTTGGACTCATGACGGAATTTTTGAAAAATTTCTTCAAATCTTTATCGATCCTACCTAGTAGACACCGAAAATGACCCCCGTTAAAATTTATATATATCTATATATATATATATATATATATATATATATATATATATATATATATATATATATATGTCTGTTAACACGATAGCGGCCAGAGTTTTTGTTTTTTCGTCACGAAACTTGGTATATAGCATTCAATTAGCAAACGATTGAACGAGTTCGTTAACAACCAAAGTCGGTCCACCAGAAGGGGGGGTTTACCCCGAGCCCATAACACTAATTTGACTATGTCAGCCGTAATATTTGTTATATTTCAACGAAACTTGGTATTCGTTGTGTTAATATAGAGAGAAAATCGAGATATAAAAATGAACTAAATCGGTTCATTAGAAGGGGGGGTTTACTCCGGACCCACAATACCAATTTGCCACTACCAGCCGTGATTTTTGGTATATTTCGATGAAACTCGGTATTCGTAGAGGTAATTCACAGGTAAATATGTGTTGTCAAACTAAACTAAATCGGTTTATTAGGAGGGGGGCTTTACTCCGGACCCACAATACCCATTCGCCACTACCAGCCGTGATTTTTGGTATATTTCGACGAAACTCGGTATTCGTAGTGGTAATCTACAGGTAAATATGTGTTGTAAAAATAAACTGAATCGGTTCATTAGAAGGGGGGGTTTACTCCGGACCCAAATTCCTATTATACTCATACCGGTCGTAATTTCTGCTGTATTGTAACGAAACGCGGTATACTTCGTGGGTAACTCATGAGAAAGAAGTGTAAAAATGAGCTGAATCGGTCAATCGGAAAGCGGGGGTTTAATTTGTAATATATTTCAATAGAAAAGCCCGCCAGACGTAGGCTCACAAAGCCTCCGCAAGGAGCGCTTTCTACCACTAGAGTGACTGTATCCTGTTCCTGCGTTAGATCAAAATACGATAATATGAGGTTTTTTGTATTTATTACGTAGTGTAATAGGTACCATGTGTAAACATAACTCTGGAAGCAAATTAATAATTGATCAGTTACTCATTACAAATTTATAAGAGAACTATTCATGTTTTTATTTTATTTATGTAGGATATTTTAAGCAAATTGTTCTGGAAAGCAGTCTACACTACCCAAATTCTGAGGAAAGTGCTTAGTTATGCAGCTCCTGCGTGACGGACTTTTTATTATTTTTTGTGCCATGAACGTAATATAATAAATATTTAAAAAGTCCATCACGCAGGAGCTGCATAACTAAGCACTTTCCTCAGAATTTGGGTAGTGTAGACTGCTTTCCAGAACAATTTGCTTAAAATATCCTACATAAATAAAATAAAAACATGAATAGTTCTCTTTTAATTTTGTAATGAGTAACTGATCAATTATTAATTTGCTTCCAGAGTTATGTTTACACATGGTACCTACTACACTACTTAATAAATACAAAAAACCTCATATTATCGTATTTTGATCTAACGCAGGAACAGGATACAGTCCCTCTAGATACAAAGCGCTCCTTGCGGCGGCTTTGTGAACCTACCTCTGGCGGGCTTTTCTATTGAAATATATTACAAAGTAAACCCCCGCTTTCCGATTGACCGATTCAGCTCATTTTTACAACACTTCTTTCTCATGAGTTACCCACGACGTATACCGCGTTTCGTTTCAATACAGCATAAATTACGACCGGTATGAGTATATTAGGAATTTGGGTCCGGAGTAAACCCGCCCTCCTAATAAACCGATTTAGTTTATTTTGACAACACATATTTACCTGTGAATTACCTCTACGAATACCGAGTTTCATCGAAATATACCAAAAATCACGGCTGGTAGTGGCGAATTCGTATTGTGGGTCCGGAGAAACCCCCCCCCCCCTCCTAATGAACCGATTTAGTTCATTTTTATATCTCACTTTTCTCTCTATATTACCACTACGAATACCAAGTTTCGTTGAAATATAACAAATATTACGGCTGACATGGTCAAATTAGTGTTTTGGGTTCGGGGTGAACCCCCCCCTTCCGGTGGACCGACTTTGGTGGTTAACGAACTCGTTCAATCGTTTGCTAATTGAATGCTATATACGAAGTTTCGTGACGAAAAAACAAAAACTCTGGCCGCTATCGTGTTAACAGACACACACACATATATATATATATATATATATATATATATATATATATATATATATATTTATGTGTGTATATAAATTTTAACGGGGGTCATTTTCGGTGTCTACTAGGTAGGATCGATAAAGATTTGAAGAAATTTTTCAAAAATTCCGTCATGAGTCTAACTTCAATAGCTACTTTCCTTCGGAGGAAAGTGCTAAAAGAGAATCTGGAGAGCTTAATGGACAGTGTCAATCTTTACAAAAAGGATCATTAAACATTAAAGCATTACATGTTTAATTGCAGGGGAAAATAACGGTTTTTAAATTTCGGTTTATTAAATTAAGGTTTTCTTTTTGCTTTCATTTCTTCTACATCAAAGATAATTTTCTAATACTTTTAGCATTCGCATTAGAATTGTTACAATATTTCTATAAATAAATCCACGTCTTCCTAGTATTTCAAATATCGATTTTTAACTCTATTTGTATTTATTGTTTTATATGTGTTGTAATGTGTTAAGCACATATTATTCTTTAAAAAAGGGATTATTTTGATTACTATAAATAGAATAACATGGGATTCATTTATTTATTATTTACAAATAGATATTTTTAGGGCAAAGATAATTAAAATCAATGTACACTTTCTGCATTTATTTCTGGATCATTAAAATGTCTTCGAAGTATGAAATTGAGTAACCTTGTTTAGAGTAGATGTTTGCAATGTTCTCTATGTACTAGTTACAATCAGCGACCCTCACGAAGTTCGGACATGTTGTTTTGGTTATTCAAGTATAATTTATTTTATGGAGCCTGTGACTATATGATTTTTTACCAATTTGTTTTACAAATTTCACATGAAAACGTCTCTTGCCTAATTATTTTTTACTATTGTGTAAGCCATGAATGACCAATCTTTAGTCCTATGTTAATACTACACTCCCTTCCCTTCTATTGGCGCGATAAATGGATAGCCAATTTTTCAACGTTATACGTTATAGTCCGTGGTACTTGTTGTCAGTAAGTATCGCTAATGAGAGTATAAACTATTCTACAAGAAATTTCTTTGTAAATCAGTTTACGTCTATGTATTTTTACCTGCTTCTATTTTCTCTGGCTTTTATGATGTAGTAGGTATTTGTTTCAGCCAAATCAACCTTATCACACGCTATCGCTTCAAAAATCAACCTTACACATGCGGGACTCGAACCCACATCTCCCGCGTGAGAATCCAGCGCGCTGGACACTAGCCCATGGTAAGATAGTCCCCTCCTTTCTTGTAATTGATTTTTTCATGAGTTTCTACGATCGACTTATTTCGCAGTCCTTTATGTCCGGGAAGCCAGTACAATGTAGTTGCAGTGTTGTAAAATACGCGGGTATTTATTCTTAAGGGTAAATACCCAGGGTAAATACCCAATTTCATAAATACCCGGGTATTTAAGGTATTTAACTAAACCGCGACTTGCCAGTTTAGAGCTATTGCAACACTGAGAAACTATTAAAACAATAATAAATTATAAAATAGGATCACTGACAGGTTAATAAATAATAAATTATTACCTTAAAATTTGCCATGGACCTTCCGACTACCAATAAAACAAGTTGTTTGCCTAAATTTGATACTACAGTACTGCATTCACAAAAATGTACCCTCAGCTAAAACTTTGGACTAGGATTATCTCAATTTCTCAAAACTCAAATTAAGTTTCCTGCTCATTGATCAAAACACATGAACCTTTCAAGCCTCTACACCATAACATGGGACTTATTTTATTATTTTCTTTGTCATTGTCTTCAAGACCTTCCCAAACAAAGGATCTTTGCCATAATACCTCTTGGTCCCTATAGCCAGCTATGTTTTTCCGAAGATCAACTGATTTCAATCCCATGCTTCTGCCTAACTCACACAGAAAACAAATAGAAGAGTTCAACAAGTCTGCTAAAGATGTGCGTTTCCAACACCAAATTGAATGCGTTTCTCCTATTTAGTTAACACAAGTTTTTCCTCCGTTTTTTGAAGAGAAGATTCTGGGTTTCATGTTGAAGAGTTTTCAGTAATTCTTAAATCTCTTATGAACTGTATGGATCAAAGGGGCATTTAACTGAATGGCAGTGATAAGTTCAACAATTGGATGAAGGACGTTAACTAGTTTCCCAACTCGGACCCAAAACACTGTCATCAAGAAGCTACCTTTTCATTTCTGTTGAGATTTCCGCTTACTGTAATGTTACTACTGTATGAGCATAATTTCAAATAATATTAACAAGGATCTCAAACTTATACTTAACTTAAAATGGTTTTGAACTATTATAATAAACATTAAAAATGTTTTTGGCCTTTTTTTAAAATTTTAATAAGTCCTTAATAATTGAATAGGCTTCATTAAAACCTTTTTAAATTTAATTAACCTTCGCCACTGTAAAAGTAATCATGAAAATTCATAGATATACATTAAGTTGTAAATACCCATAAATACCCGGACCGACTTTAAACTTTCTTTAAAATATTACTGTGTAAGTATTAATGTTCATTAAGCTTTTATGATCAAATGGGTAAGTTTCAGTCCTTCTTTGCACCAAAAAATATTCAAAGAAGTTTTATCAAGCTCAAAAACTGAAAATACCCACTTTTTGGGTATTTACCTTCCCTGTGGGTAAATACCCAGTTTATATTTACCTACCCACTGGGTATTTACCCACCCCACATCACTGTGTAGGTGTAGAGATTGTTTAGTTTTTATTTTTTGAAACTTTGCGTAAGAGATGAGAGGTGTATTTATGTTGTTGTAGTTCAAATGAGCTCAATGATTAATCGATCTACGTCTTCTAAAACCAGATATAGACGGAAAGAGTTAGCCGAAAGGTAATATCATGATTGCAGATAAATATTCTATCAGTGGCGAGTGGAAACTCTTGCGTACGTTATGGTTGGTTGGTTAATGGATACTGAATTGAATGAATAAAATATGGTTGTTGAATTAGAGAAAAAAAGTGATATGGGATGAAGAAAGTAGGTAGATTGGATTCTAAAGATATAAACCTCTATGGATTCGAAAATATAATCGTTTTAATTGAAAATCAGTCTACACACTAGTGGTATTCGAATAAATAAATTCTTTACTGAATAGCATGGCATAGGCCAAAAAATCCATGAGCTCAAAAAAATTGGATGGGATGGAGCTAAGCCATCTTAGCGCTGTACTATAACATTAAAAGTCTGAATTCCTCGCTGAAGCATGTCAAAAAAGATACGTAACACAACATATGCAAACACTGATAATCATATTTTAATCTGGCATTCTCTATATTTATTAATATATGTTGTTAAACCATAAAAACCAAAACAACAGGTGTCCACCACAATTATTTACTGTTGTTTTGGTTTTCCTTATTGAAGCAAAAACACCCCCGCGTTGCCAATCCACATTAATAAATCTCATATTTTTTGTATTTTCGTTGTCTACTGTCTCTCGTTCTCATGGGAGTTGTCTTGCGGCCAAGGGAATTTCTGGAGAAGCCTGGTGGAGATAAGTAGTACTAAGTGTAAGCCTTGAATGGCCTATCCTTGGTCGAGCCAATAAGAACACTTCCCTTTTGTTGGCTCCTTAACTAATTGGGTGGCCAATTATTGTCAGTGTGTTCTATAGTCCATTCTTTGTTGTTCATAATTATCTTCCAAATGTATTCCCCTAATTCTTTGTAAATCTATTTGCGAATGTTGCTGTCCTCATTTCCGACTGTTCTGATTTTTGCGTAGGAATAATTACTTTCAATTTACGACCATCAGCCGTTTAAAATATGTTCATTGAGATAAGGGAATCAAATTCTATAGATAATGCCCACCTTTGCATTATATATAAAATTGTGACTTAGATAATATAAATCTCTATGTTTCTTCCTTTATCATATTATACTGCTGCTAGTTATACTGAAATTCCATATAAAGACTTAAATTGGCTAAAAGAATAAGAAGCCTGAAGAAAGACCATAAGGTCTGAAATGACTTATTTGAATACACCTGTCGAGTATGTAACTATTCAATACCCTTTGTCGCTTCATAGCGTCTAAAACCAAAAATATTTTTTTTGTGTGTGTTTCCTTCAATACAGTTAATGATATCGCGTGGTTACTGATTTGATTGGATTCCCTACGTCTACGTTTTTATACAAATGTGCCTCCTTAAGTTACAAATTTCGACTATAACAGCAGTGTCTAGTTAGGCGTATTCAGTTAGTCAGGAAACTAGACATTTCATATTAGTCAAAGTATAAAATGTTTGACCTTACTTCAAAATCGAATCATTTTTGTAGACAACAGAGACTGAGCAGCAAAACACAAACGCACTCATAAACAGGTTCTCTTCGTATTTGCATTCGGCGGTATTTCTTTGTAGGTTGCCTCCAGCTCTTTATATTTTAACGCAAAACGTTATATTATAAAAACAACCACTTGAAATGAAATCTGTATTACTAACAAGAATCTAGAAATATCTATATTAATATCTATATTAATTTCTAATCAAGCTCTACAACAAAGTTTATATGTGAGTAATGTGAAATGTAAACAAAACAATGATTTACAGTTGCAATTGAAAGCAACGGGAGGTGTTGAGACCTTCCATTAGCCCTAGGAGGGAAGGGAACATGCAATTACTTCCTGAAATGTTATTAGCAACACAAGATATCAATGTAGGCCAAGTGGGCAACCATAAAAAATCCGGTAGGCTCGGAATGCCTAGGAGACAGGACACCCACTAGTATTCGTGTAGGGATCTCGACCTACATATAGGTCCAGTGGATAAGGGAGCTTTATGTAGGCCGGGGACGGACCCAAATGTAATTGGCCTTATCTTTTTATTGCAGCCTCCTCCCCCCCCCCCCCATCTGGCTTTTTGTCTACCCCTATCTCCCCGATTCCGTTGCTTGCAGTACTTTCTACCGTCTTCCTCGCTTTTCTTCCCTATCTACTGCGCCCATCGTCACGTATACCTGGTGAAATTTACACCTGATGAAGTCTCAGGAGAAATTCTTTCTTACTCTTTAATTTTCCGAGGACTTATCGAATTGTCAGTTTCTTTTTATTCAGTTCTCCGTGAGTTCTCCAGGGAAAATAAATGCCAAGGATGTATGGAATTAGTGTAAATATGTTATGGTTACTCGTGAGAGTATCGCAGTTTTTAATTATAATATAACTGTTATGTTCGGCATCAGGATATTATTTCTTGTATATTGTAAACGATGTTAGAACTTCGTTTTTGAGTGGCCAAATTTCCTGGACATAGGGTTTTTGGGGAATTGTGTAAATAAGAGGAATGGGATATAATCTCCCTTGAAAGAAAGATAGATAAAGAGAAAGAGAGTGAGGGGGGGAGGTGCAGAGATTATTTTTACAGCTTGCACCTAGTAGGTAGTAGTAATGTTTAAAAAACATCATTCATGAGGGTTTTGATTACCTGTAATTCATGTCTGAGCAACCTACACCACCGTACATTGATCCTACCGGCCAACCAACTAGATCTAGGAGGTTGAGAGAATGATAGATGGGTCTCAATAATGCGTGTCAATTGCTTCAATTGCTTTTTTTATTCATAAAATAAAATAATTAAATGGTCATAATTACACTAGAGACAACTTGGACAATCCACACAACATGCACGACTTACACTCTGAACTCAGCCCATTTATAGTCATATCTGACGTGACCATTCCAGGTGAAAGTTCGCCTTTTTACGAACTTGCAGTATTTTTACTGTAGTGCGTTTTTGGCTCCTGAAGATGCAGCTAGTATCGCGTAAAACAAGATAAATATTAAAATTGAGTTTGTTAATTCATTTTTTTTCTGCTTCGCATATATTTGATTAGAAGATATTCCTCAACATTATGGTACGTTCATGCCAAATTACTGAATAATATGCTTAAACTGATTCATGTATATAAAATATTACCTCTTTTAGATTATATATAATCAGCTGGCTCAAACGATTTTTTCGGTGACTACCAAATTTTACTTCTTACTTCCGAAAGCTATGTAGCTTGTTTCCTTGAACGAGAACAATAATGTATTTTTTTATTAACACCTGACTAGATTATTAAAAAGAAAATATTTCAGATCGTAAAGTAAACACCCACTCCTAATAGACTTATTTGGATTGTTTTCAATAGACATATTTATCATTACTTGTAGCAACAATTACTGCATTAAGGGGAAAATTTAAAATTGCACACTGAAAATAGATCTATTTCTTAAGGCTTTTTTTTTTTTTTCCTGCCGCCGGTGGGTAACCCACCATCTCCCGCATATGGATCTAAGGCGTTAGCTACTAGACCACGGGGAGACCCCGCATTGATTTCACGATGAGAAACAAAATATGTGGCCGCTGTCGTGTCCACAGAAACAACACGAGGCAGACGAACGTAGGTATATGTATTAAAGGAAACGACATTGCCGCCCGACTAGCATGTCAGTTTCCAAAAAGAAAATAATATATCTGGAATATATAAGAAAATATCTAAAACTCACATATGACACATACTGTCAAAAAAAAAGATAGAATGCAAACAAAATCGGAAAACTGCAAAAGGACGTACACTCTTTTCATTTATACTTAACATACATAGCCACATAGTACAAAAGTCCGACTCGCAGGAATTGCATCATCTTGCAATTCAAAAGAATGAGAAAAATTTACCAACTACAGAAAAAGAGCTGTTTGAAAAACATTTTTTAAGTTTCAGAGATTCTTGTAAGATACCATACTTTACCTTAAAGACAATAGATACTCACAAGAACATATACATATATATTTGCACCATATATACATATATATTTTAATGTGGTTCGCTTTCGGTATCTAGTAGGTAGGATCAATGAATGTTTAAGAAAAATTTTTTAAAACGTTCTTTCCAGAGAACAACCTCAACCTTCAGAAAGTGCTAAAAAAGCAGATCGCTTCAAAGATCGCTATGTCAACTATATTAAATAAATGAACCAATATTAAGAAAACAGTGATTTATAATAATTTAATATTATTGAAATAATCCCAGTGGATTAGGTACCTAAAGTAGAGAGTTGAGGCCTAGGGACAGCGATGGCAGTGGATTCTGACTACTAACAGTAGAGAGGGGGGGGGGTTGAAAAGTTTGCCTACCCCACAACCCTCGGGGGTACGGTCCCCCCTTGCTTTTATACAGCTCTAATACAAAACCCAATTCCCGAGCTGGTAGCCCTAGGCTAAGTCTTGTTATCCAACTGACAGGGACTCTATCAGGGGAGGAAATGAACTGCACTGTTTGTTTTTTAGGTATTTTTTCTTTAACATGTTGTATAAACCAAAACAATGCAACCATAATTATGTTGTCTTATTTTATTTAAAATTAATGAATCTTTTTATGCTACTTTTATAGAAACTAATAATATACCGTGATATTTTTCTAGATAAAATATTATTAATTTATGTACGATCGTTTAATGAGAGAATTTTTTAGAAATGACTCCAAATCATCATCTACCTGCTAGAGAACCCATTTAATCACAGACACACACACAGAATTGAAGAAATATTAGCGGATCGTCCCGACAAGATTCATAAGTTTTTCCAATTTTTAACGTCAACAGAACTGACAATAAATGTCTAAAAAAAATAATAGAAAAATATATAAAACTCTAAATAATTGAAACCTTAATAAATATCATAGAATAAATTAAATCAAATCAATAAATACCATCAAGAAGAGGGAAAAACCCCACTAAACTCACCCGAAAAGAATAAATAAAAACCTTCAAAATGAAATTATAACTCCTTTCCTATAACGTTTTCATGTTAACTTTGCGCCCGAAATATAAACTTGTATACCAGAAATAGAAACCTTCAAAATAAAATTATAACTCTATCCCCCCACATTTTCTTGTTAACTTCGTTCGAAACCAAAAAAATTATTTAAACAAATATACATTTATAATCCTGTGTTTAATGACCTCATAGTGATTGACAACCCATTAAATAAGGAAAGGAAAGGAAGAATATTGTATGAGAGTTGAATATGAAAGCCTTAATAACTAAAGGGGTGGTCAGGAAAGACAATTACGAATCGAGGAAGATTAGGTAATTTTTTTCAGTAATGCACTAAATAAACTGAGCAAGAAGGTTGATTGTCAGTAAAGATTTGAATAAATGGGGAAGACTCACGAATTTGGATGTGTTTTAAGTGATAGTCTGTATCAATGTAGACAACATGTAGGAGTATTGTTTTGGTAATTAATTAACCAAAATAAATCGAGCCATATTGTGCCAGAGATGTATGGAGATAGTTAGCCGTTCCGTTGATAACTAGGGACCGGATTTTTAGGATAAAATAAACATCCAATTAGATTTTTGCAACAGGCATAATAGATCTTTTTAGGTTTTTATTTTAAAAGCCATTTTAGGTTTTTTTAGGTGATAAAAATATTTCAATAGGTTCAAAAAATAGGTCTTTTTAGGTTTTCATTTAAAAATCATTTTTAGGTTTTTTAGGTGATATAAATGGATCAAAAGGTTCAAAAAATAAGTTCAACCTATTATAATTTATCATTAATAATTTTGATTAATTTATAATTGATAAATTATTATGTATATAAATAGTGACAACAACAAATAACATTATTTTATAGAATAGTATATTGAGAAGGGAAAAAAATATAAGCAAATAAAAATAAAACGGAAATATGAGTTATTATTTTTAAAAAAAAGAATTAGTATTCCAAATATTCAACCAAATATTTATTTAAAAAACAAAGTGAATAAAATTTATGTAAATAAAAAACATTTTAGAAATAAAGCAATGTTTAAAAAAAAGAAAAAAATAAATTATTTAATAAAACATACATCAATAAAAAAAAAAGTCCGACTCGCAGGAACTGCATCATCTTAGCGCGGTTCCGTTCATATCCCTAGTGTCATTTGAAAAGCTTAGAAAAGAACTAAACTTTATATATATATATATATATATATATATATATATATATATATATCGTGAAAATTGTCGAAATCCTCTCGAACATCTCGAATAAAAGTGATGTTAAGGCGTCAGGGACACCGACAGTAGTTAACTTATACACAGAAGCGGAAATTACACAATCCGGCTCTAATTCTAAAGCAAAGCTCTATAAATCAATACAAAATATGCCCAATAAAGCCTTTCTAGTGGATACAGAAGGATCAAGAAGAAGTACAAGAAAGATTGAGTAGAATACCATGCCTAATATAGCCTATATAAAATAATATGCCGAATAAAGCCTATCTAATAGATACAGAAAAACAAATAACAAGTCTTGACGCATAACAAGTCAAGATATAGAATAATATACCTAATTAAGTCTAAGGAGTAGATACAAATGGACCAAAAACAAGTCTTGAGAAAGCTTGTTTTTTCTAATTAAATACTTTTTATCAATATTTAGTATATAACCTGCGTTGAAAACTATTGATTGCTAATTGATGAATCGGGTTACAACTAAGTAATCTTTATGAATATTTAGTATATAACCTATGTATGGAACTGGGTTATTTCCAGAACTTGTATTGTAGAATAGAACTTGTATGAAATTTAATCAACTTTCATTTGTTATAGAATAGTCATGACGGAGGGTTTCCGAGATGTTAGTGAAAACCCGAAAAATGGGACCTTCTAAACCCCCCTCCCCCCCGGCTCAAAGGCAACGGGTGAGGACATTTGATATGTTGACCACCTAACTAGCCGAAACAAAGTTATGAAGTTAAAAATTGTGTTCCAAACATTTCCACCTATAACTCTTATTTTCCTAGGCTGTTAGTCGCTAGATTTCAGATTTCACGATGAACACTGAAATTATTTTTACGTTTGAAGGAAAATACATAAAATAGCAAAGTAATATATATCATTGGAGGGAATGCAATACTCTACAGCCCTATAACCATTATCTATTATTTTGGTACATCGTTGAAGAGTTATCCGGTCAAAACGGGGAAAAAATCTGCGGCAAAAGTGTTTTTCCCCAAAATGACAGACTATCTATATATAGCTGTTTTCAAGCATTCGTTGCCTGGACTGCGTAGCTAGACTTTGTATTTGTGTCGGCAGATACCTGGGGTATATTTACAACTCTTGAGGATTAACTCCAAGCAGGTAAATTTCCTGCTAGGAGGGTTCAGTCCGGGCACTGAACCGACTCTATTCGCTCATAGTATCTAACCGTTGTGAAGTTTATTTTTTGGAATTAGGACTTAATATACATAGGTAGACTAAATCATAGCAAGAAGTCTACCTCCGTCGTCGGTTCTTCACTATGTAGACTCACTAATGTTACCCAATCTTATACATCGTAATTAAAATCCACAGCAAAAACACGACATTTCATCAGAATCCCCTGCTTAATAAAACATATATAGAATAATATGCCAAATAAAGCCTATCTGGTTGATAAAAATAGAGGAAAAACCCCGTTCGTAGTGCTAGAAAATCTTACAAGGCATTTCGCTCAAAAATCTCCGAAATATTCTTACTAATTTTACGTATCCTGTTTTATAATCAAATAGATTTATATTCTATAATCAATAAGAAAAACTACTAGCAATAAAAAACTATGGGTAACAGATGAAAATAGGGAATACCAAGAACAATCAACACCAGTACTGTAATCTAGATATTCATAAGGCATCTTCGAATTCTAACAAACAAAATATCCTGTTTTACAAACAAATACATTTTCCCAACATAAGAAATTACAAAAATAAAAAGCAATAAAAAACCAAGGAAAAGAGACAAAAATTACAAAAAGAACGACAAAAACCCGTTCATAAGAAAAAAAAAACAGACGTATTTGAAGATTTAAGCACTTATTTCTCCGATTGACATAACCTAATCAAAAATAGTTTTAGAATCTTTTTTGTAGAAAATTTAGTAAGCTTTCAAATAGTTTCTATCTACTTACCACGATTTCCCAACCGTGTTCGAGATATTAATGAAAGTATACAAAGTTCCCAAAACTTTGGGAGACTTTCATGTCTGTTAATAAAATATTTTATTCTAACCCTTCCTTAACTCCAAACGTAACCAAACTTTCAACATATTAGTTTTAATGAAAGAAGAACATGCAGATAATGTTTCAATTGAATCCCGTGATTCTAAGTACCCAAACCAAAAACGGTATTGAAAAACTATTTTTCCAATTTTCTCGAAAACGGTTAAAGCTATCGCCTTGAAAATGGTTTCATTCGTTTTCCTAGCCCAAGAAGCCTATAAAAAGATTGTAGATTGTTTCATGAGATCAACCTTATAAGCGGGGTTCCTCCCTATGGGGGAGGGAGGAACCGCGCTAAAATGAGAACATAAAGCAAAATAATTAAAAAAATATGTAAAGGAAATTTTGAAGTTTCTTTGCTAAAGAGTTCCAACTCATGAGAAAAAATCTTGAAGAATTTCACTGCCTATAGAAAGGAATTTAACTATGTTAAAAAACTAATAATTAAATCTTGGAAAAATTTAAAAGGGAAAATATGAAACTAAAATAAGTATTATCCCTTGTTATAGTAAACTACCATATAGGTGCCCAGGTTTCTGACGGTAAAATTCTCCCTGTTGTCTTAGAGAACTGTCTTAAAAGCAGAGAAAGATAAAGATGCGCCCGTTAACGTCACAAGTCTTCATAGGGGAGTATTTCACCGCATCTTTTAGCTCCAGTGTTGACGATTCCACTTTTCAGTGATTATTTAGGTGATTTTAGGTGACATCATCCTGAATAGGTTTTTTTAGGTTCTTCCAAATTTGCATGAATGATACTACAAGACGCGAACCATAGGAAAAAACGATCACCATCATGTTTAGGAGAAACGAAAAAAATAGGTGAAAACCTAAGAATCCGGTCCCTAGTGATAACAAGTCAAGGAATAGTTGGGAGTCGGATAAAAGAAACCCTACGAATCTTTAAAAAAAAATCTATATTGTGAACGTTTCGTATGCTTTTTGGGATCCTTTAGCTAAAAAATAAATACACAGAGGGGCAGAGGAGGGGGGGGGAGAGAGAGAGAGAGAGAGAGAGAGAGAGAGAGAGAGAGAGAGAGAGAGAGAGAGAGAGAGAGAGAGAGAGAGAGAGAGAGAGAGAGAGAGAGAGAGAGAGAGAGAGAGAGAGAGAGAGAATATAACTGAGCAATAGTACGCAAGATAAGAGAAGCTAAGTCCCCCGGGCTAGAGAGTTGCCTCTAGAGGAACTTCTGCCCCTCCCATTCACTCTACCTGCCTTCCAACTTCTCTCAGCTCATCAATTTTCCCTAATTTAAAATAGTACTTGAAAAGCCTCGTTCATTTGTGCAAGGTGTATTAAATTTCTACTCGCAGATGAAACTCTTTATGAATGATGAATTTATGATTAACTGAGTTATTTCAGTTGTCCTGAACCGTGCTCCAGCCAATAGCAATATTAGGGGTTTCTCACAGGAAGTGTCTAAGATAATAAAACATCCCTTTTTCAATACATTCCTATATTATAAAAGAGGGGGTAGTTTATAACGACCTGTAGGAAGTGTTTGATAATGACCAATACTTTTAACATTTTGTTATTTTAATGAACTCGTATCTCAACAAGAACTGATTGAAACCAAAATCTTTTAAGAGGTCCCGAAACAAAATATAAAATTGATAGGAAAAATCTAATTGCAAATTTGGATTCTCCATTAAATTTCCTTTAAGAAACAGCTATTTGAATTTTCAAAATTACAAAAATTAGTTGGTAAAAAAATAGTATCCTATACAGGAGAAGCTCATTATAATGAGAAATTATTAAATAATTTAATAACTTATAATAAATGTAGTATTATATAATCATTTAATAATAATAATAAATAGAAAACATTGTAAAATTATACCTACTTCGCTCATACAGAAATTTATATTAAATAAATATTACATTCTAAAAGCCAAGCCCCTTAATACACCTCAACTACCTAACCTCTGCAAAATAGATTTTTGATGAGTTACAGTAATTTGCAGACAACAATTTAAAATTATCAGAATTAGAACAGCAAAATACTATTGACTTACTTTGCATCGAATGTGGAGTATACCTAGTTGAGGATTAAGAAAGATGATGCTGGGCCCTACTGTAGGTGGATAATCAGCCTGTTTTAGCCGAAAAAGTGTAGGTTATAAAGTAACAACAACAAAAAACTACAACACCATTTCCCACACGAGAATCCAAGCCGTTAGCCACTAGACCACGGGGAGACACTAAAAAACTACATTTTATAACTAAAATGAGTTATCTGTCTCCCAAGGATGATTTACAAGCCCTAAGTAAAAAAGAATTCTTAAATTTTATAAATTTTAAAATAAAAATTCTTAAAAAATGTTTTGATACTTTCTTTTATTAATTAAATTGTATTGAATATAAATCACTCCCTAAATTTTTTTAAAACCATACTACATTAATTTAAATTTTTAAAACTAAATCATAAAAATTAAAATACAATTTAAATTTGTATTTTTGTGAAATAAATTTAAAAATTAGAATAAATTCCGGAAATAATAAAAAGATACTGTTATTTTCGATCCCTGCTTTGAATATGTCAGAATATTTATTTAAACATTCCGTATGATTGTACGAGGAGGTTTTTTCTCCATGTTTTGAAACATATTATACGGTAAAAAAGGTTTGACTGGAATAACTTTGAAAATAGAAATGCATTTTATTATTAATATATCCTTATTGCTTTTAAAAAAATACTATATATTAAACGTAATTTGTGATTTTATTCCTTCTTGATCCTCGTCAAAATAAATTCACACAAAATGTGTTTTTACTTCCTTCAACAATTATTTATAGAAGAAACAAAGTTTTATTAGGTACAAATAATAATAAAATAATTATTTTTTAGTAAAAAAATATCTGGTTGATTAACTAAGTAAACTAAAATATAATAATGAAACAAATAATTTATTATAAAAGGGTAAAATTAAGAAAAGAGAAAGTGATTTCCATGAATATTCTGAAAAGAGGATGCATCTATACTGACAGGGGTCATGGTAAGCTGAGCTAAATTTAAAACTAAAATACTTCTGTAATTATAACAAAGCTACTTCAGAAACTGTTTATTTATTCATTTTGTTTGCAAGTTGCAATTTAAATAAATAAAAAAGGTAAAAAGAAGAATTTTAACTTACGCCACTTTCCTGAAGAATGTGCATGAACCTGTAAATATAAAAAAAATACATAAGTCATAAGTAATTGCTCTTTTGAATTTATAATAACCAGCACTCTCAATAATTAATTTATAACTTAATTTTATCCAGGAGAGAACCCTATTTTCTTATTTCGCTTTTTGTTTATATGAAATTTGTCTTATTATGTTAACCTGACATTTACTGAGTTTCGTTGCAAGAATGTAAAAATAACGGCCACTAAGTGTAAATTAATAATTTGGTTCTTGTTTAATTGCCAATTCCAAATGGTCTAACATAGTTTATTTTTATAAAACACCATTATTTTTAAATGATGCAAATTGACTATCTGCTCTCTACCATTTATGGCATTCATTCCCCCAATTAAACATGGTTTGATTTATACAGATTCTGACTTAAAATTTTCCCACAGCTTTGTTCAATGCACACCAATGTTGAGGGTATTCATTTATACATGAATACTCTTAAATTCTTCTGCTCATATTATTTATTTACAGACAACGTTCCTACCATAGAATATTTGCTAAATTTTAATAAAATACAACAGAAATACAATTAGAAGAACATTATCATATGTCTGTGTGAACATTATTTAAAAACGTTCTTGATATAACCCTTCTTAAACAGATATTTTCAAACACACATACTGTAAAGGAGCTCTTCAAAAAGCTTAAAATAATTTTGAATGTGTTTTCATCCAATAGCTTTGAATATTAGGAATTACTAAGCGAATTTAGAGGAATTGTTGTAGGTATTGTCTCTAAAAGAGGATTACAGTTCATATGGCGTTGAGAACAATACTGTTTGAAGCC
Source organism: Gonocerus acuteangulatus (assembly GCA_946811695.1). Taxonomy (NCBI): domain Eukaryota; kingdom Metazoa; phylum Arthropoda; class Insecta; order Hemiptera; family Coreidae; genus Gonocerus; species Gonocerus acuteangulatus. Next base: position 54,628,838 of record OX328127.1, on the reverse strand, counting down.
TGGTTATTCGTTCCATCAATGGAATGCCTTCATAGGTGCTTTCTCATTTCCATTCATTACAATTCAATGTAAATGATACAATGGATATGAATTTAATATATATTTTATTAATAATATTTACTCACTATTTATAAGGCGGAAACAAGCATGTACTTGGGTAGATATCCTGGAATTGTTATAGGTTAACCAATGTGAATTTGTGAACGCATGTAAGTATTCATGTATGTATGAATGTAATACATACTATGTATATTTATATATTTATATATATATATATATATATATATATATATATATATAATAGCATAAGGATCCTCTAAAAACGGTTTACAATCTAAAGGCATTGCTGGCAGTGAGTATATGGACGAACTTGCCTTTAAGAGGAGACTCCTCCCCAGGGGAAATTATCAAACAAAAGAATTACAGGCCAGGTATGAGACAGGCAAAGTTACTTGTCAGTCTGTAAAAGTAAAAGGCAATATACGAAGTTCAACTTGCAAGTGTGAGTCCTCAAAGGTTATGGACCACTAAGGAAACAGACTTTATGCAACAAACGGATGACCCATCTTGTCGATGGGGCCTTGTGAAAGAGGAGACATCCTGCACATAATCTAGGATTGTTTGGTATTACCCTAAAACTGTCTAATGCAAATTTGAACAACACATAGGAGCTGTAAACAAGGTGCGCTATTCTTATTTGATCCAAGGCTGTACTGAGATTAAGCTGCAACATAGCTCGAATACTTATTGTATTGTATTGTAAGAACTAAAGAATTTACTGCCAACGTTTGAGGGTAGCCATTACGATGACCTGTCCTAGGCCGACCGAGTAAAAGTGATATAGTCCTAACCACACAAAATCCGCAGGCAAGCATCAGATCCCAGTAGAGTAACAGCCCATTTGAACCAGTGTTGGGCAAAAATCCTTCAGAATAATGAATAAATCTGTTATTTCATTCTGAATAATGAACAATTTTTCATTCATTATTCAGTCAATTCAATGGATAACGTGACTTTTTATTTTTATTCATTATTGATAACACTGACATTTTTCATTAAATAAAAATGATTTATTGAATGCAATTTTTTATTGAATGAAAGTTATTTATTCGAATGAAACAATTTTGTGAATGAAATTGATTAATTTGGCTGAAATGTTTCATAAAATACAAGTGATTTTTTAACAATCTTTTCTAATAAAAATTACCAAGTTCATTAGACGTTTTCGTATTTTTAATGAAAACTTTTAATTTAAGTGATATTGTTTACTGAAATTGAAGTTTGTTGTTTCGTGAACCACATTATTTTAAATGTATAAAAATAATGAATTAAGAATGAAAAATAATTAATTATTCATTAAATAAAACAAAATGTCAATGAATAACTGAATAAACTTATATTCAATAAATATTTATTGAATAATGAGCCAACCCTGTTATTCATAATACAAAAAATACATCAGTGAATGAATAATTTATTCAATGAATAAACTCTAGTTCAATAAAAATATATTTGAATGATTATTGAATAAAAAAATATTGAATAATGCACACTTTTGCATTACACTTAAAACAAACAATTAGAACAGTATTATTTTGGTTTCCTACTGAATTATTCTTATATGTAATATTTTATTATATTTACTGCAATTCTGCTTCTAGACCACTATCGCCGGGCTATCTACAGATTCCCACCCTTCATATATATCCGTGGCGGAGCAGAGCATTTTATAAGTAAGCCCATCAATAGAGTAAGTGAACATCCATCCTTCAACAGAGAACATACATCCTCCTATCAGTCCAGGCAACGAATGCTTAAAAACAGCTATAGGTGGAAATTTTTGGAATACAATTTTGGACTTCGTAACTTTGTTTGGGCTGGATAGGAGGTGAACATATCAAAAGTCCTCGCCCGTAGACTTTGTGCTGGGGGGTGGGGAGGTTTAGAAGGTCCCATTTCTTGGGTGTTCACTAATATCGTATAGTGTTCACTAATATCTTATATAGCGTATATAACGTTTGAAAGAAAATAGATAAAATAGTAAAGAAATATATATTATTGAAGCGAATGGAATGCTCTACAACCCTAAAGCCGACATTTATTTTTTGGGTTCATCGTTGAAGAGATATCCGGTCGAGAATATAAAAATGTGTGTTTTTTCCCCAAAATGACAGACTTTCAAGATATTTCGAAAACTAAAAATATCTCGAAAAACTTTATTGAATAGAACTTGCAGAAAATTGAGTCAGCTTTCATTTGTAATAGAATGGTCATGTCGCTAGGACCCACGGTTTCCGAGATATAAGTGAAAACGCGCAAAATGGGACCTTCTAAACCCCCCCCCCCTTCCCCCAGCACAAAGGCTACGGGTGAGGACTTTTGATATGTTTACCTCCTATCGAGCCCAAACAAAGTTACGAAGTCAAAAATTGTGTTCCAAAAATTTCCATCTATAACTGTTCCTTGCATGGACTGTATGTACCATTCTACGTAAAGATAATGAGGAACAAGTTTTACTCCTCAAGACTGCTTCTAGAAGATTCTTTTATAAGGAAAATGATCATTCATGGGAATAATAGCATCACAGCCGAGCTGCTCAAGTTGACTTCGTTTTACAAAAATTTTAAAAGTCGTTACGCTTTGAAGAACAGCTAATAAGACTTCAGAAAGTTTATAATTTTTTCCGCTATTTATCTACCGGCTTTAACATTTATCTTATAATACAATGATAATTTCACAAGTCAATAGGGCATTTGTTGCCCTTTGTACAAACATGATGAATTATGAACTACACTAACTTCGCTTGTCTTTAATTAATATTAATTTATAATTGAGTCTGTAATTGTTCTTATATTATACAGGGTGCCACCAAAATAAACGGCAAAACTTCGGGAATCGATGACGGATGAAAAAAAAAAAAAAAAAAGAAAAAAAGTCCTTTGGCACTTTTCTCGTTTTTGCTTCGTTATTTATACATAATTAAAAAAAATAATAATTTCTTCTACTAATAATTCCTGACAATCAATTCAAAAACTGTTCAGAGGTTTGGTCCCTTGCAGCATTAAATCGCACTTACACAGACTGCTTTGCATTTGTGAATTTTTCTGCTGTAATATATTTCCATGTCCATCTGTTGCGATGGATGAGGTGCTTCCTTGAGCCAATGGGATCCCTGTAGACCAAATCGACAGTTGTCCAGTCCGCTAAGGGAGGACCGCACGAAATTGGTTGGAGAGTAACCATCCGGCATTGGATATAGCCGGTACTTTAACCGCCTCGATCTTCAGACCTCACGCCTTTGGATTTTTTTACATGGGCCACATTAAAGATTTGGTCTACAGGGAGCCCATTGACACAAGGGAGTACCTCATCCGTCGCATCAGATGGACCAGGGAGCAGATTAGAGCAAAGGAATGCAAAAATGCCGTCTGTTCTGTCAATGTGCAATGTGATGCCTCTAATGCATCGATCGGTTACTCGACACACCAGCTCACGTAATTGGTATTTGTTCACACATGTTCCTGGTTCCCTGGAAATGTAGATTTTTTTTTTTTTTTCTACTCCGAAGCCCCTTAGCTTTTTATAATGCTGATCATGCTGCGTTTCATCGGTCCATTAGAAAATACGAGGCTCTGATGGCTGTAACACATGCCATAATTAAAAAAAAGTCCGTCTCGCAGGACTGCATCATCTTAGCGCGGTTCCGTTCATATCCCTAGTCTAATTTGGAAAGATTAAAATAGAAGCAGTTATTATTTTGGTTCCACCAGTCTTTTTTTAAAATTAATTATTATAATGGCGTGTCAACCCTTAAGGTCACTAACGCCATTCCTGTGAGTAGTAAAGTCTTGAAAGGTCATGATTTACAATCTTACCTGGAAGGGTCCGCTACACTAGAAACGGACCCGCTAGTGACAAGGTCTTGGAATCTTGGAAATCTATATTTCTAACAATAAATTGTTTTTGTTATTTTACTTAACCAGTTTTATTGTCAAATACATTATCCAACTATAAGCAATTAAAAAATAACAAGAAATAAAACATACAAAAAGAACCATTGGAATAAACGAAATCAATTAATTTAAAGCTTTAAGCACTTTTTTCTCTGATTGACATCGCCTAATTAAAACTTTGTTCAGAACCTTTTTTGTAGAGCATTTAGTAAGCTTCCGAATGGTAATCTTCCGCTTCACAAGATTGTCGTCGGTTTTCGAGATACTAACGAAATTATACAAAGTTACCAAAACTTTTTTTGTCTGTTAATAAAATATTTTATTCAAACCCTTCCTTTACTCTAAACGTAACAAAAATTTCAACATATTAGTGTTGATGAAACTCGAACATGCAGAAAATGTTTCAACTATATCCCATAATTCTAAGTACCAAAATCAAAGACAAAGAACCCTCCCTAGGAAGGACGCTAGGCAGTTGAAAAGCTATATATCTTGGAAATCCATATCTCTAACATTAAATTGTTTTTCTTATTTTTCTTAACCTGTTTTATTTTCAAATACATTATCCAACATTAAGCAATTAAAAAATAACAAGGAATAAAAAACAGACAAAAAGAACAGTTCGAATAAGTGAAATCAATTACTTTAAAATTTTAAGCTCTTATTTCTCCGATTGACATCGCCTAATCAAAACTTTCATTAGAACCTTTTCTTAGAGCATTTAATAAGCTTTCTAATGGTATTCTTCCGTTTACCAAGATTCTCAACCTTTTTCGAGATATTAAGGAAAGTAAACAAAGTTACTAAAACTTTTTATGTCTGTTAATAAAATATTTTATTCTAACCCTTCCTTAACTCCAAACGTAACCAACATTTCAACATATTAGTTTTGATGAAAGTAGAACATGCAGAAAATGTTTCAACTGAATCCCATGGAAAATGGTTTCATTCGTTTTCCTAGCCCAGGAATCATATAAAACGAGTACTTAGAACCTTATGAACTCAAAAACGTAAGCGTTACGATTTTTTTGCGCGAATTTCACCCCAAACGCCATCTTCCGGTAGGCGGATTTTGCTGGTTAACGAACTTGACCTTTCAAATTGGGCGACGGATTTTTGTACCGAATTTCATCACAATCGGACCATTAGGGAAGCCAGAAATGAGCGAACAGACAAATATATATATATATATATATATATATATATATATATATATATATATATAAATAAATAAATATATACATATATATATATATATATATATATATATATATATATATATATATACAAATTTGAACCACCGTTATTTTCGGTCTCTAGGGGTTCTGAAGCGCGAAATTTTCTAGTTGGCACTTTCGGATTGTTTCATCGTATCAACCTTATAAGCGGGGTTCCTCCCTATGGGGGAGGGAGGAACCGCGCTAAAAGCCTTGCTTCTGAGAATCATGGAAACCTACTGAGAATTTTTAAAACAATCATAAAACTTGTTGACGTCCCAAAGTATTGGACTAACATAGAAATATACTCATCATTTAGAGTCGGAAAGTAATCATCTACGCAACCGGTCCAGAACTTTTACCGATAAAATCAAAATTCCTGGGGGGGGGGGGTAGCCTGCTCAGCTTCCCTCCTTATATACGCCCATTTAAGAAGGAGCGGTATCCGAGCTGGATTAGTTGGAAGCCAGAGAGTAATGAAGGAGTAGAATGCCGTGAGAGAGTTGGAAGCAGAAAGAGTAAAGATAGTGTAAGAAGGAGTGGAAATAGTAAAAGGATTTCAATTGAACAAAGAGGAAAATGAAAACTGGCTGTGAGATATAAAATTCACAAAAAGCAGGTAGAAAAGAAGATTGAAAGAAGAGAAGGAAAGGGATGTAGGGGTATATGAAAGCAGTGGAAGCAAGGCTGAAGAGAAGGAAAGGGATGTAGGGGTATATAAGGGCAGTGGAAGCAAGGCTGAAGAGAAGGAAAGGGATGTAGGGGTATATAAAAGCAGTGGAAGCAAGGCTGAAGAGAAGGAAAGGGATGTAGGGGTATATAAGGGCAGTGGAAGCAAGGCTGAAGAGAAGGAAAGGGATGTAGGGGTATATAAGGGCAGTGGAAGCAAGGCTGAAGAGAAGGAAAGGGATGTAGGGGTATATAAGGGCAGTGGAAGCAAGGCTGAAGAGAAGGAAAGGGATGTAGGGGTATATAAGGGCAGTGGAAGCAAGGCTGAAGAGAAGGAAAGGGATGTAGGGGTATATAAGGGCAGTGGAAGCAAGGCTGAAGAGAAGGAAAGGGATGTAGGGGTATATAAGGGCAGTGGAAGCAAGGCTGAAGAGAAGGAAAGGGATGTAGGGGTATATAAGGGCAGTGGAAGCAAGGCTGAAGAGAAGGAAAGGGATGTAGGGGTATATAAAAGCAGTGGAAGCAAGGCTGAAGAGAAGGAAAGGGATGTAGGGGTATATAAAAGCAGTGGAAGCAAGGCTGAAGAGAAGGAAAGGGATGTAGGGGTATATAAGGGCAGTGGAAGCAAGGCTGAAGAGAAGGAAAGGGATGTAGGGGTATATAAGGGCAGTGGAAGCAAGGCTGAAGAGAAGGAAAGGGATGTAGGGGTATATAAGGGCAGTGGAAGCAAGGCTGAAGAGAAGGAAAGGGATGTAGGGGTATATAAGGGCAGTGGAAGCAAGGCTGAAGAGAAGGAAAGGGATGTAGGGGTATATAAGGGCAGTGGAAGCAAGGCTGAAGAGAAGGAAAGAGATGTAGGGGTATATAAGAGTAGTGGAAGCAAGGCTGAAGAGGGAGGAGAGATACTTATAAACTATAAAGTATTCCGAGGGAATAGAAATATATAAGAGAAAGTACACATAAGAAAAACGCGCGTATAATAGAAGGCTGTTTAGAAATAAGTGGAGGAAGAGAGGTTGAGAGAGGAGAAATGGGATATTATAAAGAAGAGAGATAAAGCAAGAAGAAGAGGCTGTTTACACACGAATCTTGGATGAAACTGCTGCAAATCTTATTTTCCATCTCATTAAGCTGACGCCTTCTCTTTCTAATTGCCTCTAGATTCATTTCCTCAAGAATCCTGCTCGACGGATAAACCAGCCCATTACCAACTGCTATTTTAATTCCTATTTTTTTAAGACTGTTTAAAATATCAGCTTATCATCCCATCTTTTCACCATAAAGAGAAAACCCACTTATTAGTGTGACTATATATATTTATATATATATATATATATATATATATATATATATATATATATATATATATATATATATATATATATATATATATATGTCTGTTCACTCTCTAGCAGGCTCAAAAAAAATTAACCGAATTTAATGAAATTTGCAAAATACTTTGGGTGATTTAAAATGTCATGATCTTAAACCGGTAGAATCCGTCGACGGGAAGATGGGATTTTAGGCGATATAAGCGCGAATAAATAGCAGCGCTTACATTTTTGCGCTAAACGTGGGGAATCTACTGAAACCATTTCCAAGGCTATATCTAAAACCGTTGTAGAGGGAAATGGGGGGGGGGAACTATAGTTTCGATATATTTCGACAACGGTTGGGAAATCCGAACATCTATTCGAAGGCCTAATAAATTTACCTCAAATACGGTTCTTCTGTGATTTTTGATAGACCTATCTCAATCGGAGAAATCGGAACTTAAATTGAGTAATATCCGCTAAATACCATATACTGTCAGTTTCCTGTTGTGGCACGTAGAATCTTGCTTCGCTTTGAGATCTCATAAATTTCTACATTTCTCGACATTTTTCAGGAACGATTATTATAACGAGATATTAACTGTTTATATTCAAAGGTTTCCAAATGACATTAGGAAAAGAACAGAAATGCTCTAAGCTCACAGTTTTTTTTTTTACTGAATTCCGAATTTTAGTCGGATAAAACATTAATTATCCGTACCGGCCGTTTTTTACGACACTCACGATCAGTAAACATCATGCCCGATTAAGGAGGAACTTGTGCTGAAAAAAAAAAGAAACGAAAACATAGTAAAGTTAGAAGTTAACGTTTACTTCACAAAAAAAAGTTCGACTCGAAGGAAAGTGTCATCAGGAAAGCTTAGAATTGAAACAGTTATTATTTTGTCTTAATATCTCGTGAAAAATTTAAATACTGTAAAAATGCAAAATGAAATCTCAAGCGAATCAAGATCTTAGGCGCCACAACAGGAAACTGTCAGTATCCTAAGCGGAAATTTTTCCATTTAAGCATGGAATTATACAAATGAAATCGCTCTATCAAAACTCGCATGAGATTCTTATTCTTAAGAAATTTAATAGGCTCTCACAATGACGCTTTAAGTTTACTAAGATTTCGAGATATATAAGACTAGACCCGGAAATCTCAAGAATACTTTCGGTTTTTTTTCCTCAATAACAGATATAGGTATGACATAAACCTGAAAATGGTGTCATTAGAATCCCTACGCCCAAAAGCGTATCTGCAAGCCTTGTAACGAAAAAAGTAATCGATATGTTTACCAAATGGTTCCAATAACCATGTTCCATTGGGCTGATTCTACTGGTTAATAATCATGACCTTTGAAATCACACAAAGTATTTTAAGTAACAGATTTCATTAAAATCGTTCTATTTTTTTACCCAGCTAAAGATCGAACAGAGAAATTCAATATCGCGGCGTAAACTAGCCACCTTGGTTCGAGGTACGTACGAAGTAATGAAGCTACGGCCTAAAGGTTTATTACTTTAATCTTCTGGCTGACTTTTTTAATATTTATTATAATTTCATCTAAAGCAAATTCTAATTCTCCTTATTTCCCAACAATATTGTTTGCAGAGCATTCATGTCAAATTTGCAGAATTCATATTACGCAAGCTTGTTAAAAAACTTAAAGAAAATCGAAATCAAAGGCATATCATAATTATTTTTGAAGCCTCGAAAAGGAGTAAAAAACACTTCCTGAACTAATACTCATCTCCATATGAGAAGCATGGAGTGCACCATCTGCATATTCATGAACAAGGCCAAATTATAATTCCAACAAGGTTCTGTATAACATGGGGAACAGACCCACTCTCTGGCAAGCACATCTTGTCAATTTCAAATGTAAAAAATCAATTGACATTATTTCCTCAAAGTCTTTTTTTTTTTTTCATTTAACTTATCCAATGGAACAATAACTACAACACATTAACTCGATCGGTTTCCAAAACGTTACCGTCTACTACCAGAGCCAATTTTCTAAACTAGTTGGGGGTACAAAATTTGCAATGATTCTGAAATTCCCGAATTTACGCTTCAATGAAAAAAAAAATTATATAAACCAGATTTATTTCCATGAATGACTCTGTGTTCCATAAATTAATAGATTAATGCGGAAAAACAGACACGTGGCTCATGAGCTAAGCCTGTCGAAATGTTTAGTGGACAATTGTTTGACAGCAGAACGGAGATATTGTGGAACTTTTAGTAGAATGGGGTTCAGTCAGTAATGTGATCTTTCCTCCATTATCCCTTTTCATCTCTTATTTCTGCTCTTACTATCCTCCTTTTTTTTCAATTTTGTTCAGAAACAGTACACCAAAGAAAGGTCTGCCGCAAAGTTTACAGTTAAAAAAAATTGAAGACGTAATAAATATTTTTATTTATAACGTCTATTTATTAGATTTCCAGGGAAACCTGAGGGTTTCTTAATACGAAAGCCACCAACAAGCGCTATATTCATATTGAAGTGATGCTACAGGGTACCGAACATCAAAGAAGACCAATCTTGAATAGAAACTTGCTGACGTTCATGAGCAAACGTATAGGGATGTTCTGGTGATTATCGTAGTGGGTAAGATACAACTAACTATGGCAGAACTGTTTGACGCCATTCACTGGACAAATGGTGCAAGGACAAGCAACTTAAAATGAAGTTACAGAAGATTACGAATAAAGTAATATTAGTTTCCTTTCCATGGTATTGGCGTTATTACATTACATGAATGGCGCTTCAGTCCGTGAAGGACCAAGGCCTCAGCTTACAGCCTCTTCCACACATCTCTGTCTGCCAAGAGTCTCCTCCAACAACGGACACCCATAACACGCAAGTCTCTGGCCATCTGCGAGAAGGCATGCCTCTCATCCTTTTGCCCCCAGGCTTTGTGTCCCAATCATTTCAATCTTCTCATACAAATAAAATGAACAGTTACCGGCTCACCAAATAAAATCTTCAGCTCATGATCGAGCCTTTGATTCCAGTAGGATTTACACTTCTTTTTACCAGAAAGATTTACAGCGTGACAACGCTTTTATTATGGGGGGGGGGTGAACAAACAGAAAGTGTGACAGAAACCTGTTTCATTTCTGTGTTGTGCCTCTATGGGGAAATGAGTTCAGCACACGACCCCCATTGTTCTAACAGGTGATTCAACTGGAAATCATTTCATGAAAGAAACTTTTGCACTACAGCAAATAACGAATCCGCTCCTATCTACTCCTGGCGCATTCCGCATCGATTTGATACTTCAGCTAACACAAATCTATGTTGTCCGTTACTTTAATCAATTGCATTTAACAATTATGTTGGGTTGATTTGACAACTATCAAATATTTGTATTGTCAGTTATTGCAGACTTTTGTATGAATCAAAATAAATATTAAAAGCACGTTCAATGATTTTAAATTTTAGCCGGTAGGCTCACATTAGTAGGGATTTTTTAGAAATGAATACTGTCAGATGATCATATACAATAACATATGTTTTGGCGTTTCCTCCTTGCGTGATAACCAGCTTATCACGCAATCTACGTGTGCCGATAAGAAACACTCCAAAGAAATAAACCGCCCATAAAAATCCACGTTTTAGGACCCATAAATATAACGGTGGCTCAAATTTGTACTTTATATATATATATATATATATATATATATACAGGGTGATTCAGGTCAAAGTAGCCAAACTCTAGGAGGTGATTGTTGGAAATGAACAAAAAAGTTCATTTCAAGTATGGTCCGATTCCAAAAGGAAAAGGAGCTATTTCTGTTTTAGCACTTTCCTCCGAAGGAAAGTAGCTATTGAGGTTGGACTCATGACGGAATTTTTGAAAAATTTCTTCAAATCTTTATCGATCCTACCTAGTAGACACCGAAAATGACCCCCGTTAAAATTTATATATATCTATATATATATATATATATATATATATATATATATGTGTCTGTTAACACGATAGCGGCCAGAGTTTTTGTTTTTTCGTCACGAAACTTGGTATATAGCATTCAATTAGCAAACGAATGAACGAGTTCGTTAACCACCAAAGTCGGTCCACCGGAAGGGGGGGTTTACCCCGAACCCAAAACACTAATTTGACTATGTCAGCCGTAATATTTGTTATATTTCAACGAAACTTGGTATTCGTAGTGGTAATATAGAGAGAAAAGTGAGATATAAAAATGAACTAAATCGGTTCATTAGAAGGGGGGGGTTTACTCCGGACCCACAATACCAATTCGCCACAACCAGCCGTGATTTTTGGTATATTTCGACGAAACTCGGTATTCGTAGTGGTAATCCACAGGTAAATATGTGTTGTAAAAATAAACTAAATCGGTTCATTAGGAGGGGGGTTTACTCCAGACCCACAATACCAATTCACCACTACCAGCCGTGATTTTTGGTATATTTCGACGAAACTCGGTATTCGTAGTGGTAATCTGCAGTTAAATATGTGTTGTAAAAATAAACTAAATCGGTTCATTAGAAGGGGGGGTTTACTCCGGACCCAAATTCCTAATATACTCATACCGGTCGTAATTTCTGCTGTATTGTAACGAAACGCGGTATACGTCGTGGGTAACTCATGAGAAAGAAGTGTTGTAAAAATGAGCTGAATCGGTCAATCGTAAAGCGGGGGTTTAATTTGTAATATATTTCAATAGAAAAGCCCGCCAAACGTAGGTTCACAAAGCCGCCGCAAGGAGGGCTTTCTACCACTAGAGTGACTGTATCCTGTTCCTGCGTTAGATCAAAATACGATAATATGAGGTTTTTTGTATTTATTACGTAGTGTAGTAGGTACCATGTGTAAACATAACTCTGGAAGCAAATTAATAATTGATCAGTTACTCATTACAAATTTAAAAGAGAACTATTCATGTTTTTATTTTATTTATGTAGGATATTTTAAGCAAATTGTTCTGGAAAGCAGTCTACACTACCCAAATTCTGAGGAAAGTGCTTAGTTATGCAGCTCCTGCGTGACGGACTTTTTTTTTTTAACGTAGTCATGATTTTTAATGAATAGGAAAGGTTTTCTCAAAAACTATTCAAAATAATTAAATTATAATTATCCTATCATAAAAGAGACAAAATTTCCTTTAAAAATACATTAATTTAATTCACTATAACTATTATTAAAAGATACTTTCTGGAAGTCCAATAACACACTTATGTTTTTATCAATGAATCAGAGTATTTTCGCGATTTTTTTCCTCAGCCCTCTGAAGGAATAAAGATTCAATACTTACAGGAAAACTTCTACATTTAGTAAGCATTAAATCTATGAAAATAAAGTGGAGGTTTATTAGAGAATAAATTGATCGATTGGCTTCCTTTTGTAAAACAAATGTGGAGATTTGTGACTTTCAAATACCTTGTGTGAAGAAATTAAAAATTATTCATTTTTTAAAGGCCAAACTGTATATTGTCCGTCTGGAATCTGGGAGAAATCCATTGAAGGAAGTAGTTTTGAAGAAAATAATTAATTTTTGTATTAAAATACTTTCAATGCCTGAAAACCGATTGCAACGGAAATGCCTTGTTAGGCTAATAGAGTTAGATTCTAAAAAGAGGGATATCGGCTTTAATTGGGTATCCCAAATTAAACAAATAGCATTGTTTAATGCTGAACCACCTCTATTCCTTAGACATTGACAAGGCCCTCAACTCAAATTACAGCCCTCTTTATAGAACTATTTGTAGTTTCAATAGCCCTCAGCCTCAGCACTATTTAACTTACAATATAAATATATATAAATTAAAACTTGTTAGCCAACTAAGAGTATCGGGTAATGAAAATATAAAACTATTCCATAGGAACATTGTGGTCCATATAAAAACAGGAGAACTATGTAGATGGTGTCATCAAATTATGAATCACAGCTTAAACCATTTATTATTGCACTGCCCTGCCTTGAATACACATTGAATAACATTTTTGAGGAAATATATAACACAAAATAGCGATTACATATCATTAGAGAAAACCCTTGTTATCAATAGCTTAGAGCAATTAAATTCAATTTTCTTCTTTATATTAAAAGTTTGTGCAATTTAAGGTTTATTCGAATTGAGAACCAAGATTAAATTTAGAATATTTATTTTCATTATATTTCTATTTGGGAGAATATTATTGTTATGTACGATAGGTCGTTATACGTATACAGTGTTTATTTTATTACTTCTTTATTATTTTTTTTTTTCAAAAAGGGAATTTAATATTAATATTGTAATAATTACTTAGAAATAATTCACTATTAGAAGAGATAAGTGTATTGTTATTGTTCTGCTATATATAAAATCATGAACTTGACTTTTTATATGTATAAACTGTATATATTCATATTTAATATTGTGTATTTTTAAGTATTATATATATATATATATATATATATATATATATATATATATGTGTGTGTGTGTAAGTGTATATATGTATATATATGTGTGTGTATATATATATATATATATATATATATATATATATATATACATATGTGTCTGTTATTTTCTATGTAGCGTATAATTATTAGTCATCTTTGTCGTGTCCATTAACATCTACTAACACCAAATGGGCCAGATTCCTTGGCTATACGATGTTATAAGCCAATAAATACTATTCTATTCTATTCTACTTTCTGGACGTCCAATAACACACTGTTGTTTTATCAATGAATCAGAGTATTTTCACGATTTTTTTCCTCAGCCCTCTGAAGGACTAAAGATTCAATACTTACAGGAAAACTTATACAATTAGTAAGCATTAAATCTATGAAAATAAAGTGGAGGTTTATTAGGGAATAAATTGAACGATTGGCTTCCTTTTGTCAAAATAATGTGGAGTTTTGTTACTTTCAAATACCTTGTGTGAAGAAATTAAAAATTATTCATTTTTTTAGGGCCAAACGGTGGGTATCCATTGTCCATTCCGGAAGCAATCAGTATCAGTTCCAAGATAACGTTTGGTTCGGGATTTTGGACGAATCTTCTTCAGCCAATCTTGATTCCTGACAGGATTGATTCAACATATTTTCAAACCTCCACACGATTTAAATACGACCGACCGATTGCATTGGAACACGTTCCACTAGCACATAGATTCATGGTTCCTGATGGATTGCTTTCCTGCACATAGCAGCAGTGCTGTTAGACAGTGAATGCATCCACTGCCCAAGTTCATAAAGGTCCAATTGCAAATTTAGCAAATTTTCAAATATTTTAGTGCCAACAACATCATTGTGAGGAAAAGCATGGGAAAGGAAGGAACCCAGACACCAGTCAGCAATATTGACCATCAGCAGCTAGAGACCTGCATTGCTCTATAATTCCCACGATTCCCCAATCCTACCTGCCTACTTAGGCTGAGCTAAATCCTAGCCCAGGATCAGTCTCTCTCAGTCTCACTCAGTCTCGCTCAGTCTCACTCAGTCTCTCCTCACTCACAATCTCTACCACCGTCCAGGCCAGTTGTCCTATCAATACACGTTACTTCTCACAAGCCAGCCTTTCATTCTCAGCCCCCGAATCTCCATCACATTTGGTGGCAGCGGTAAACCACGATCAACGCCATCACATTTGGTGGCAGCGGTGAACACGGTCAACACTATCACATTTCAGCGGTAAGTATATATTTTCATTTTAATATTTGCTTAAATCAAGTGGCTTACTAACAATTTTTTTTTTCATTCAATCTTGTAACTCATTCTTCATATTAAGGCATACATATAAACACATAAACTCACCAACAATGTCTTTTGTAAACGAACAAGGACAAAAAATGTCAACACAGGAAGCCATTGCTGCTTTGCAAGACAAAATTAAAGAACTTTCAGCTCAATTACAGGACAGGAAACAAAACATACAAACTACACCGCACATCCCACACTCCACTCTACCGACACTAGCAGAAATTCCTGTATTTCAAGGATCAGGAACGTCGCTAGTTATAACCGAATTTGTTGAACAACTTGACAATCTAGGAAACATCGTAGGCTGGACTGACCAGGATAAATTAAAAATTTTAAATATCAGACTTGCGGGAGAAGCAAAAATTTACTGGGACTCATTAAACTCAGCAGATGTACAACTGACTTACAAAGACGCCAAAGAATACTTAATACAAAGATTTTTCACTACACAACACCCCGCAGTACTACTCCAACTAATACTACAATACACGATCAAACCCGGCGAATCGATCAGAACAATGGGTGATCGACTCAAAGGACTTAAAAACAGATTACACACAATGATGGTTAGAGATCCCATCAATACCATGAACACGATACTCGACAAAATAACTACAGACAAATACATGGAAAACCTAAATCACATATCACCTGACCTACACAAAGTAATGAAATATCGGCTACCAAAAAACCTGGACGAGATAGAGAAGAGCATTATAGCGTACAGCGACATTGACACACCGAGCACAAAACCGATATTTCACACTCGCTTAATACCAACAAAACAAGATACAGCACAAAAACAAAATGCCATTATCAAATCACACGTAGAGAGACGAGCACATACTAAATCAAACTCACCTACGTATCGTAAAACAGGTACTGACCCACAAAATAAAGAAAAATCACCACACAGGACAAAATCCCCACCATATCCATGCAGATTTTGTCAAGGGAACCACTGGCATTCAGAATGCTCAATACGAAAACACAGCCCAAGGCTTCGATTCTCACCTAGAAAATCAAGGCAAGAATCACCATCACCTCCACGACGATATTCCCACACGAATAGGTCATACATGCGATACAACAGCCCTAACAGTAGATACAAAACTCACACATCAACCGAGTGTCAAATATGCAAAGGTGGACATCTTGCACCTGACTGCCCACAATTGACTTACTTAATTGGTTCAAAAAACTCACTGAGCCCACCTGTTCACGAGGTGGAAAACTGACACAAACGGCACCACTAATGGGCATACATAGGAAACACAAAATGCATCCTCAACGGACTCATAACAAAACTTTAACATGGAAAAACAATTGTCACTCACAGCAACAAATACCCTTTCACAGCACAATATGGTCATATTCACAGGAATATCACAAAGACCTCACAATACAAGGGTATGTACACGACAAAAAGGTCAATATTTTAATTGAAACCGGCGCATCACTATCACTCATAAACAATACCTTCATTCAAAATGAATCACAAGTGACGCCGTGCAACATGCAATTAAAATCCATGACTGGAAACTTGCTACAAATAAAACAAAACACGCACCAACACCACTATGACACTTCGATCTCGTACAAAAACAGCCACAGTATAGAAAATCACGACTTGACAAAAAACAAATACTAACACGAAGAATGACGTCATAAGGTTAAGATAAAAAAAAAAAAGATAGGTCAAGCCACATAGCTAGTAACATTGCATTTATTTTTTTTTCCCAATCAAATTAATTTCTTATTTTATAATTAAGAAAATGATTCTTTTAATTCTTTCTTCTCATATTTAAAAGAACCCTAGCATTCAAGTTGCAGGCATTGGATAAATCCCATGAATATAGGTCACTAAGCCAGCCACGAGCGACAAGAACATGATACTTCTGGGAAGAGCAGCCGCATCCTGCAAGAAGAGCAAAAACCAATCTCAGCATCCAAGATATCATTACTGCTATCTTGCAATTCTACAGCCGGCTTCCCAATCCTTCTTTCCTGGGAATAACTCATTCAATCCAAGCATGATTTATGTAACAATTTGCATGAGTCATTTAAATCACTAACTAACGCTTGTAAATATTACTAACCAAGGTATCAAAACCGAAAAGGGAGAATTATAGTGGACAATTTCTTATATAGAGCATTTCTATAGAGCACAGTACATAGAGCATTTAAATTTGTACGAACATGCGCATTCCAATTATTACTATTATAATAATGTACATTGAGTGTTTAGTTTTTCAACATATGCGTATTAAAGGTAATAATTCTACATATTAAGCAACTAAATGATTTAGTTATAGTAATTCTAATTTAAAATTTTACGAAAAGGTCACTCAAACCAATTCTTGTATATTCTTCTTAGAATTAGGCACCACATGTATAAAAAGTAATATTAAGCAAATTTTTGTAATAGAATTAAGTTGCCAAAGGCATCAATATCATCACCAATCATAATCATTGTATAATTCAAATCACTTTAATCACCATGTATATATGTTCTCACTTCATTCATCAAAAATTGTATTAATTTGAATTTGAAAGTTACAGGGGACAACTGACCTTGCACAAATCCATCACATTTCCACCCATCAACCCATCCAATTCCGAAAAAGAGCTCAGCAGGCAGTCTCTGCAACAATCACTACACTGCTTGCACCAAATCTAGACAACACTTGGAGGCGGACAGACGCCACTCATCACATGCTCTCCACCTACCACCCCGCAGATTCTCCAAGACTTTGCAGCACCACAGCGAGAAGCACACACGCTCACATGCATATACCTCATCCTCTTTTCAACGCGTTCCGCTTTAAAGAGAAGGGGGGTATATGTGAGGAAAAGCATGGCAAAGGAAGGAACCCAGACACCAGTCAGCAGTATTGACCATCAGCAGCTAGAGACCTGCATTGCTCTATAATTCCCACGATTCCCCAATCCTACCTGACTATTTAGGCTGGGCTAAATCCTAGCCCAGGGTCAGTCTCTCTCAGTCTCACTCAGTCTCGCTCAGTCTCACTCAGTCTCTCCTCACTCACACTCTCTACCACCGTCCAGGCCAGTTGTCCTATCAATACACGCTACTTCTCACAAGCCAGCCTTTCATTCTCAGCCCCCGAATCTCCATCCGAAACTTGGTATATAGCATTCAATTAGCAAACGAATGAACGAGTTCGTTAACCACCAAAGTCGGTCCACCGGAAGGGGGGGTTTACCCCGAACCCAAAACACTAATTTGACTATGTCAGCCGTAATATTTGTTATATTTCAACGAAACTTGGTATTCGTAGTGGTAATATAGAGAGAAAAGTGAGATATAAAAATGAACTAAATCGGTTCATTAGAAGGGGGGGGTTTACTCCGGACCCACAATACCAATTCGCCACAACCAGCCGTGATTTTTGGTATATTTCGACGAAACTCGGTATTCGTAGTGGTAATCCACAGGTAAATATGTGTTGTAAAAATAAACTAAATCGGTTCATTAGGAGGGGGGTTTACTCCAGACCCACAATACCAATTCACCACTACCAGCCGTGATTTTTGGTATATTTCGACGAAACTCGGTATTCGTAGTGGTAATCTGCAGTTAAATATGTGTTGTAAAAATAAACTAAATCGGTTCATTAGAAGGGGGGGTTTACTCCGGACCCAAATTCCTAATATACTCATACCGGTCGTAATTTCTGCTGTATTGTAACGAAACGCGGTATACGTCGTGGGTAACTCATGAGAAAGAAGTGTTGTAAAAATGAGCTGAATCGGTCAATCGTAAAGCGGGGGTTTAATTTGTAATATATTTCAATAGAAAAGCCCGCCAAACGTAGGTTCACAAAGCCGCCGCAAGGAGGGCTTTCTACCACTAGAGTGACTGTATCCTGTTCCTGCGTTAGATCAAAATACGATAATATGAGGTTTTTTGTATTTATTACGTAGTGTAGTAGGTACCATGTGTAAACATAACTCTGGAAGCAAATTAATAATTGATCAGTTACTCATTACAAATTTAAAAGAGAACTATTCATGTTTTTATTTTATTTATGTAGGATATTTTAAGCAAATTGTTCTGGAAAGCAGTCTACACTACCCAAATTCTGAGGAAAGTGCTTAGTTATGCAGCTCCTGCGTGACGGACTTTTTTTTTTTAACGTAGTCATGATTTTTAATGAATAGGAAAGGTTTTCTCAAAAACTATTCAAAATAATTAAATTATAATTATCCTATCATAAAAGAGACAAAATTTCCTTTAAAAATACATTAATTTAATTCACTATAACTATTATTAAAAGATACTTTCTGGAAGTCCAATAACACACTTATGTTTTTATCAATGAATCAGAGTATTTTCGCGATTTTTTTCCTCAGCCCTCTGAAGGAATAAAGATTCAATACTTACAGGAAAACTTCTACATTTAGTAAGCATTAAATCTATGAAAATAAAGTGGAGGTTTATTAGAGAATAAATTGATCGATTGGCTTCCTTTTGTAAAACAAATGTGGAGATTTGTGACTTTCAAATACCTTGTGTGAAGAAATTAAAAATTATTCATTTTTTAAAGGCCAAACTGTATATTGTCCGTCTGGAATCTGGGAGAAATCCATTGAAGGAAGTAGTTTTGAAGAAAATAATTAATTTTTGTATTAAAATACTTTCAATGCCTGAAAACCGACTTCAACGGAAATGCCTTGTTAGGCTAATAGAGTTAGATTCTAAAAAGAGGGATATCGGCTTTAATTGGGTATCCCAAATTAAACAAATAGCATCAAATAATTATATAGAAGAAATAATTATATAGAATAATTATATATTTTTCAGTGCCAACAAATTTATTGACTAAGAAAAATATAATTATTGAAAAACTAAAGAACCACCTCTATTCCTTAGACATTGACAAGGCCCTCAACTCAAATTACAGCCCTCTTTATAGAACTATTTGTAGTTTCAATAGCCCTCAGCCTCAGCACTATTTAACTTACAATATAAATATATATAAATTAAAACTTGTTAGCCAACTAAGAGTATCGGGTAATGAAAATATAAAACTATTCCATAGGAACATTGTGGTCCATATAAAAACAGGAGAACTATGTAGATGGTGTCATCAAATTATGAATCACAGCTTAAACCATTTATTATTGCACTGCCCTGCCTTGAATACACATTGAATAACATTTTTGAGGAAATATATAACACAAAATAGCGATTACATATCATTAGAGAAAACCCTTGTTATCAATAGCTTAGAGCAATTAAATTCAATTTTCTTCTTTATATTAAAAGTTTGTGCAATTTAAGGTTTATTCGAATTGAGAACCAAGATTAAATTTAGAATATTTATTTTCATTATATTTCTATTTGGGAGAATATTATTGTTATGTACGATAGGTCGTTATACGTATACAGTGTTTATTTTATTACTTCTTTATTATTTTTTTTTTTCAAAAAGGGAATTTAATATTAATATTGTAATAATTACTTAGAAATAATTCACTATTAGAAGAGATAAGTGTATTGTTATTGTTCTGCTATATATAAAATCATGAACTTGACTTTTTATATGTATAAACTGTATATATTCATATTTAATATTGTGTATTTTTAAGTATTATATATATATATATATATATATATATATATATATATATATGTGTGTGTGTGTAAGTGTATATATGTATATATATGTGTGTGTATATATATATATATATATATATATATATATATATATATATACATATGTGTCTGTTATTTTCTATGTAGCGTATAATTATTAGTCATCTTTGTCGTGTCCATTAACATCTACTAACACCAAATGGGCCAGATTCCTTGGCTATACGATGTTATAAGCCAATAAATACTATTCTATTCTATTCTACTTTCTGGACGTCCAATAACACACTGTTGTTTTATCAATGAATCAGAGTATTTTCACGATTTTTTTCCTCAGCCCTCTGAAGGACTAAAGATTCAATACTTACAGGAAAACTTATACAATTAGTAAGCATTAAATCTATGAAAATAAAGTGGAGGTTTATTAGGGAATAAATTGAACGATTGGCTTCCTTTTGTCAAAATAATGTGGAGTTTTGTTACTTTCAAATACCTTGTGTGAAGAAATTAAAAATTATTCATTTTTTTAGGGCCAAACGGTGGGTATCCATTGTCCATTCCGGAAGCAATCAGTATCAGTTCCAAGATAACGTTTGGTTCGGGATTTTGGACGAATCTTCTTCAGCCAATCTTGATTCCTGACAGGATTGATTCAACATATTTTCAAACCTCCACACGATTTAAATACGACCGACCGATTGCATTGGAACACGTTCCACTAGCACATAGATTCATGGTTCCTGATGGATTGCTTTCCTGCACATAGCAGCAGTGCTGTTAGACAGTGAATGCATCCACTGCCCAAGTTCATAAAGGTCCAATTGCAAATTTAGCAAATTTTCAAATATTTTAGTGCCAACAACATCATTGTGAGGAAAAGCATGGGAAAGGAAGGAACCCAGACACCAGTCAGCAATATTGACCATCAGCAGCTAGAGACCTGCATTGCTCTATAATTCCCACGATTCCCCAATCCTACCTGCCTACTTAGGCTGAGCTAAATCCTAGCCCAGGATCAGTCTCTCTCAGTCTCACTCAGTCTCGCTCAGTCTCACTCAGTCTCTCCTCACTCACAATCTCTACCACCGTCCAGGCCAGTTGTCCTATCAATACACGTTACTTCTCACAAGCCAGCCTTTCATTCTCTGCCCCCGAATCTCCATCACATTTGGTGGCAGCGGTAAACCACGATCAACGCCATCACATTTGGTGGCAGCGGTGAACACGGTCAACACTATCACATTTCAGCGGTAAGTATATATTTTCATTTTAATATTTGCTTAAATCAAGTGGCTTACTAACAATTTTTTTTTTCATTCAATCTTGTAACTCATTCTTCATATTAAGGCATACATATAAACACATAAACTCACCAACAATGTCTTTTGTAAACGAACAAGGACAAAAAATGTCAACACAGGAAGCCATTGCTGCTTTGCAAGACAAAATTAAAGAACTTTCAGCTCAATTACAGGACAGGAAACAAAACATACAAACTACACCGCACATCCCACACTCCACTCTACCGACACTAGCAGAAATTCCTGTATTTCAAGGATCAGGAACGTCGCTAGTTATAACCGAATTTGTTGAACAACTTGACAATCTAGGAAACATCGTAGGCTGGACTGACCAGGATAAATTAAAAATTTTAAATATCAGACTTGCGGGAGAAGCAAAAATTTACTGGGACTCATTAAACTCAGCAGATGTACAACTGACTTACAAAGACGCCAAAGAATACTTAATACAAAGATTTTTCACTACACAACACCCCGCAGTACTACTCCAACTAATACTACAATACACGATCAAACCCGGCGAATCGATCAGAACAATGGGTGATCGACTCAAAGGACTTAAAAACAGATTACACACAATGATGGTTAGAGATCCCATCAATACCATGAACACGATACTCGACAAAATAACTACAGACAAATACATGGAAAACCTAAATCACATATCACCTGACCTACACAAAGTAATGAAATATCGGCTACCAAAAAACCTGGACGAGATAGAGAAGAGCATTATAGCGTACAGCGACATTGACACACCGAGCACAAAACCGATATTTCACACTCGCTTAATACCAACAAAACAAGATACAGCACAAAAACAAAATGCCATTATCAAATCACACGTAGAGAGACGAGCACATACTAAATCAAACTCACCTACGTATCGTAAAACAGGTACTGACCCACAAAATAAAGAAAAATCACCACACAGGACAAAATCCCCACCATATCCATGCAGATTTTGTCAAGGGAACCACTGGCATTCAGAATGCTCAATACGAAAACACAGCCCAAGGCTTCGATTCTCACCTAGAAAATCAAGGCAAGAATCACCATCACCTCCACGACGATATTCCCACACGAATAGGTCATACATGCGATACAACAGCCCTAACAGTAGATACAAAACTCACACATCAACCGAGTGTCAAATATGCAAAGGTGGACATCTTGCACCTGACTGCCCACAATTGACTTACTTAATTGGTTCAAAAAACTCACTGAGCCCACCTGTTCACGAGGTGGAAAACTGACACAAACGGCACCACTAATGGGCATACATAGGAAACACAAAATGCATCCTCAACGGACTCATAACAAAACTTTAACATGGAAAAACAATTGTCACTCACAGCAACAAATACCCTTTCACAGCACAATATGGTCATATTCACAGGAATATCACAAAGACCTCACAATACAAGGGTATGTACACGACAAAAAGGTCAATATTTTAATTGAAACCGGCGCATCACTATCACTCATAAACAATACCTTCATTCAAAATGAATCACAAGTGACGCCGTGCAACATGCAATTAAAATCCATGACTGGAAACTTGCTACAAATAAAACAAAACACGCACCAACACCACTATGACACTTCGATCTCGTACAAAAACAGCCACAGTATAGAAAATCACGACTTGACAAAAAACAAATACTAACACGAAGAATGACGTCATAAGGTTAAGATAAAAAAAAAAAAGATAGGTCAAGCCACATAGCTAGTAACATTGCATTTATTTTTTTTTCCCAATCAAATTAATTTCTTATTTTATAATTAAGAAAATGATTCTTTTAATTCTTTCTTCTCATATTTAAAAGAACCCTAGCATTCAAGTTGCAGGCATTGGATAAATCCCATGAATATAGGTCACTAAGCCAGCCACGAGCGACAAGAACATGATACTTCTGGGAAGAGCAGCCGCATCCTGCAAGAAGAGCAAAAACCAATCTCAGCATCCAAGATATCATTACTGCTATCTTGCAATTCTACAGCCGGCTTCCCAATCCTTCTTTCCTGGGAATAACTCATTCAATCCAAGCATGATTTATGTAACAATTTGCATGAGTCATTTAAATCACTAACTAACGCTTGTAAATATTACTAACCAAGGTATCAAAACCGAAAAGGGAGAATTATAGTGGACAATTTCTTATATAGAGCATTTCTATAGAGCACAGTACATAGAGCATTTAAATTTGTACGAACATGCGCATTCCAATTATTACTATTATAATAATGTACATTGAGTGTTTAGTTTTTCAACATATGCGTATTAAAGGTAATAATTCTACATATTAAGCAACTAAATGATTTAGTTATAGTAATTCTAATTTAAAATTTTACGAAAAGGTCACTCAAACCAATTCTTGTATATTCTTCTTAGAATTAGGCACCACATGTATAAAAAGTAATATTAAGCAAATTTTTGTAATAGAATTAAGTTGCCAAAGGCATCAATATCATCACCAATCATAATCATTGTATAATTCAAATCACTTTAATCACCATGTATATATGTTCTCACTTCATTCATCAAAAATTGTATTAATTTGAATTTGAAAGTTACAGGGGACAACTGACCTTGCACAAATCCATCACATTTCCACCCATCAACCCATCCAATTCCGAAAAAGAGCTCAGCAGGCAGTCTCTGCAACAATCACTACACTGCTTGCACCAAATCTAGACAACACTTGGAGGCGGACAGACGCCACTCATCACATGCTCTCCACCTACCACCCCGCAGATTCTCCAAGACTTTGCAGCACCACAGCGAGAAGCACACACGCTCACATGCATATACCTCATCCTCTTTTCAACGCGTTCCGCTTTAAAGAGAAGGGGGGTATATGTGAGGAAAAGCATGGCAAAGGAAGGAACCCAGACACCAGTCAGCAGTATTGACCATCAGCAGCTAGAGACCTGCATTGCTCTATAATTCCCACGATTCCCCAATCCTACCTGACTATTTAGGCTGGGCTAAATCCTAGCCCAGGGTCAGTCTCTCTCAGTCTCACTCAGTCTCGCTCAGTCTCACTCAGTCTCTCCTCACTCACACTCTCTACCACCGTCCAGGCCAGTTGTCCTATCAATACACGCTACTTCTCACAAGCCAGCCTTTCATTCTCAGCCCCCGAATCTCCATCACATCATGTAAAAGATAAATCAATGAAAATTTGTAAAACAAAAAATGTAACAGATCTCCCGAATGAAAAACTTTTCCAATCATTTCTTTCAGTTACTTTTTATTGCTTCTGGGCTGGACAATGGGTACCCACAGTTTGGATATTAAAAAATGAATAATTTTTATTTTTTTCTCACAAGGTATTTGAAAGTAACGAAATTACATTCCACATTTTTTTTTTTGACAAAAGGGAGCCAATCTTTCAATTTATCCCCGAATAGACCTCCACTTAATTTGCATGGATTTAATGCTTATTAAATGTAGAAGTTTTCGTGAAAGTATTGAATTTGTAGTCAATACTTTCAGACTAGATATAAACAGAAGTGCGTTATTGGACATCCAGAAAGTATCTTTTAATGATGATTTTAGTGAATTACATTACTGTCTTTTTAAAGGAAATTTTGTCTATTTTATGATAGCATAATTAGAATTTAATTATCTTCAATAGTGTTTGAGAAATCCTTTCTTGACTACGTTAAAAAAACAGAAAATTGGACATAGCTCCTTTTCCTTTCGGAATCGGACCATACTTGAAATGAACTTTTTTGTTGGAAATTATGTCTGCAATCACCTCCTAAAGTTTGGCTACTTAGAACTGAATCACCCTGTGTATATATATATATATGTCTATTCGCACTCTTGCACGTTCAAATTACGATTTTGACGAAATTTGATTCAAAAGATACTTTGTCTTGTTTCAAACTTCAAATATATTAAACAGGAGCAAAATAGCCTTCCATAGACGTGAGGAATCTAGTGAAATCATTTTCAATGTCACATCTATAACCATCTTCGAGAAAAGTAGGAAAAACTAGACGTTCCTTAGATTTTTGGGATAAATTCTTATATTGGTATCTCAAAACCGGATAGGAATTTTTATTTTAATTGCATTTAATAGTGAACAAATAATTTTGGTAAAACAATGTAAGGAAATCAGAAACATATTTGTAATACTTTCTTCCTAGCGCGTAGGATACTGTCTGTTTCCTTTTGTGTCACCTCAAAATCTTGCTTCTCTTGGATATTTTATTTTAAATTTTTACACGTATTAACAATTTTCGCTACACTAGGGCTCTTTAGAGGAGTGGAATTGCGCGACGCACTTTTTGCGAGTCAGATTCTTTCTATTTGCTGAAGCCATTACTTTGCATATGAGTCTGCCAATGTCATTGAACTCAAGTGTGATGGACATTTTTGCCTTTCGTTTTAAAATTTTTCTACAAAAACCTTGGAACTGTAATAATATGCTAAAATGTTAAAAATCTGATAAAGATATGAAGAAGAAGGAAAATGAAGCTATTTTGCAAAAACAGCTTAGTCGTGAGTTTACTAACTTGAGTGGAAGAGAGACAGCTGTCAGCCGCAAGCTTTTAGTTAGAAACAGTATTATACAGCGCATCTGCACGCTGTCTGATAATATAGCTTAAGGTATGACGGCTAAGTTCCTCTCCTTGAAGTAGATTTTATTACATATTTTTCATAATTAGTTAGTAGTAGGCATGGAAGGAATAATTATTAAAGATTAACTATTCTCTTAACTCTTGAACCAAAATTGTAAAGGAATAGAATAAAGACCGTCCCAGTGGTTAGTTTAAGCAGTATTGCCCATGAATGTGCTAAAATGTTTTAATATAAGTACGAAGTAAGATAAATATATTTGCATTTTTATATTTGTTTAAAACCCCGAATCCTAATGTATCTATCTCTATAGTTATAGAGTGACTCGAAATTTTAATAAACCAAGTTCAAACAAAGGATATAATATTTTTCAGAATGTGATATATCCCATAAAAATAAATAAAAATTAAAATGTGTACATTTTTTTAGATTTCGAATCGTGCATTTATTTATTTATTACATGAATTAACAAGCCCGCAATGAAGCGATTTCGTCTCATTGTGACGTACTAGAATAGGCAAACTGACCTCACCTTTTCTGATTTAAAATAAATATTTTCTGTATGTAAAATATCAGCATATATACGCATGCAGATAATAATACATAGAGAGGTCTCCCGTGGTCTAATGGCTAGCGCCTTGGATTCATAAGCGGGAGATGGTGGGTTCGATTCCCAACCTCCGGCAGGAATTTTATCATCCCACGGCTCGCTGGTAAAATTCCTCGCTGCACCCTGGATGTCGGCGCTAATGACCTTGATGTAGATGCGCCGTAAAAAAAAAAAAAAAAAAAAAAAAAAAAAAAAAAAAAAAAAAAAAAAAAAAAAAAAAAAAAAAAAAAAAACATAGACACACTTCACTGCATAAATAATGAAAAGTTAAAAATTTTAGAATGTGGAAATGATTTCCATTTATGATAAATAATAATTAATGAAAGTAATTTTTCAAAAATACTTCTTTATAATATTTTAGTATAAATATTTTTACCTTCAGTCAGTATCTCTCGCGTGACGTTTGGTATGTCTAAGTAGTCCAGTTCTCCGTATTCTGTTAGTATCTGTTTCATTGTCAATGTCACATCACAAATCTGATTGTGTTATAGCTCTAGACGCATCATTTTGAGTTCTATGTTGAAAGGGGTCAAGCTAATGTCTGCAGGAATATCCTCGGAACAATTTAACTAACAATAATTGCAGTTTGCGTCAATCGAAAAATTCCCGGAACAGATCTTTTTAAATTGAAAAAAAAATTAAAAAATTTTGTTTTTTTTGTTCCTACTTCTTTCATTTTACTGCAACATTATTCAAGCTAGATATTTTCCCGAGGCGTCAAGAGATTTGTTATGAAATCCCCTTTAATGGCTTGTTAAAATGTATTCGCTGATGTGCAAATCAGAAATAACTATGACAAAATAGACATCTCTTATATCATTAATTTTAGACACCTTAAAATACATTTAGGACCTTAATATTGCAGGGCGGAATGATTACGTAGTAAAACAACCTACCAAATTTCTTTAATTAGGTTTGATAATTTTTACATAATAATTTAACTGAAGTATTAGCGAAAAACATTTTACTGATTGGAAATAGATCAATTTCGACGGCTTCAGGAAGTTTTGTATTTGTTTGTATTTTATAACAGATGCATCCTGGACTGTTAACGATGAATAGCCCGTCGAATCGTTTAGTTGACTTCTAGAAGCCGACCAAAACAATAATTTTTGAATTCAGATACTAACATGTGATAAATGGTCATTGCAAAATTGCCAAGTAATAAGCCTCTAAAAATAATTTTAAGCCTACAATCATACCATAAAGGCCATGATATCCACATAGGGAACATGAAAGGAAGTCATTACACATTTGAAATAGGGAATTTCAGCCGACAATCCTCGCCCTAAATAAATATTAGCCTTGAAGGGCATATAAAGGGCCTGTAGTCATTGAGGAGGTTGGTGATTGGAACCTTGATTAGAGAACAGAAGGGAGTATCAGTCAAAGGCTATTCCATCCTAATCGAATATCTATCATCAAAGCCTCTAGACCACTTTCATTACCTTTCCATGAATCTTATTCTCCTACAGTCAAATTCAACCTCTCATTATGAGCTATAATTACAAATAGTATTAGAATAAAAGCATTGTGTACTATTTCAAAGCTATTTCAGTCCTAAACTAATGTAATGTTGTAAAGTATAATATTAAAACTTCAGGAAAACAACGCTGCACGCAAAGGCTATAGGCAGATTATCCTTAGAAGCTTTGTTTCGAAGATAATAAAACTGGCTTTGCCAAGTATGTTGTACCAGAAAACGTTATTAACTCTGTCTTTCAAAACAGAATAACAATAAATAATTAACAAATCATTTATTGAATGCACAGCATATAAAAAAAAAAACAATAAAAGATAAACAGTATTGATTTTCTAACATATAATCACGTGTGTATGTATGACGCCGGTCTATACTTCCGTAAGGCTGGGACTACGAACGTAAAAGTTAAACTATAACTGAGCTCCTTCACCGAGAGAATCTTCAGAATAACTCACTAATAAACGTTGAAATAATAACTTAAAAAAACATTGCAAATATTAACCCATAAACGTTGAATTTAATAACTGACCTGGGGGGTAAATGGGCGGGCTAAAGGGTTGCTGGAGCGGACGTGCGGATATGGGAGCCGTCCGACTTCTTTTGGGAGCTCTGCTAAGCTATAGTGCCCTATTCCACTGCTTAGCATCTCCTAGTATACCTGATTCCCGTCAACGCCTACTGCTTTTCCTCCCCGTGGTACCCCCTGGTAACGTTCTTGTAGAGTACATGAACGGCGAAAAGCAGAGGCGGGGGTCCACCATGATGTAGGGCCACCTTCCCTACTGAGTGGATCCTCCTCTATTAGAGAGGGAATGAGCGCCGGTCTGCCGGCCAAGGTGGCAGCCCCGCCAGCAGACTCGGTGGCGAGGAATAGGGGTCTAAGCCACCTAAATCAAGTTCCCTACGTCTACAACCAAGGAAACAGCCGGACTTCTCATTACGGACAACCCAGAGGGTAAGCAGGACCCTCTGGGAGACCCCTGCATGGACTTGGACCAACCCACCTCTAAAAAACCAATAACCCAAGCCACCCAAAAAGGAGGCAAAGGGAACACAGTAGATTTGGCACCTGGTACTGAACCAACCAGTGGTATGCAGAACCAAGTGTCAAATAATAATGATATTGAAACTCGTTCCACTACCTCTCGGTTCACTTTGGAGCCGTTTATAACGCCTACAAAGAGTCCCGAGAAGAAGAAACAAAAGAGAGGACGAAAACGACTACTGATGGAAATGCCAGCAAATAATGAAACAAAATTTAGTAAATTTATAATTATAAGCCGATCGGAGGGACACTCATTTACAAAAGTATCTCCGTTTCTCATAAGCAAATTAGTACATCAGAATTTCGGAAACGTTGCTGGTTTGAGCAAGATGGCAAATGGTGCCTTGCTGATTGAAGCAGCTACTAAACTGCAATCAGAAAAAATTATGAAATCAGATACACTGGGGGTATTCGGTGTTAAGGCAGAACTGCACAAAACATTGAATACCTCCAGAGGGGTAGTTACGTGCTTCGATTTGGAGCACTCATCGGAGGACGAAATAAAAGAAGGGCTAAGGGATCAAGGCGTCATTGCTGTTCGTAAATTCCTTCGAAAGAAGAGAATGGCGAACAGCAATGAAGAAGCCCTAGAATTCACAGGAAGTGTGATGCTCACATTCGATCGACCCGAGCTCCCTTCCTGTGTACAAGCAGCTTTCTACAAGCTAAGAGTACACCCTTATGTACCCGCACCTATGCGTTGTTTTAAGTGCCAAAAGTTTGGGCATTCCGCGTTGAGATGCAGGTCGGAGAGAGAAATATGTGTATGTGGTCACACAGCACATGGCTCATCTGCTTGCCCATCTCCACCGAAATGCCCAAACTGTGAAGGTCCCCACAATGCCCGATCTCGTGACTGCATGGAATTCAAAATTGAAAAAGAGATCCAAAAAATGAGATCAGAAATCAAAAATCTGACATTTAAAGAAGCACGAGTTCTAGTAAAGAGTACCTCGTACGCATACAGAGGTACGTACTCAAGCGCAGTAAAAAATGAGACCGAAACCAACGCAATATCTGAAAAGAATAAAACTAGAAACATCCCCTCCCCCACTTCCCCTTTACCCAAACTCCCTGACTCCCCTAAATTCCCTCCACCTCTGGTTCCCCTCCCTTCTACATCAATATCATTCACTTCGGTGAATGAAAATAAAGAAAAGGGAAATATAATTTCCCCTAATTTTGTCGAGAGTGCTGCAATTGAGCCACCTACTCCTCCGCCAGCCTGCAACGATGCTGTTGAGGGATTGTCGGATGACGGCGGTGGCCCATTTGCACTGGTGTCCAGTGGAAAGAAAGGTTGGCCCAAGGGTAAAAAACGTGGGTCTAAGAAATTTCCTACTGAGTCGAAATGAATTCTGAATATTTGATTTAAAATGTCCCAGCCCAACAAATTCTTACAGTGGAATATTCGCGGGTTTTCGGAGCATAGCGACGAACTTCGTTACTTGATCCGCACCTACAATCCTTTGGTCGTAGCTCTCCAGGAAACTAAATTTCCTGAGGGTAGCGCTAAAGAATTGTCGGGCTACAAGTGTGAGCACAGAGAGCCCGAGGTTCTGCCGGGTGGTCGAAGCCACGGTGGCGTGGCTATCTACACCATGGAGAACCTTGGAGCGGTCTCTATCAATTTAGACACTCCGTTACAGGCTGTCGCTGTGCGTCTGAAGAGCCCTATAGCTGCCACCCTCTGTTCTTTATATCTCCCAGATGGTAGAGGATATGACGTGAGAGAGGTTAAGAATGTAATTTCACAATTACCCCCTCCAGTCATAATATTCGGTGACTTCAATACACACAACGTTTCTTGGGGTTCAAGAAGAAGCTCCCCACAGGGTCGCTTATTATACAACACCATGGAAGAGTTAGACCTATTGGTCCTCAATGACGGGTCTCCTACCCACTTCTCTGAATCCTCAGGAACGTTAGATGCTATTGATCTCACAATTACCAGCAATACCATTACTTCGAACCTCCAATGGGAGGTTCTGGAAGATCTGCACCGATCTGACCACTTTCCTATAGTGATTAGCCACGCAAGCAGATATAGAGAACATAAAAAAACAAGTAAATGGGCATTCAAACGGGCTAATTGGGACCGATTTCGGGAAGCATTTATCCCTCCCGACACAGCAGAATCTACGGAGGAAACCCTAAAGAATATCATGAAGGCTATTGACAATGCATGTGAAATGTCTATCCCTCATACCTCATCTAACACTCGGATAAATCCGGTTCCCTGGTGGGATGAGGAATGCTGGGATGTCAATAAAAAGAAAAAAAGAGCGTTTAACCGTTTCAAAAGACACCCAACTCAAGAAAACCTTGTTGCGTTCAAGAAAGCCAGGGCGGTAGAAAGAAGAATAAAACTCCAAAAGAAAAGAGACTCTTGGGCGAACTACGTTAGCACGATGACGAGTAATGCTTCCCCTTCTGAAGTATGGAGGAAAGTAAGGGCGATTGGAGGACGATGCTCAAAACCCCAGATCCCTGTTCTTCATAATGCTGGAGTGTTCATTGATCATCCGTTGGATATTGCCAACACATTTGCAGACCACTTCGGTTCTACGTTTAGTCTTATAGACTATGATGACCACTTCCGAGCAATTAGAGCAGAAAAGGAGGCCATTCATCTGGATTTTGGACAAACCGAAGACCCAACGAATGATTACAATGCGCACTTCAGCCTGGAAGAACTAAATAGGGCACTACGGCGAGCATCTAGAAAATCATCGCCTGGATGCGATGGGGTGCCGTTCGAGGTGTTAAGAAATCTCCCAGACGTAGGAAAATCAATGATTCTTAGTTTTTATAATCAACTCTGGACCTATGCGAAATTCCCTTCCGCTTGGAAACAATCAATAATTGTCCCAATCATGAAACCCGGTAAGGATCCTCAGTTACCAGGAAGCTACAGACCCATTTCGCTTTTGTGTTGTCTGGGAAAGCTCCTGGAGGCTATGGTGAATTACCGGTTGGTTCATGAGCTGGAGAAGAACAATTTAATTAGTCAGTACCAAGCAGGATTTAGACAAAACCACTCCACCCAAGATCAATTGGCGATATTAGAGCACTCCATACAGAAGGCATTTTGCTCTCAGCAACATCTCACAGCCGTTTTTTTTCGACATGAAGCAGGCATATGACAGGGCATGGAGGTATGACATTCTCCACAGGCTCCACGAATGGGGGTTCAGAGGGCGCCTGCCCCTATTTCTCAAGAGCTTTCTCGAGGATAGAACGTTCCGAGTAAGAATCGGGGATGCCCTGTCATCGTTGCGTGTACAGGAAAACGGACTGCCACAGGGATCCGTCCTCAGCGTAACCCTGTTTCTTGTCGCAATTAACGGCTTAGCTGATAATGTGCAGTTTGGAGTAGGTAGATCGCTCTTTGCGGACGACTTGGCATTATTCACAACCCATTCACCTGAAGATGAAGAAGCCGAGAGACTGCAGGGGGCAATGGACACAGTTTGTACAGAAGCCAAAAAAAGAGGTTTCATATTCTCTCCTGAAAAAACTGTGGCCATTCA
Organism: Gonocerus acuteangulatus; assembly: GCA_946811695.1. Taxonomy (NCBI): domain Eukaryota; kingdom Metazoa; phylum Arthropoda; class Insecta; order Hemiptera; family Coreidae; genus Gonocerus; species Gonocerus acuteangulatus. The sequence continues at coordinate 54,595,768 of OX328127.1, read as the reverse complement.
CTTCTGCAGGCTCCGGCGGCCACATAATCATCCTGCACTAGAGTTGGATGGTTTTGAGGTTACTTTTAGGGATAAATATAAATTTCTTGGGTTAGTAATGGATGCGCAATTGAGGTGGAGGCACCACATTAGCTACACCATCCAGAGATGTGAGGCATCCCTCAAAGTACTAAAAACACTGTCTAGATTCAAATGGGGTGCCGAGAAACAAATCCTTCTAAAAATATTTGACGCTCTGATAAGGTCCAGAGTTGATTATGGATGTGCAATCTATGGGTCATCTCGCAAGTCGTGGCTCCGCCAGCTAGACAGGCTCTACACTGCGGGGCTGCGGGTTGCGATTGGTGCATTCCGCACCAGCCCATTGGATTCCATCTACATGGAATCGGGACATCTTCCCCCAGAACACAGACGAGCCTTTATGACTCTATCATATATGAACTCTTTAAGAGCAAATAGGCGTCATTTTCTTAATGAAGTCATGTTGGACAACGGAGAATTAGACATATTTTGCAACAGACGTACAATAACCAGACCGTTAGTCGTAAGGGCAAACGAATTAATCCGATCATATGGTGGATCCTGGGACAATCTCATGGAGATCCGACCCACAGTCATATCTCCATGGGTTCTCCCAGATCTGACCATCGACCTTACGCTAACAAGATTTACTTTAAATGAAACGCCCCCCTCAATATACAAGACAATGTTTAACGAAAGGGTAGGCACATTCTCAGAAAACCTAGTAATATTCACAGATGGCTCAAAAACAAACACTGGAACTGGATGCGGCGTGTTCATCGATAACGAGAGGAATCTCGCCGTTTCTTTGAGCCCACATACCAGCGTTTTCAGTGCCGAATTACAGGCTATACAAATAGCTCTTGAGCGCTACGGAGCTCTCGACATTAGAATAACATTGTGCACGGACTCACTAAGCTCACTTATTGCACTCCAAAACAAGTTTACAAAGGACTCACATGTGCACGAAGTCCTCAACGTAATAGCTACCCTGTACTCCAGGAGAACGACTGTGTCGTTTCTTTGGGTACCAGGACATAAGGGAATTGAAGGAAATGAGAAAGCAGATGAATTGGCGAGACAGGCAGCTGCAGAGGCGGTTGAGCCTGCCCCACCAATTCACATTAAGGACGCTAAAAGGCACATGAAAGAGTTAGTCAAAAACAAATGGCAAGAGGAGTTTGACAATAAGGATCTTTTTATTAAAAGTGTCGAGAGCTCGGTAGTGGTCAATTGCCAAATCAGCAATATGATAAGACGAGATGATGTGGTGGTAACCCGTCTAAGAATAGGACACACACGTCTAACTCACGGGTACCATCTCGTTGGTCGACGCCGACCCAATTGTGAGCGGTGTGGTGCCCTCCTTGATGTAAAGCACATCCTGGAGGAATGCCCGGAGCTCCAGGAGGCTAGGCGGCGGCACCAAATACCAAACACGCTGAGTGTTCTGTTGAGTAGGACTGAGCCATCTGTGAAAAGACTGATCTTGTATTTAAAAGATATCGATGTTTATCTCCATATATAGAGAAAAGAGATAACCTAATTATTTTGTACATATATTAGTGATAAATTAAAAGCAAGAGCTAGATTAGTGTAACTATTTATTCTGTGTGTTTGATTATTTATTGTGTGAATGATTATACTATAATAGAACTTAAAATTGTAAATATGTAAATATATCCTTCCTAGGTTTAAGTTTAGCTTTAGAGGTTGATCTGGTATATTTTAAAAAGGATACAACCAACTTAAATGGCATGTGTGTGTGTGTGTGTGTGTGTGTGTGTTTGTGATAGCAGCATGTATGAATAATTACCCTAGAGTGAGTTCGTCTTGTATGAATGAGTAAATGTAAATATGTAAATAAAGTTGTTTAGGTTTAATTCACAGGGAAAGGCTACTGTTTACAAACAAGCTGCTGTTACCTTCCTTGAAAGGAAGCAGCAGTTTTGCACTGCATTTTATATTCATTAGGGAAACATCATATAACAGAAGGGTGCTAATGACCTTAGTAGTAGATGCACCTAAACAAAAACAAAAAAAAAAAAAATAAAAAAAAAATAACTGACCTGGCCGAAAGAATATTTAGAGGTAATAACCTGCAGTAGTTGTGGTTCTATTGGTAATTCTAATTAGTACATAAATATTGAAGATGTAGAAATTCTATTAATTTTATATATTTGCGTTTAATGTTTATTATACATACACACTTTTGAAAGACAAATAACGTTTTAGTGACTCCCAAGACAAAGAATTTGAACAGAGTACTGTGGAACACAATTTAGAACAAATCCACCAACAAAATAAGTCGAATGAAAATACTGAACGCCAAAGAACCAAGCACAAACGGAGGATGAAGATGCGATCCGAAGAATTCTGCTGTAATGCAGAAAAAAATAGATAAAAAGAAACATCACTCGCGTTAGCGAAAGAAGCCATAGAATCAAGGATAGCCTTTCATGTGTAGAATGTGTTATAATAACAAAACGTTATAAAAAATTACAATTTGATCCCTAAAAATTATCTACGAATAATTCCAGTTCCTTTCTGACAGGAAAGTAATGAAATGCCTAAAGAAGAAAGCTGGAAAATTGTTTTGGATGGGCCATAAAAGTTCGTAAAACTAAGTCTCTTTATAATAACGAGTTATTATTGCCAAAGTTACGGCTTGTCGACTATTAGGAGGTGGGCAGTGGTTTTAGGCTCCCTGTTTAAATACATGGAACGTGAATTCACACCTTAAACGAGGTGTCAAAAGTAAGAACCCACGCACATTTAAAGTCCCCGGTATGCAGTGAAAGCTAAAACTCAAAATAAAATCCAGTTGGCTCCTCCCATTTGAATTCTTTAAACGGTAAAAATTAAGAGATAAATCTAAAGTTATTTTAGTAATGTTACAGAATATTAAGAACCATTTGAGTGGAACAGATGAAGAGCATCTGGCGGGAAGGAAGATTATTACAGCCTTTGTTGACAAAGATACAATAGGGGAATTGTAGAGGAAAGTGAAAGGCCCGTTATAAGATATCCGATTTAATTAATTTCCTTTCAAATCAATTCCAAGTAATCTCCTTCCCTTTTTAGGAAATCTATTGCCTTTTCCGGCTTTCTTCTTTACAGTCCATTCAACGAATGCTTAAAAACTGCTATAGGTGGAAATTTTTGGAACACAATTTTTGACTTCGTAACTTAGTTTGGGCTGGACAGGAGGTGAACATATCAAAAGTCCTCGCCCGTAGCCTTTGTGCCGGGGGGAGGGGGGGTTTAGAAGGCCCCATTTTTCGGGTTTTCACTTATATCTCGGAAACTTTGAGCCCTAGCGACATGACCATTTTATAAAAAATGAAAGCTGATTCAATGTCCTCCAAGTTCTATTCCATGAAGTTTTTCGAGATATTTTTAGTTTTCGAAATATCCGTATATAGGTTTATTGCTCAAACATGACAACCCGGCGAGAGAGAAAAACTGTCAAAGTATTCATTCTCATACTAAATATTGAATTTTTAAAATAATACATATTTAATTTGTTTTAATTTTGGGATATTTGAACGTCTTTCAAGGTACATATCTATATGTAGTTACCTAAATCGATTTCAAGTTGTTTTCTTGTGTATTCTGATATTTATTTACTGTCTAACTCCAGTAGACCATATTGCTTCTTTATTATTATAAATAAATAACAATAAACAAATAAATCATTCCGTAATTGGACACATGGGCCCAGAGGGGCAGATACAGTAGAAGTATCTGATTATTGACCATACGGCATATTAGGGAGATAGTAATTTTCGCCTTTGCATGTAACCATTAATAAATTAATTAAAGGTAGGGTAGGCCTAGGGACGATTTAGAACCCCGAATCCAACCCTCGAACGACAACTCTAGAAGATAAAATCGTCAGTGCACGCCCAAAATTCAATGATTTCGTGAAAATTATTAAATTAAATAGTAATAAAATAGAATAAATGAATGTTTTTAATGACCTCAGCAGTCGATGCACCGGAAAAAAAATAAAAAGTTGATGAAAGCAAAAAACAAATAAGAAAATGCTTAACCATGTTATCATTATTCTTATATACAGGGTGACCCCCGCATTGAGAGTTTTTCTAGTTCAGTGACACAGATTATTATTATTATTATTTATTTTTTGGTGTTCCGCTTACTGGCGATGTACATCTTACATATGATCAAAACTAGGTCTTTTTTTTATTAAAAACTGTGTTTTCCGGATTTTGGTAAATGTATCGTAGATAACGACCACAATTTTAGAATTTCCAACAAAAAAAATCCGTTATTGAAATTTTGCCATGTAAATTAAGATCAATACTAACAGCTATATAGATTTGAACTATTGTTATTATTGTTTTCTTAAATAATTCAATATTTGCTTAATCAGATATTTTAAGACTTAGAGGGTTGCTTTAAAAGTTGCCTTATTTAATAAGCTTTAAAATGGTACCTTGTTGTTTTAGAAAAAATATTATTGGAGTCTAATTTTTTCTGATTTCTAATTTAAAGCCAATAAATGTGCTTTAGCATAAAGAAGCTATTCTGAACACATTATTTAATTTCACACGATTTATGGTGATGTCCCATCCTTCCCATACGAGATACACACATGTTTTGCTCTGATTAACGATTGGGGGACACTTTGGAATCAAGTATTAAAGATGACAGAAGAACAGATTGGAAATAATTACAATTATTGAAAACATGTCTGACAAGCTGTGTCATTCTGTAGGATTGATGTGTTAGTCCCTTTGATTGACTAATTTATTTTATGGACATATAGATGTTTGTCATGCGTATATCTCATGTTTGTTGGTATATTTCTACAATTACTTCCTTTCTGGTGATAAATTGTAGTCGAAGAAGAATGATTTTTATGTTGCTTTTGGGTAACTTTGCAGTCCATCGCATGTGGTGAACTTGATTTAGTTATTTAAAAATCAGTTTGTTTTCAGATCTTTATGCATCTTTAACGATAACAGGTTCTTGTTATTCTACTGTGTATCTTTAACAAATAACAAATAATAAGTTTATTTATTACTAAACTTGTAGGCCTGACTGTTTTTAGAAGAAAGGATACTATTTGGAGTAAGAGGATATATTAGGAAGGGAAAAGGAACGACCCTTGGGAGTAAGGACTGCCCAGCCGACCAGAGCGCTGTTTGATCCCAGGACCCTTCCATCCTCTACAGATGTCTCGGTGCACTTTGTAGGGCTCTTCCAATCTCTTCCTTAGTCAAAGGAGCCCACTTTTCCAGAACTGCCTCTTGAAATAATTTGATCTCAGTTGAAGAGGTTTTGACTAGAAGAGGTTCTCCGTAGGAACTTGAACAAGAAATGAATTGTCTTAGGATTTAACTCTTTTCTCAATACCGCTTCTATAATATTGTATGATTCGTAAATTCTTATTATTATAAATAAGGTATTCTATATATGTCTATCGATGAATGTGCTGAATAAAAGATGGTTCGTGGTCTTGTTGAACAATAGTAACGAATTTGCGATAGCATAATGTAGTCTGAATGACTGGTTTTTCAGATAAGTCGTAGAATGTTACCTTGCCGAAAAGTCTTGTTACAGCGTAAAAAGAATAAACGATAAATGCAAGCAACTCATCAATAACAGGAGCGTTAACCAGCTCTGTGCAATCCCAACGCCTACGTAGCAATATTTAAGGATGGACTGCGCTAATGAAAAATTATAGGCCAAGGTTGAGACCCTCTTGTTTAGGAAAGGGTTAAATTAATAAGGTTAAAAAATTACAGACAAGACTAGCAAGAAAATGAAAACAATAATTATTCTGTGGCATTAAATCTTTAGAATTCTAATAAATAATAAATAAATAAATAAATAATCCTAGTTAAATTCCTGAGAAGTGATCCAAACTTACCCCATGTATTCCGTGTCTAGCTTGGTAATGGATCTCCTTGGTGGTCCTACAAAGTGTGGGAGGATGTTTTCCAACAAGCTTCCACCCTCAACGGGCTAATCTGTTCCATGTTAAATGACCCGTGCGGCATCGGCCCTGCTTGTCCGAAACGGAAGCACATCCCATGTACACAACATTAAACTCAACAAGGGATCTTTTTCTAAACACTTACACATTCATCGTGGAATTGTCAAAACTGCTTGATATTAAAATAACAATAATTATTACAACATTGTGCAAAGTAATATTACGCATATATTGCCCTTGTTATCTCTGCAGTTACCCAAAGTCACACATCAAATGGACATAAATTATGATACTTTGATGGCATTTAATAAATAATAGGTCTTTAATAATCCTATTGGTCTTAATAACCATAAAAGGCAAAGCACTAAAAAAAAACCTTCCAAAAACGAAAGTAGACCTTTCCTTTTAAGTGTGTGCGATTATTTGTTGTACTGATATGCATGCCTATTTACACATAAGTCAATTAATTTATTAATTTGTGGGCTTTTACTTCGATTGACTTAATCAGTATATATATGGACTTCTATTGATTTACCATCCGGCAGAATTTCAACCTAAGATGAAACACATAAATTCTGGCCCTGGAACAAGAATAATTTTCTACCTTATAAACTTTCATACTACTAACATAAGTTCGTCTCATTCATATTCGATTCGTGAAGACATTAAAAGCTTTAACTAAGCAAGCCAAGGATTGTCCTTTACTAAATCTCCTGAAGGTTGAAGGCTTGAGAAGGGCTTGCCCAAGGTTAAAGGCTTCAGAGGTAGCTAATGGGAAAGGACAGCCCTATCCTCTGCGGCAAGACAAAGGCTTTCCTGGGCTCAATTATGCAGAATTGGGCCAGGCAGGTGTCCTCTCTCGGTCTCCTTACTCAAAATCCCAAATTCCAACCACCTAAATGGCCTAATCGTAATCTAGGCGTTTTAATTTAGGAAATTAATTAAATTACAAAGACATTATAAGAATAGGAACTACTTAAGTTACTTAACTTAAAATGAAATATATACGAGGAAGGACATGATGGAATTGAAAATAAGTAATACTTGTATAACACAAAAGACTAATAAATATTTAGATTAGGTATCTGGTATGCAAATATAAGGGGCCAAAGAGCAGGTAAAATCCTTTAACTTCTTGGCAAGTGTGGTTACCAAAAAAGTCCGATCCGCAGGAGCTGTGTCACCTTAGCGCGACTCCGTTCATATCCCTAGAGCCATTAACAAAGGAATACGAGCAGATATTGGTGGGGTTTGATCTTTTGTTATAATAAAATATCGAAGAGAAGGAAGATTAAAGGCACCACAACAGGAAACTGACAGTAAATTACTCCACAACGTTCGCTCCTGGAAAAACCTATTACCGATACGGTTCCCGTTTTCTTACCTTGCTCTACTAAAATACTCATTCTACTGTAAATGCAAGTTAAAAAAAACAACAACCAATTAAAAAGTGAGTTAAACAAAGACCCGGTTGTCATTGCACCATCGAAAATTGCTTCAGAAACCTTTTTGTAGATTTAGTAAGCTTTCGAACGATTACTTTTCACCTACCACGGGTTTTCTAACAGTTTTCGAGATATTCAAGAAAATATATGACGATCCCAAACTTTTCAAGTATCTTAATATATATTCATTTTTTTATAATAGTACTTCCTTAACTCCAAACGTAAAAACAATTGAAACATCTTGTTTTGGATAAATTTCGAATGTGTAAGAAGACGAATTTTGCGACTGACGGAGCCTATTTAGAGAAGTGCTAAGACGGCACTCTCTTGAACCCTCTGTGGAATGCGGGATAAGAGGTAGGTAATGAACTTAGCTGAACGGCAGAGCTGGAGGAAATAAAGGGAGGGACGCATAAAGGATAAGCCAAAAGGGCATTTAACCGAAGGCAGTAGCGTAGGGTTCTTGAGCCTTTAATTGCAAGGAAACATCCTTCGGGTAACTTCCAAGTGGAGAGATCCTTGAGAAAGAGCTCTTTGAAGGTGCCGACTTTGGATGGTGCGAGAAGAAGCCTCTACACATCCAGGATAATTTAATTAGATCTCAGGTGGAACAAGGATTGACAAAGGGGAAACTTTACTACGTCAGCGAGGGTAAACATTTAGCAAGGGATGACTCCCTTGCTTGGGATCAAAATTAACGCTACTACATAATTTTGTACAGCTTATTATTGCACGGACTTACGGAGTTACCCAGGAAACACCATGTGGAGGTAACCATGCTTGTTTCCGTAGCGTAGTAAAAAAAGAAAAATACAACCACTTAAAAAGTTAGGTAAACAGAAACAAATACAATTTGAAAAGAATAAAACTAACAACTTTGAAGTTTTAAGCACCTATCTCGTCGATTCACATCGCCCACCGTATATTAAAAAAGAATCTTTTTTGTAGAGACATAAACCGAATCCAAACCTTCCAGTCCAAAGTCCTTCGCCGGATCCTTAATGCTCCCTTCTACGTCAACAATAATATCATCCACCGAGACCTCGAAATTCCCGTTGTCGCTGAATTAGCTAAAACCCGCTTCTCCACTTTTCATTCCAAGCTATCCTTTCATCCCAATCCCTTTCCACAGATGCGATCCCTTCCAATCCCCCGAGACGTCTGAAAAGAAAGTGGCCTAGGGACCAACTGTAACACTTAAAACCATTATTCATTCCTTAGGGAGTGACAGCAATGGCTGCCTTCTCCCCTCTGTTCTTCCTTGTGTATAGCTATGTATGAGATACTTATTTACTTATTGTATTTATGTATACAGATTGTAAATATTCAATAAAAAAAAAAGAAAAAAAAAAAAAAAAGCCTTTCGAATAGCCGCCTTCCACTTACTACAATTTCTCAACCGTTTTCGAGATATTTTAGAAAATATACTGAGATCCGAAAACTTTGTATCACCATTAATACAATTTTTTTCCATACACTTCTTACCTCCAAACGATACCAAAGTTTAACTATCTTAGATTAGATGAATGCCAAATACCTGGTACAAGTTTCAAATGAACCAATCATCGTTTCTGAATGCCCAAACAGAAAATTAGTTTGTAAAAGTATTTCTATCAATTTTTCTCGTAAACGTTTACGGAAATCGTTTTAAAAATGGTTTCATTCGTTTTCCTACGAAAAGTAACCTATATAACGAGTACCTGCAAGCATATGGACTCGAAAATGTAAGCGTTCCGATTTTTTTGCGCAAATTTTGCTCCAAAAACCATGTTCCAGTAAACGAATTCAGCTGGTTAATGAACTTGACCTTTCAAATGAGAAGAAAGATTTTTGTACCAAATGTCATCAAAATCAGACATTTTTTGAGCCAATGAGGAACTTCTGAATAATTCAAACCCCCCTAGAAGTACTTAAACATTTGAATATAAAAAAAAAAAAAAAAAACTTTCTTAGCGAGTGTTTACATTCTAAACGGATTGTCCGTGCAAAATTTCAACCTTTTGTGTCATGTTGTTTACCTTGGACCATCACCACGGCGTAAACTCTATGAGGACAAAATCACAGTTTATTTCTAGTAATTCAAGCTCTGCCATCATAGTTGAAACTAACCTCAATTAAAAATAATACTATAAAATAGATACGTGCTGCCTAGGCGTGGATTCTCTAACCAACTAGAACTTTAAACCCCTCTAAAAATACTTAAAAATTCGAATATCAAAAAATGCTTTCTTAGCGAGTATCTACGTTCTATAGGGAACGTCCAAGCAAAATTTCAAATTTTTCTGTCGAGTGGTTTGGGCTGGGTGATGATAGGTCAGTGAGTGAGTGGTATTTGACAAATAAAGAGCAGATTTTATTAATGGCTGGAAGGTGGGGGTATTGCCATTTAGGCACCGATATATCCGAAAGAAATCGCTTTATTAATTAAAAACACATTAAATCCGAATTAGTAGTAAACTTTCGAATAGATGCTTTACATTTACAACGATTTCTTAACCGGTTTCGAGATATATGAGAATATGACAGAAAATCCAAAGGTTAATGTCGTTTTATACATTTTCCTAGACAACGGTTTTAGATAATATCTATTACCATTATCTTATTATTATCTTGGAAATGGTTTCATTAGATTCTCCTCGCTAAATTATTTTTAAAACGCCTAGTAACGCGAAAACGTAAGCGTTACAATATGTTTCGTATATGTATACATACATATTTTAAAGTGTGTCATAGAAGATAGGTTTGAAGAAGGCTTGTTGATACATTTTTTTTATGATTACAACTCCGTAAAGTAAAACGTAAAAAGTTTTTGAAGTAAATGGTTATTTGAAAACTTTTTAACTAAAAGATATTAATTTTTCAAAATGTTTGAAAGAAAGCGTGCAGAAAGAGGCATATCAAGAATCATGTTCTGGGACAGTCAAATATGAATAAAATGAAATGAATACAGCTTTAACATAAATGAAAATCACATATGTTGTAGAATAGTTTTAACCTGCGTGACGCACAAGACCGGCTTCCAAGATGAAATATCTTTTCTTTTTTAAAACCCGACATTTCACCTCCAATTATTCCAAGCTCCGTGTTATCACAGCAGTACTGATTTGGCCACGATACCATCACAATATGTGTGATCAAATCACCCAATGCCCTACTCTTTTGTTTGTTTAATGTGGTTTACTTGGAAAAGTGAAATTTGTTCATTCAATGTTCGAGAAGTTCTCATCTAGAGCATTAGCTCTAACAGACGATATATTGAACTCATGGAGCAAATGTTTGTAGACACGAAATTTCTGGAAAATGTGTTAAATATTCATGCTTAAAGAGTATTTTGGGGGCTCCTCTTTTGACATCACCTATCGATGAGTTACTCTTGAGGGTCCAATTTTAGTAGCGAAATAACGACCTTTCCTACTGAGGCGCGTTATCTCTGAGATACTGTGCATAGCAAATATTTCCCAGACGTCCTGGTAAGGTTTTGCTCCAAAGATATCTCCCTCAAGATTAGTTGTCTCATTGCGTCTGATTCAATCGTCTTATTTGCGCTACATCGAAATTACTTTGTGCTTGAACGCGTACGCTTTAGCATTAATTAGTTAATATAATAAATGATAAAATTCGCTGATATTATAAAATAATTAATAAATACAGTCTCACGATGAATAAGGTCGAGTAAGTTTTCAAAGATGAATGCGCCCGTCGAATGTCACGAAAACGGCACAGAAATCGTGTAATGTCAGAAATAATCATTCTAAAGCGTAATAAATTTACTACAAAATATGTTTAGGCATAAATTTCTATAGGAAAATCACAGCCGAAGAAAACGGTGCATAAAGTTCCGATAGAGGTTATTTTCATTCTAGCACGTTTCTAAGCTTTCCCAATCATAACAGATATAAGATAATATGTAATCACGCTTGATATATTAATGGGATTTGTTACTATGCCAAGATAACAGCAAAATCTATATTCTTAATATCGTCCCTACCATGTCGAACTCTCAAATATGAAAAATCTCGTTTTTCAGATTCGATACTTTGATCATTGCCTTGTGGACTTTTGGCAACTCTAACACCTTTAGAATAGCGGGAAATTCCTTAAATAAAGTATCGAATAAGACCATTTTCCAATATATTATTTCGTCAACGTATCGAATATGTTCCTTCGCTAGTTTGCTCCGATTTTCAAATTCGATATTTTTACATGGTAGAGACGATATTTGCGAAAGGGACCAATTTAGGAATTCTATTTAAACACCATTCCATAAATAGAGGAATTAAAATAATACAAAGAGCAGCTGAGTAAAATAATGGAGGCTAAGCGGTACATAAAAGACCATCGGAGCGTGAGGTTTAATTCTATACTTGAGACACGCGTCTCTGTAGCGTGTTAGCGCGACTCCTTCATCCTAAGTCCTTCATGAGGAAATAACGAGGCTTAAAACGAGCTTTTACTGGCTCGCGGATTTAATTATTCTCAAATCTCGCTCCTTAGCTTTCATTTTACCTCGACCTTTATACCAGAGCTCGGTATTCACAAAGAAATTCCAGTCCAAGTCACATTATGATTACGCCTAAAGACCTTTTAGAAGTATTAATTATTATTTTACGCTATTAAAAGCTCTATATGAGTGGAATAATTTCTACTCTAAATGCATAAGTCTAAGGTAAGGCAGAGGTATTTTCATGTTTTCATTCGAGCAACATCTATGCCTTTGTAAGGAACAGCACCAATAAATACTGCACACTTATCCATGATCATAAAAACGTTATCGAGGTCTTCCTCCGTCCCCTAGGGGTTTGTTGCTGAAAAAGGCTGCTAAAGAGCATGCAGAAAAGTCCAAATATATACATTATTCACAAGAATCTGACGTTTTCTCTTATCCGATCCCAACTATTTCTTGGCTTCTTGTCACAAAAGAAGCTATCTATCTGCATCTCATTAACAGAAAATATTATTGCGCTAGAACAAGGCCCTTTAATTTCAATCAGAAAAATTAATAATCAATTTTCACGCTCATGAAATAATCCTCCATAACTTAATTAACTGATAATTTAATTTAAATGTTAAAGTCCGTTATTATCGACTACGAATTATGGGACGGGTTATCTATAGGTTACACGGAGAGTTAAGTGCTTACGCCTTAACACTGACGGCCACCGTCCTCTAAAATTAACTGATAACAAATTTTAAATACCAATTTTAGAGAAATCTCTCAAATTAAATGTACAGAGAAGCAATAGCAGCTGTTTGTAGATGAAAATTATCCAATCCCTCAATTTCTTGAGATCCGGTGGTACTTAACCCTGGATCAGGTGCAATCCCCGGAGTACCGTAATCGGGAGCACAGTCCTAATAAGACTGCCATCATTTTTCGGCCTTAAAAAATTCCAATATTCATTTTAAGGTCTAAACAAATTGAAAACCTTCGTAGACTTCCAAGGAATGAAATAAAAAATTAAATTGTGGCAAATAGATGAATCAGCTCAATGGCAAAATATAAATAGTAAAAGCACTGATTTTGCGGTATCGCAAAGGACATTATGTTCCATATCCCACACCTCTCTCAGAGAGCTCTATCTCCCAAACTAGTACATATTTACCCTCTATGAATGTATACTAATCGCCCACACTCATAAAATCATGAGAATAAAAAAAGGTTTGGGAAATTTTCTAAGCCCTTCAAAATTGTGAGCCAGTTGCCATTATCAATAAACATATTTTCTGTGTTTATGCTCTATTAGTCCATGAAAATACACGAATAACCCTCAGCTCAACTTCTCATTACTTTGATGGTCAGATCAAATGTTTTCTTGGCATTTTGGAGAAATCTGCGTAAGAAATATATCTTGGAGGAAGCGGGAGCTTGTTTTTATAATCATAGCTGTTCTCAATGCTTAGTGAAAATTCGTAACTTATAGCGTTGTAAAGCGATCTAATTGTTTTTGATCAATTTGACTAATGTGTGGCTTAGTTGACCATCGTAAAAATTTAGAGTAGTGTAATTTGGTCAAACTTCCATTATACTGACATTGGGCCTAAATTAATGGGAATACCCTTGAAATAGGGGAAATAATCGTCCTGTTCCTGGATCCTGCCGCTTATATAGCGTGAGAATCATATACTAGATAATCGAAATCAGCGCTTTCGAAAATATATGTATGTAATTCCCCAATCGATCTGACAGGCAATTAATGGGGGATGCCGTGTTGACAAGACTGACCTAGGAAGGTACTAGAGAGAGGAGTACCTTGTGTTGAGGGACGGGATGGAGGTACCTCAATAACCACCCACCCGTCCCAATGCAACCATCACGCCCAATGCAGGGCTAACGAATCTCCCATAACCAACTTTAACAGGTTATATAAAAAAATTCATTTTACAGCTAAAAATTATTCAAAAAATTATTAACGCTAGTAAGCACCGCCAGGAACATAAGTGGAAATACACTTTCCACTTATGTTCAGTTCATTTATCAAATGGACCAGATTAACATGAAACTCCATAAAAAAATGTTCTATAAGTAATTCATAGGTGCCTGTCACGGTTAAGATGCCTGTTTTAACGCTGAAAGCATTTATTTATTTATTTATTTTTTAAGTAAATAGGACTATTTACTTATATAAACTTCAATATAATAGCCTTTTTTTTATTTTTTTGTTATGTTTCATTTGATTTTCATTCTACTCTGATTTTCATTCTAAGAATTTAAGGCCAAATTGTTCTTTTATAATAAGTTAAGTGTATTTATAGTTCTGTTACTTCTCTCAATTATAAACTTTTTTCTGTATTAATTTCTGTTTTTCTTGTCATTTTAGCTGACGAAGGCTACCAATGAGTAGCCCAAACGTCCTAAATATAGATTTTTTTAACAAAAATCGTATTAAGGTTTCTTTAGCCGAATCCCAACCATTCCATCTTTACTTATCACCTCGACGGCTAACTATCTAATCATCATGAAAAATATTATAAATGGAAAAATAAATTCCTGGGTATTCAAATATGAACAAGCAACTCATAGGACGCAACCCCAAAGTAAGTATGGTGTATTTTTTATTTAATGAATTTATTTATGTTTTACTAATTTTCATGACTGCTTTTCAATGACAACTTTTATTTCTATGATATGTTTACTTTACTGGCAAATATTTTCCGCTGTTTTTTTTATTTCACAGAAAGTGATATATTGCTCTTGGAATAAGTTTATACTGTGTCATTTTTATAACCTCCAACAAATGTTGAGCGGGAAAAATGAAAAACCTTCGTTGTGCGGTAATATGTCTGCTCGTGGATGAAGCGGTGTCAGAAGCAGCACACGGCCATCTTGATTCTGGAATAAGTAAACCCCAAGAGCACAACCACATCAATCCTGGGCTTTGTCACTAACATCCTCCGCTACCGGATACACTTATGCCCTCATCCGTCATAATCTACTTACCGTTAAAATAGAATTTTTACCACAAAAAAAAGAAAAAAAAAATGTAAAAGAGAAAATTATTATTCATGCATTTATTAATATACATTGCATTAAAACAAGTCTCACCTAATCCAAGTTGCAGAACTGATCGGGATTATATTGAGAAAAGCCTAACACACAGGAACTGCCTAGTTGTGTCATATTACCGCGTTCCAATATAATTCTTATTTCTCCTGACATTTAGAAAGCTTTAACTGGGAACAGCTGATTTTTGTTTCTGAAACGTCTTGCTTTTTTTTCTGGAAAGCTACACTAGTGAACCCATTTTAGCACTTCCCTCCGAAGGAAAGTAGCTATTGAGGTTGCACGACGGAACTTTTGAAAAATTTCTTCAAATCTTTATCGATCCTACCTAGTAGACACCGAAAATTGAAATGCATATATATATGTCTGTTAACACGATAGCGGCCAGAGTTTTTGTTTTTTCTTCACGAAACGTGGTATATAGCGTTCAATTAGCAAACGATTGAACGAGTTCGTTAACCACCAAAATCGGTCTACCGGGAGGAGGATTTTACCCAGGATATAGGTTATTTACAGCAAATTATTCAGTAATGTAGTCTACACTACAACAATTCTGAGGAAAGTGCTTAGTTATGCAGCTCCTGCGTGACGGACATTTAATAATACTACACTACTTAGTACTCAAACTCAATCTAAATGAGCTAAGATCGAGTGAGATGGGGTTTGTCGCCTGCTCCTGCGGAATCAAGTGATCGAGCAAGCCTCACTTTCATAGTTTCCAAATTTAACTATTTAATTATTTACCTTTTTTTCCTTTTCATTTATTTATTTTATTAAATTGCATTACAATAAAATTGTTTTATTATTTCATATCTGATATCTATTTCTAGGAATTATGAACACTACTTTAAAATCCTATGTTCTGTTATTCTGAACCACCTATGCGGCCTTATTTGCACACTGAAGATTGGCCCAGAACATGTCAAAGGTTGCCCTTACCTGATCTAAACGAAGTCTTGCTAGAATACACAAATTGAATTCTGTATTTGTTCCACTAATTCCTGGAGATATCATCTTACTGAATTTTGTTTAATAATTTGGCATTAAGGCCTAATGCTCACACACTTATTATTCATTGCAATGTATCATATTTCCAGTTAGCCGAATACTGACCCGAAAACAAGATATTTCTTACCAAATAGGAGCAACCAACGCAGAAACTCGATAATGCTCTTAATTTATCAGTAGCAAATAGCTTTTAGGGCGGTAAGGTTTAACAGTAACGAAGGGCTTAATGAACTAACTTGTAGAGAAAGCTGTTGGTTTGCTTATTGTTCCAAGGGTACGCCAATTACTGGCCCTCCGTCCCACAATAGCGAGGTGGGGTAGGCTATCCGTTCAATCAAATGGCACACATTTTACTACATCTACTATATATTTGTCAAATACCACTCACTCACTCACGGACTGACTGACTCACTCACTCACTGACCTATCATCGCCAAGCCCAAACCGCTTGACAGAAAAATTTGAAATTTAGCATGGGCACTCCCTATAGAACGTAGACGCTCGCTCAGAAAGGATTTTTTGGTATTCGAATATTTAAGTATTTTCAGAGGGGATTAAAGTTTTAGTTGGTTAGAGCAGCCACGCCTAGGCAGCAAGCGTTGCTAGGACGATAACAGAAAAGCTGGTAAATGTGAAGGAGCGCGGTCTCCACACCGATCCTTTTGAAATGTTGCACTATAACGTATTTTGATGCACTAAAGACGAATCCGTTAAAAAAAAAAAAAAAGCTCGCTTTTCACTAGGAAAGAAGTTATTAAGCACTAAAGTTCACTGTTATGGAGGTTATAAAAGACGGGGTAACACGCGCATGCGCAATAGTCCTTAATGACGAAGTGTAATTGAAATTTAGACTCACCTTGTGGTAGCTGACTTGGTCGTAAATTGTCGCTTTTGGGCATACGTGCTATGCGTTTCTGCTCGCTCCGCTCGCTCAAGAAGATATCAAAACCCCTAGCCAATCCAACTCGCTAAAATTAATAGAATTCTATTAATTTTAGCGAGTTGGATTGACTAGAGTTTTGATGTCTTCTTTAAATTTAAAAAAAAAATTAAACAATGGTTTATTATTTAAAAAAAATATTTTTGAATAACTAACTGGAGATAAATTGATAAATAATTGATGGTAAATTTCAATTAGACATCCTTATTACGAACTTTTCCATACCCGCGCGCGCGCATGTTGACAAACATAGTAGGTTACATTACCTTTCAGAACCCGCACAACAGTGAACTTTAGTGTTTCATATCTTCTTTCCTAGTGAAAAGCGAGCTTTTTTTTAACGGATTCGTGTTCAGTGCATCAAAATACGTTATAGTGCAACATTTCAGAAGGATCTGTGTGGAGACCGCGCTCCTTCACATTTACCGAAAAGCTGTTACCGTACATTATCTATTTCATAGTATTATTTATAATCGAGGTTAATTTCCCCTATGATGGCAGTCCTTGAATTACTGGGGTATGGAATACTATCAATTTAGAACTTGGAATAGTTTCAGGCAAATAAAACGCTATTAAAACTAAAATGAAACGATCTTTGGAATGAAAAAGGAATGGATCAAAGCAATTGTGCTTATCTAAGTAATTACCTATCTGATTTAATTTACAAGACATATTTTTACCATCACATCAAAATTTCGGGGGGGGGGAGGGCTGCAGATCCCTCAGTTCCCCTTAAATACGCCCACGCTGGTAACCTGCAGATAACGGGTTATCTCTACGGTATCTGTTTTTTGATACTGGTACGGAGAATATAATGTCAAGAAACATTATACTTTGATTACCTATAAACTGATGACTAACTTATAGTATGAAGGGAACCGTGCTATAATAAACTGCACGAAATTACCTAGGAGCGTTAATTTTGATGATACATTATTTAACGCAATAAAATAACTACTTATCTGCCGTGACGAAGCACGGGTATTCAGCTAGTACAGCATAAATTAGAATGTGTTCCCAGAGTATTGCAAAAAGGTTCAACTCACAAGAACTACGACATTATTAGAGCTTTTCTTTATAATCCTTATTACTAATGAGATTTGGAAAGCTGTAAATGAGAACTGTTCAGGTCAATTCGTTGAACATTAGTGACGTCACGTCTCTATTTCGTCAGTTCCGTCTAGTATCAGTCACAAAGAATATGTTTTCATTAGGGTTCGGTGGTTGAAGTGGGCCTGACGGTCTATTTATACACATTAGTCACGTCACAGTTCAGTCTCGGTTCCGAATTAGAACCGTCGCTGGCCAGTCTCAGGCAAAATATCGTTGATAATTCGGTAACTGAAAATTCTCAACGATATTTTTTTGGTTTTGACTGAGGATTTTGCCGGCAAGGACTCTGAATCGGAGCGGTGACGTCACTGACGAGTGTGAATAGACCTTTAATATTCGTTTCTTGGTATTTTTGTGAAGTTACAATGACAAATTAATATGACTTTTAAACAAATATAGAAGCTCGAATGGCCACAATATGTAAAATTAACATAAGCCAACTCGTGGGAGTGAATCACGACTTCAGCTCTGTTTAACAGGATCTTTTTGACAGGCACCAAGTAATTCAAACATCCTTCTGATTTTGCCCACCTAGATCCATTCACAAACTCATTGACAGCTAAAAGAAATTGAAAAACAAATAACAATCAATAAAAACGAATGAATGAAACAGGAATGTTTACAGAAAACGAAACCTACACATTCGACATTATAAAAATTGATTTCTTCTAACACATCATATTGAAAAAAGCACGTAAATAAATTTTGCAAACATTTGATTAATCTTTCACCTTACACAAACAAAATTTAAGAACCATTTACGAAATATTCAAGTAAATTGCTCGAAATGACATAAACACTTCAGAACTGCTTATGTAACATATTAAAATATTTGTTTTCTTATACTTCCTTAACCATAAATTTAACCAAATTAATGTTTCTCGGTTTTATAAATGGTAAATGACTGAAACAATTTTCAATTCCATTCGTCGTTTTAGAGTAATTGAAATCGAAATTCTAATTGCGTACACATTTATTCGAAACGATTAATAAAATTGCTTTTAATGTTTTTTCTTTCGACTTCCCAAAAACCATTTCCTCGTAAAAAAAAAATGAGCAAACATTACATGCTAAAAAAAAAGAAAGTAAATTATATTCAATGTTTTTGTTAATTATGTCAGTAGGCGCAAAGAAAAAAGAAAGGGAGGTCAAGGGGGCAAAATTGATTTTTTTCAAGGTATCGTTAGACTTCCAAAGGTAATATACTTTCGTCCTTATTATCCCAGACTAGTTGCGTTTATGTTTTCAGGGCGCAAGTACCATTTCTGAACCTGTGACATACAATCAAACTCAACAAATGTGTAACCTAGTGATAATTTCCTGATATTTTTTTTTATGTATTAATAATTAAATAAATATCTTAATAAATAATCTAGAGATTTTTTTAATAAATAATCTAAATTAATTATTATTAAGATTAATTAATAATCTTAATAAATAATCTAGAGATACCTTAACCGCATATATTCAAACAATCTTCGATACAGGGTAAAAAAAAACACATTGAGTATACCAATAGAAATTTGAATATAATGAATATAACAACTATAATAAGTATCGAAAAGGTTTTATTAAATTTAAACATGTTCATTATTTTAAATGCCGTATAAGAATTAATTTAAAAAAGTAAGATCATTCATCCGTCGGATATTTTTTTACTATGAATCAAATGGGACCAATGGTAGATCCATATGATTCTCAAGATATCAAATTATCTCCGCTTTTTGAATATTCTGGCCCACTGTGCGTCAGAGTGAAGTTTTCTGATGTGCTTATGGTCCACAGGGCATACATGATATGTTTTAATGGATAGCTATGATTGTTAAAAGGCAAAGTGTCTGCGCCATAGATGCAGGTCTCGGCGTTCATTCTTTTGAGTTATTCTGTCAGCATATAAATCATGGTAAGAAGTCTTTGACTAAAGTTTTCACGGGTCTGAATACCATAAGAGTATTGCTGAAGAACATTGTGCGAGACTCGAGGGGGTTTCTTGGGATGACCAGTTGTTATAGCGGTCCTCTCGTCCCCATACCTCAACGGGGAACTTTTTCAATTACATCTTCTCCAGCTCTATCCCTATTCTTCATCTATTTCTTCATTCCTCCCAATTATTGTTATTATTTCAGACCTTGTCTATGAGTTTCCTGGAGATGGAAGACTTTTTAATTTTTAGCGCGCTTCCTCCCTCTCTGCAGAAGGAAAAAACCCTTGTTCAACTCATGAAGCAATCCGGAAGTGCTGAACCAGACATTCACGTTTCAGAAGCTATAGATCACGAAAATAACCGGGGTTCACATAAGTTCATATATTTGTCTGTTCGCTGTCTTAGTGGCTCTAAAATGGTCCATTTTTGATAAATATTGGTATAAAAATATTTCCTCTAGTTTGAAAGGTCAAGTTTGTTAACCAACAGATTATGCCCAACGGAACAAAGGTTTTTGGGCGAAAAAAATTGTAGTGCTTACGTTTTCGCCTTTTTATGCTTCCAGACATTCGTTTTATCGGTCCTCAAACGTAGGAAAACGAATGAAATCATTTACGATAAACTTTGATGTATATACATATATATATAAATATATATATATATATATATATATATATATATATATATATATATATATATATATAATGAAAATGGTTTTATTTGATTCCTAAAGTCAAGTTACATGGAAGCCTGTAAAAAGCAAAAACGCTCAATCAGAAGTTGCTTTATACTCCATCTGTTTTAAAAATACAAAATAGCAAAACTATTTATGTTTATTTTAATATTTTTTGGGTCTGTTGGTCGTGGGAGGTAAGGCGAGTGCACTCCGAGCCTAAGGTTGTGGGTTTGATTCCCACTAGTAGTTGCGGCTTTTTAAATTGAAAAGGCATTAGTCCTATCGTTGCTAGAAAAGGGTGGCGACCTGAAAAAAAACCGCCCCAGATGTCTCTGGTATGTATAAGTGATAGTTTGATATTTAACAATTTTTCTTTCTGAAAAACATGCGGCGAAACCTCAAATGCAGGAATGCGCGTAGTCGTGCAGGTCTGGCGTAATGGACTCTCCTGCAAAATCTCGATCTCTCTCTAAAGGCTTTTTATTTATCTATTTTTATTTAAGTTATTATTTAATTCATTTTTATTAATAGCCTACGATTGAGCGACATGGGAGAACCACCAGTGAATAATAAGTACTCTATTGCAGAATAAATCTCGTGTTTTACTCTTCATTTATGAAATATTGCTCCCATACAAAACTGGAGGTTATATTTCTGGTAAACTACAGCTGACCTTTGAGAGTTCCCGCCTGGAGGAAGCAATTATTTCCAGAGGATGTCGTACATTTCTCCACCTACCACTTCTCTCGCAACTATTTCAATTTTCTGTCGACACTCTCCACTTAAACTATATGGCCATACTTTTGTTGTCTTCCCTCTAGCCCTCAGTATTTCTTCTTGAATTGCCAAGTAAGAAAGTAATATATATAATTGGGGAAATGAATGAGTTTTTCCCATATACGTGCACATTTATTTTACTTCATAGAAATGAATAAAATATGTAACATTTGAGCTGCTCATATGTTATATATTTTATTAATTATTATTGCTCATAATGCTCGACTAATGAACTGGAGGACCAGGTTCAAAACCCGAGCGCGCACTCAAGATTTTTTCTTCTAGTGCTGCTGTTCGAGGGTTGGATTTGGGGTCCCAGATCGTCCCTAGGCTCACCCAGCCTTTAATTAATTTAATTAATAATGGGTACCTTGGGTGCTAATGACTCTAGCAGTCGAAGCAGCCAAGGGGAAAATCAGGCGGCCGGGCATAGTATTGACCACACTATCTCCCTAGTGTGCCGTATGGTCAAGAATCAGATCAGACCTCTACAGTATCTGGCCCTCTGGGCCCTTGTGGCCTGATACGGGACTGATTTTTTTTTTTTTTTTTTTTTTTTTTTTTTGATTGCTCATAATGAGGACATGTTCTGTTCAAATGTTCCTCCTACCTATGAGTGCTATAAGAAATAGAACTATTCATAGTTTATATGTGTATATATACGTGTGTGGGTGCGTGCGTGCGAGAGTGTGTGTGTGTGTGTGTGTGTGTGTGTGTGTGTGTGTGTGTGTGTGTGTGTGTGTGTGTTTTATATAAATTAGCTCCTGATCAAATTATTAATATATCTCTATTGAAAGTAATTTTCCTTATATTGAAACCAAACTCGGAAGTGGAAAAGTGATAGAGGTGTCTAGTGAAAATAAGCAAAACCCTTCCGTAAAGGTTAGTTATTTATATGAGACAAAGTTTTATGGGTTTTTTTATATGACCCTTTATACGAAGTTCATAAATAATAAGAAACATATTCTTATTCTTAAAAGCTATGTATATATTTATATTAACGGATAAGAGTAAATTGTATCACTCATTAACAAATCTTTACAAACGAAGTTGCAGAACTCAGAAAATGATGCCTCTTAGGAGGGAAAAGTTAAAGTATCAGGACTACTAGTCTGCCAAATTATCAAGTTTTAATTACAGACATCCAGAGGTTAAACCACGGAAAAGTTTGGTGGACCTAATGAGTAATTAAAGTGATTACGGAATGAAAATTCGAATCTGATCGAATTGCCTCAGAAAGCCCTAGAGAGCCCATGCCATAACTCCTCATACCCTTCGAATAATATTTGAACTAGTTGATTCCCTTTCGGAGAACCGAGAGTTCTATAAATACTAATTTCAGCTAGTTTTGATGAACGATTTCCCGACAATATCACCTTTCCATTATATGAGTGAAAACCCACGTCAAATCGATTCACCGATTTGACCATGGAAGTTAGCCTTTCAGTACTCTACTCGTAGCACTTCTGTCCGAGTATTATAAGGACAAGCCGATGCCCTGCCGGAGCTAGTTTAGGTCACAGAATTTCAGTGGTTGACGTTTTGATCGCTATTCAATACACGGGCGTTGTGCGAGGAATACATTTGGCAAGTTGTGCTCGTCTCTTGGTGAGCAGATTTCGTATTCATCTTTGTCCAGAAGTATTGTTTGACGGGACGATCTGTATCGGAGAAACGTAAAACATCGTTGCTTTGAACAGTTCATTGTGTTTGAATTCCTCAGTTTTTTTTATTGCTTGCCGTATTTTAATTGATTTTAGTACTAATAATGATTTGCCAGTAGAAAAAGGTAAGTAAAATGACAAACAAATTTTGCTTGTTGTCATTGATCATTCCAGAAGACGAAGAGGCCGAGTGAGCAATTTCCACTGCTTTAAGTTAGTGGTAAAACTAAATTTTCATTATGGACCTAGTGTTTTAACTTTTCACAAAATATTAACTACCAGCTGACCCGGCGAACTTCGTACCGCCTAACAGTCGATTTTTTAATTTTTTTTTTAATAACTATTCTGCTATTCGGGACACCGGGTCAGCTAGTAAGATAAAAAAAGAAAAATGAAAGTTAATTAGTCAACAATTGCATTATGTCAAAAAATAAAAAGTATAAAACACTTAAAATTATTTTAATAGTCAATAAAAAATCACAATCAAAATTACGATTTCAGATTTCTTATTATGATACCTACTTGTTATATTTCATTTTATTTTTACTTATTTTAAATTGAGTTTTATTTTTATTGTAGTAATTTATAGTACACGATATTTTTTGTTTGGTTACTCGGCGTATAAACAAACAGAGCAGATGGTTTTCCAACTTGGGAACAGGCGACATACAATTGTCCATGCGAGAAACATGGGATTTATAGATTAATACCACAAACACTTAATGACTGCCCCTTGGATTCGTTTATAGTCAAACTGAGTTCATAGGTCCAATAGCAACACAGTTGTAGGCACTATAACCATCACTGTTCGCGGGTCTGTCTAAATCGAATTCTTTCACGTTCATTCCGATCTACACGTTCATCGGCAGTACGATTAGATTGTTAATTAATTATTTAGTAATATTATAGATGCACAGCAAAGAGACGTTTACATTCCAAGTGACATTTTACCATAGACAATTTACCATCGTATAAATATTGACATTAATATTTATACGATACTAACGTCACTCAATTGTTTTGCCTTCCCGGAACCCCTCCACTAACACTTAAACTTTATGGTATGGTATTAAACTTCAAATTGACTTTTAAGTATTGTTACGAATCTTTTGTATGGGAATATAGAAAAGTGGGTTCTTTTTTACTTTGTTAAATAAAATGTAAATGTTAGCAATGGTATATAAATGAATTTATATACCATTGTTAACATTGGACACCTGTTCTTATTTAATTAAATTTTAACGTACATTATTATTAACTGGGAATTTTAGGACGGGTTATCTATAGGTTACCGCCCTTTTCTAGCCAGGATAGGGCTGATGCCTTTTCTTTTTTCAAAAGTAAAGCCGCCACCTATTGGGAATTGAACCCACGACCCTTGGCACGGAGTGTTAAGTTCTCAAGCCTTAACACTCACGGCCATCGGGCCTCCACGTGTTATAGTGATAAACGTAAATAAAAACGTATTTATTTTAAAACGAAGAGTGAATTTTTACTTGTACACAAATAACCTAATACGTTAACTGTTAAAAATATTACAATTGAGAACCAATGTTTTTATTGAAAAATGAATTTGCGTTAACGGAGTAAAAAAAAAAACGAAAATTGTTGCTTTTAGACTTTTTCAGGAAATTTTTTTAATTGTTCCTCCGTAAGAACCATCCTCGTACTTCAAGGAATATTATAAAAAAGAATTAGCGAAATCGGTTCAGCTGCTCCCGAGATTAGCGCTTAGCAACACATTTAGCGATTTATTTTTATATTATAGAAGGTCGTGGGTTCGATTCCCACTAGGGGTGGTGGCTAGATAAGGGTGGTAATCTATAAATAACCAGTCCTAAAATTCGTAGTTAATAATAAATGGACGTTAAAAATTAAATTTAAATTTATATTATAGATATAAATTCCAGCCTATTCAAATGACTCTAGGAATGAAAACGTAAACGCGCTGATATGTCCTAGTTCCTGCGGATCGGATGATTGGTCCAGATATCGAGTGAGAATGCATGGCTAATCGATCTGACTCCTGAGACTAGACCTGGGCATAATTTATTTGAAATCATATTTTCGAAATAAATCATGAAATAACCATAACAGATTATTTCAGAAATAATTTATTTAATTTTAATATTATTTCTGAAATAATTATTTCACGAAATAAATTATTTCATGATTGATGAGATATTTATTTCCGAAATGATTATTTGATCAAATAATATATTCTGATATCTTTATGCGAGAATTTCATCTAAATACATGTTTTCCTGTCAAGCCTGAGTAGCTGAAACTTCATTTAAATTATTTATGAAATAGATTAATCATTTACTTACTTTCCTTAAGTATATGTTTTTAACACTAGTAGATAGGAAAAAGTAGAAAAGGAAATGCCATTATTCTCATGCATTCCAAACATTATTCCATTATGAAGTTATTTTCGAAATAATTATTTTCCTTCTCTGTGAAATAATTTATTTCATAAATAAAAAATACTGAAATATCAATTATCAAATAGTTATTTCAGATATAAACCTTTTAGAAATATGTTGATTTATTTCAAAGAATGATTAAAGTTTTAAATAATTATTCGAGGAATAAATACATGTAGTTATCTGATGTAGATTGTTTTATTTAACTATGAAATAACATTTAAAGAATTTCCATTATTTCGGAAATAATTATCTACCTGAGACTGCAGGAGTTAGCCCACGATAACGCTCTCAATATGACTTCCCTCCGAATAATATCGGGACGAGTTGATGCTCGGCCGGGAGTTCTGGAAATATTTATACGAGCAAGTTGGAATGGAGAAGGTCCCTATAGAGTTGAAATGAATAATGAAGAATGGCCCGAAGGAAGCAAAATGAATTTTTTACTGCCAGAAAATGGAGGGGGCTGAAGTCGTTAGCCTGTCGATTGTACTCCTTCTTACTGTTTATTTTATCCTATTGTCTATATTTCTTTCCGTTTCGAGTATTAATGAGAAAATCGTGTATTACGTTATACTATTGTTTCTTCGCACATATAAAATATACACACTAAAATATTATTTAAAAATATATTTATCCGAAATTATAATAATATGTAATTCTAAATGAAAATATTTTATTTTTATTGTATGTATTTTTTTTTATTGGTTTTTGTTAGCTTTGGTTATTTTATAGCCAACTGACTATCACTTAGACTGGCTTTGATTGCGCCGTTCGAATGAGTTAATCGCCTCTGTCGCGGAACTCAGCATAAATAAATGATAAACCATTATTTGAATATTGTTTTATCCCTAGTCAGGCATAAAGATTTATTTAAAAAAAACAATTAAATTAATGATAAATAGAATATATATTTGTCCGTGCCTGGCCGGACAGCAGTTAAACATTTCTGGGTGTTTATTGTGTTTAAGACTGTCAACATTTATATAAGTAAATATTTAGAAATTTACTTATAACGAGCTGAGATTTTCAAAAATCTTTTAGCAAGATGTGAAAGTGGTCCAAAGTGATTTGGAATTATCAGAATCATAATTCCATGAAATTTGGTATTGTTAGTAAGCTATTTGATAAAAAAAAACTGGCTCCTAAAAAGGAAGTAGATAGGACAATGCCAAATGAAATATAAAATTATTTCAATAATAAATAAATAATAATATCGGCTTTATTTATAAATATTACTAAAAGCTACGTTCAATTAAGCATATACAAAGCCCTGGCAGCAACGTTCATTATTATAATAAAGAATCTTGCTGCTAATTCTGAAGTTCAATGTCCGCATGTAAAGATTCATGAATTTTTAATGATATACAGGTTTATTTTACCAGGAATATCAGAGGCATTTAAATTATATATGCCTAATTGGAAACTGAAGCAAAATAAACAGAGTTGCTGCTAACTTATTCCCATCCATCTGACAATCAGTGTGTGATTCTCAAGAAAAGTATAAAGCCATATAGCAAAATTAAGGACACAATTTCCGTTAATTTCATAAAAATATAATAAGTAAAAATTGTCAACCTAAATTTCCATTTTTAAATTAATAACTTGATTAAAAGAAAATTCGTCTCATTAATATTACGCATTATGATAATAGATTAGTACAAATACGAAGTTAAATGGGGTTTAATATACAAATGTATACTAAATACATATTACATGCTTTATGTGTCATAATTACGAGGTTTATTAATGTAACACATTGTACATTTACTCTTCATTAAATAACGCACACGTGTGCCAATTAATAAATTAATGAGATGTAAATGGTTATTTTTACAAGAAGCACAGGTATTTCCGTACAATCTATATTTGGACATTTCTCGAGAGCACCCTTCTTCAGCTAAATCAATACAAACAGAAAAATCATATACATAATTGAAAACAAAAAGGAAAAAGTGATTAGGAATAAATTATAAAAGAAAAACTTTATCAATATAGAATCTTTATATAGAATCTTCCTGAATAAAGATTGATTCATATGTGTAATCAAGCGGTCGGAGCATCGTACTGACCACAATTTCGCCCTGGTGCGCAGTATGGTCAACAATCAGGCACCTCGACAGTACACCCTTTAGTCCCTTGTGGCCTGAAGGGTGTACTGTTGAGAATAATAATCAATCAAATAATAATAAGATATTTATATATTATTAAACAAGTCTTGTTAGTGAAAAATGTTCGAGAATCAAACAAAAATAAATTCTGCACACTGCCGAACCTTAAAAATCTCTCAATTTCAGAATATAATGATGAGGATAAAACAATGATAAATTTAACTAATTGCCCGAGATTTGTTGCATTTTAAGTAAACAAAAATAAAAGCTGAATATTATTTCTGACCCCGAATCGCTACATTTAAGCGGGAAATATCCTTTATAACGGAGTAAGGTAAAAATCGATCAAACGCTGAAGGTTTATTGGGAGTTTGCCAAGAAGGAAGACACACTACATACAGTTCGTTACATATCTTGTTACTCTTCTAGTTGAATCTATTACCAATACTTTCAATCCTTTCTCTGCAGTTTTTACCTTCATTTGCTTTATATAAACACCAATTTAAATATAATCGATAAAGTCTTGGGTTCAGCGTTTTTCCACCCTCCCTTCAATCACAACAGTAAAAGGTAAGAGGGTCACGAGAAAATATTTTAATATATTAATATTTTAAGTATCACAAGGCACAGGAAACTGACAGTAGGCAAGTTACATATATTTTTTCATTCAAATTGTCTACCACTTACGGCGATTTTCAAACGGTTTTCAAGATATTGAGAAAATATACTTTTTTTAGCGCGGTTCCTTCCCCCCCCCCCCTACATAGGAAGGAACCTCGCTTATAACGTAAGTAGTGTGGTACTAGAACGAACCTTCATAAGGCCAGGTAGTCAGGTAAGAGGTATGGACCCTTGCAACGGTGACCTATTTAGGATCATAAATTATTTCATGAAAGGTCTAACCAAAATTACAACTGTTTCTATGTCAACCTTTGATAGCAACATTAGTTGCTATCGAGTTGTTTTTGCAATAGTAGTCCCTAGTACACCACATGTTCGAGAGATGCCTCAAAAGCTGCGCCCTCGCAAATTTGACGAGACTGATCCTCTTCCCCCAGAAAAGATGCCTAAAGGGGAACAAAATTTAAGTTATGAATACGTTTTGGGGCATAAAATATGAAGACATATTTAGAGTTTGTATTTTTTCTTGAGCACACCAGATAAAAGGATTAAGGGGAATTTAAGGGGGGGCTAAATTGATAAAAATAACTCCCTGTGCTCCGAGTTCGACCAAAACATTTAAGGATGTAAAATGATTGAATTTTATCATTAGGGTCGAATAGGAAAACACTAATGATGGCGAATGGAATGGTAGGCAGCGAGCAAAATAAAATGAATGGAATCCTTAAACAAACCAGCTGACGAGCTCGGAGGAGAGTAAATAAATATTTTAGGAGGTAATTTGCATTAATTTAAAGCTGATTGCTGTTAAGGAAGGTCTGGGTGAGGCTTGATAAATCTCATTCCTCCATAGGGAGGAACCTCGCTTATAAGGTTGACCTCATGACGCATATATATATATATATATATATACGCCTCAAAAATGGTCCGATTTTGATAAAATTTGGTACATTAATCTTTTGTCTAATTTGAAACGTCAAGTTCGTTAACCAGCAGAATCCACCCACAGGAACATGGTTTTTGGGTTCCGCTGACTTCATATGCTTGCAAGTACTCGTTTTATAGGCTTCTAAGCCTAGGAAAACGAATGAAACCATTTTAAGGCGATAGCTTTAACCGCTTTCGAGAAAAGTGGCGAAATAGTTGATGAAATGCGTTTTTGGTTTGGGTACATAGAATCATGGGATTCAGTTAAAACAATATCTGCATGTTTCAGGTCTAGCCAAACCAAAATTACAACTGTTTCTATGTCAACCTTTCCAACATTAGGGAACGGAACCGCGCTAAGATGATGCAGTTCCTGCGAGTCGGACTTTTTTATATATATATATATATATATATATATATATATATATATATATATATATATATATATTTAAGCAAAAAAGAGGGAGAACAAGTTCTTATTTTCATATAGAGTAGAATACAAATTTTTTTTTTTTTTTTTTTTTTTTTTTTGGTGCATCTATTTCCAGGATCATTAGCACGTAGAATACAAATAATTAAATTATGAAATGGTATTGTTAACTCAAATAAAGACTATTATATTATTAATATATATAATATACATTTATATATAATAGAAAGATTTTGTCCAGGAAATATTGTTTTACAATTCATGAAATTGTTCTCTTTATTTATTTTATTATTGTATAAAACATTTTATTA
The DNA here is from genome assembly GCA_946811695.1 of Gonocerus acuteangulatus. NCBI lineage: Eukaryota > Metazoa > Arthropoda > Insecta > Hemiptera > Coreidae > Gonocerus > Gonocerus acuteangulatus. The sequence continues at coordinate 54,565,908 of OX328127.1, read as the reverse complement.
TAGTTCATGTTGTGTTTTCATTTTTTTTTTTACTGTATATAATTAATTCCTTAATTTAGTGTAATATATCAAACGATATGGCACTACAACAAGTCACTATGATCGAGAAAACTGAAACTGAATTCTGAATTTGTCAAATAAATCGCATATCGCCTACATAAAGTTATCATATAATCCATTTGAACAGCATGAAGAAATTCTGATGGTATTTATGATAATCCTGCACAGCAAGCGCCGTGTTACTGATCAAGTTCTGACTTGAAACGCTGTTAGATTTCTAAGCTTTGACGCTGTATAAGCAGTAGCTATCTCAGACTGTAGATAGACCTTCAAGAGTAACCTGAATTGCTAATAAGCCTTTACAAACTCCAACTGTTATCTGTTATCTCATTCCAGTATAGTTATAGATCTTGTTTCACGCCCCATAATATTTCTTCAATAATATCATTCCAGATGGTATAAAGTGGCTATTCGTGTTAAATCATCATATCAATATGGCTACAGGATGAAAAGGTTCTGGGAAGAGAAGAACAAAAGATTGACTAAAAATCCTAAACAAAAGATTGACTAAAGACATATGCGGTCCACAGTTGGCCAAATTAAAACAAAAATGTAAAAATCCTTACAGGCCAAAAGAGTAGGTAAAAAAACTCCTAATCGCAGAAACTGCGTCACTATAGTGCGTTTCTGTGCTTATCCCAAGTGCTAAGTTAGAAAGCTTACAATAGAAACATTTAATGTTTTGTCCAAATCTCTTGTAAAAAAACGAAAAATGAAATCTCAAACCTTAGGCGCTACAAAGGGAATCTGAGTATCTTTAACGGATACTATTCCATTGAAGCAAACATTTCTCTGAATGAGATGCTCTACCAAAACTTACATAAGAACCGCATTTGTAGGAAATTTAAAAAGTTTTCGAATAGATTTGTTCCTACCTACCTTAGATATTTCCCAACCGGTTTTGGGATTTAAAATTTATTTACAGAAATACGCTTTATCGTTCGCGCGGTGGCCACGAAAAAGAAGACTGTGTGTTATACAGTACATTACATAGGGTTGTCGGATGGACCTAAAGCATGGGATATTCATGTTCCTGAATTTGAGCAGAAGGCTGGAAACGGTTTTTTTTTTCTTTTTTCTTTTTTTTTTTTTTTTTTTTTTTTTTCATTTTTCTCATTCATGACTATGGTTATTGATATGCCCTAAGAAAGGGTTTTATTAGATTCAACAAGTCCAATTACTTATTAAACGTGTACCTGGAAGCCTAGCAGCGCAAAACCTTAAGCGTTAAGATATTTCCGCGCGAATTTCCCCAAAAAAATCCTGTTTCGGAGGACAGATTCTTTTGGTTAACGAAAGCTGCTTTCAAATTACACGAAGTATTTTTTACTAAATTTCAGTAAAATAATTCCATTTTTTAGCCAGCTAGAGAGCGAACAGACAAACATATACAAATTTTAACCACCGTTATTTTCACGATCTACGGGTTTTGATACGTTTCTAGTTGGCTCTTCCGGATTGCGTTATAAGATCAACCTCAAAAGCAGGTTTCCTCCCAATAGAGGGAGCGAGACATGAAAGGGTGGCGTCAGAGCGTTGGGCTTCTGGACAAATAATATACATTTTATAAATTTAGACTATATTGTTGTACTTTTATTAATATTTCAGTGAATAAATGAAATTCTGTTTACAGGACTTTAGGATTAGGAAAATATTTCATTATAAAGCTGAAAGGATGAAATGTTTCACGACAAATGAGACAGCCGTTGAAATGTAATAAATTATTCGGTAATGGAGGATCAGGGATAAGGATTACTGTGAATTATCAAGTATCCGTGAGATTTATCAAGCCTTAACCAGACCTTCCTTAACAGCAATCAGCTTTAAATTAATGCAAATTACCTCCTAAAATATTTATTTACTCTCCTCCGAGCTCGTCAGCTGGTTTGTTTAAGGATTCCATTCATTTTATTTTGCTCGCTGCCTACCATTCCATTCGCCATCATTAGTGTTTTCCTATTCGACCCTAATGATAAAATTCAATCATTTTACATCCTTAAATGTTTTGGTCGAACTCGGAGCACAGGGAGTTATTTTTATCAATTTAGCATTCCCCATAATCCTTTCATCTGGTGTGCTCAAGAAAGAATACAAACTCTAAATATGTCTTCATATTTTATGCCCCAAAACGTATTCATAACTTAAATTTTGTTCCCCTTTAGGCATCTTTTGTGGGGAAAAAGGATCAGTCTCGTCACATTTGCGAGGGCGCAGCTGTTGAGGCATCTCTCGAACATGTGGTGTACTAGGGACTACTATTGCAAAAACTATACAATACTACATTTAGGCCTCAGTTTGGATGAATTTAAAAATTATCAAAAAACTGTTCAATACGTATGATTGGGGTAATCGTTTGGAAATGATTAATTAATTAGATTGCCTTCATGGCTGAAAAGAGGTTTCATTAAATCATTGTCGCCAAAATATCAACAACAAACAATTTACCTGGATGCATAATTACTCTAAACCTTAAGTCATAAGATTTTTTGACGCAAATATCGCCATTATATTCGTGCTAGCTAATAAACGTCTGTTAGGAACAAAATTGTGGTAAGCGAATGCTGGTCATCAAAAAGCATGATAAATTTGATAGATTAAATAAAATATCTCCACCTCAGTCATGAAAAAACAGCGCTTGAAATTTCGGTTGTTAATTCGGATCTGTTCAACTATTAAGAACTTCTACTCTAATATTTTGCGATCACGCAATGGATAGGCATTATTTGAAACTAGATAACGCAGTTCACGCGAGTTGGACAGTTTTCAATATTATTATGCCAAAATAAACTAAATCATTTCGATTTTATCCATTTGAGATTTTAAAAATCATAAAAATAAGACGAAAATTGCTTATAAATATATTCGTTGAGATGATTGAAGCGATCCACAGAATATTGTCAGGTTATTCAGATTCTTGTAAAAAGACTAAATTCTTTTAAGGTCGGATCAAATTACTTTTTTAAAAGATGGCGAATCAAGGGATTAGCTCATAAATGAGATAATAGCTAATTTAGTTTTCGTAATTAAGAAAATATCTTACAAAAAATAAATTAATAAATAAATAACAATATAACATAGAATGAATGAAAACAAAATGTGATATAAATTAATTATTAGTTTTAATTTAATTTATATAAATATAAATTAAAAGTAATATTATTCCTTCTTGCAGATGACTCAAAAATTTCTTAATTTTATCCAATTCATTGGAGGCTTGGGGTCGTAACGATTTGTAACAGTAACCATTTGTTTGCAACTACTTTATTTATTATTTATTTTATTTGTTATATGAATATTGAAAATCTCTGTAAATAGCTAGACAGAGCTAAATGGCTTAAAGCCAGTCTCCATAGAGAATACATGGTGACGATAACACTTCCTAACAAGTGACACACGAAACATGTCGGACGTGAACCAATAATAAGTCAAATATTTTAAAACAAATCGAGACTACTTAACCGATCTGAAGCATTTAAAGAATTAAAAATTGTTTAATAACAGTAATATCTGTATCAGTTGAAGGCTCCAGTATTAACAGGAAAGCATTCCCCCCCCCCCATTTTACGTCATGTGCTGCAATGTAGCGCGGGGATAATTATGGGTATTATGCCCTCTAAACTTGCATGATAGTGCAGGGGATTTTTTCGACAAGCTCATCGCCATCGCATGCGCGCAGACCCTCTTGCTAGGATTAATTCTAACTTTGGTGATTGTTTTCTGACCCGAACCTGGTTAGACTATACCTTCCAATTATATTGTGTATTAATATAAAATATCTATTTCAGCTCTATCTCTGAGATGTAAATGGTCCTGAATATATTGATCCCAGCACGAAAGACACGTGTATGTGTCATCCATTCAACGACATTTATATAGGCACTTAATATACTGTCCTTAAGAATAATGCAAGAATCCTAGAAGGAAGGTTTTTGTAATTTGAATGAAACTATTACACTCGTATATTGTGCCATTTCGTGTATACGTTTCCAAGTGTGGATATACTTTACTTGCGTTAGCAGGAAGAAGGGTCCAATATGCCACGTTTAAATCTTAATATCAAATTAAACTGAAGATTTTAAAATATCAAGCACAATTTTCTCCACCCAATGTCGGATAGCTTGGCACTCATCCTTTTTTTAATGATTTTGAATGATTACCTTCCATTTACCTTAATTTCCCAACCGTTTTCAATATATTTAAGACATTTATGAAAGTTTAAAACAGCTCATTTCTGTTCATTCTTGCTATATTACAAATGTAACGAGAAATCAATAATCTAAGTTTTTTAGATTCAGGGGCATGTGTAAAATTTTGAAGTCAGTAAAACGTTTTCCAGTGCTCAACATATTAAATTTTATGATTCTATCTTTTCTCGAAAACGGCTCCAGATTTAATCTTAAATGAAGTTCCATGTCCACACACAAGTTCAGTTTTTCTTTCGCATAGAAAATTTTGTATTCAGGCAAAAAACATTCAGCTCACTCACTACGTCTTTATGTATGTTGGTTACTATAGTCGAATCTGGCGACTATTTGACTATCCAAAAGCAAAGTAGTAAATAAAAGTATTTTCACTCTGGACACTGGTGATTTTCACATTCGATACTTTTGCATTTGTATCGATGATATGTAATGTCAAATAAAGTTTAATTCATAAGTACAAATCAAGTTAGTGCCGTTTCCTGGGTGGACATTAAGAAGGGTAGATTGTTTGATATTTTACTAATATCTGTTGAATATAAAGTGATATATATATAGATATACTCAAGTGGAGGCCGATCAATATCTCCCGATAAAGAAAGGGCTCTAGATATTTCCTTACTCCTCGAGGTGTCCTCGTTCGGGCATATTAAATTTACTCTCAGGTACCTTTACTCTCTTTGGGGTTTTATCATGAATTTGCCTTTATAAGGGTTTCTTATTTGTTCATTTTACTTGAAAATCACTTCCTAAAAAGCAAATGTATGAGACGAATATTTAAATTTGTCAGGTTATGCTTCCACTATCACCATACTGCTAAAATTTGTCAAGGTATCTTTCGACAGACGTTATTGTAGAAACACAATGCAGCTAGTCGCTGAATTCGTATCTGTAAGATTTAATCCCCTTCAAAGTTCACTCAAGGAAAATGCGCTCATTGTCGCGGAAATATGTTACCGTGCGGATACTACGGCGGATGCCGCAACTGGGTGTGTTCGGGGCTTCTGTGCCGCTGAGAGACTGGAGGCTTAAGAGAAAGAAGAGGCAAGTCGCAGTTGTTCCCAATTCAGTGTGCAAGCCTTGAGTGTGTTCCAGGAAAAACTGACTAAACTTCTCGGAGTCTCCGGTCATAAACCCATGGCGGACATTCAGCCAGTGGAGGGGGTAGTCAGTCGTGGTGGGGCTCACTACCGTAGTGGGCGTTGAGAGCCGGATTGAGGGAGTGCCCGGTAGAGGGGCCTAGGACGCCGTGAGACAGTGTCAAATACATATTAGAAGGTTGTCTTTTTATACATTCTTACGAAATATAACTATCGAGTTCGCACCCACGAAAGAACTTTCGTAAAATGTATCCAAACTTTCATCTATTCTGCCAACTAGTCAAAAAAATTCTCAATCAGGGATATCTAGTTGTATCATTAATGTACGTCAATAAAAAGGGACACTTTTTTCTCTTTTTTCATCACTTTATCTTATGTATTGCCTTACATGACTCGTGGCCTCCATGCCAACTCCTCTGGGGCCATTCCTCTTAAGACTTAATATGGGTGGTGAGCAGACCACATAGGCTGTGTTGTAACGCCACCTAAAGAGATGACAGGGTGGAAATATATATATATTTATAAAGTATTGGAAAAAGAGAGAGAGAAGTACTATTTTTTTTTTTTTTTTATGGCCGACATAAACGAAAGATTAAATTACAATTTCATACATCGCAGAGATATTGTTTTCGAGGTTCGGCATATTTCTCCAGCGATGGCTGCTTGAAAGTGCGATACTTCACGTGGACTCCTCAGATACAATATCATATAAATAATATCAAAAATGCCCCGGATGTTTCTATATAACTTATAACTAGAGTAATTTTAAAACTGATGTTTTTTTGTGAGGGGGGGTGAAATCAACCACACGTGTCATCAACCACACCGTTAAACTAAAAGAGGAATTTAAATAGCGTATTGCTTATAATCTACTTAAATAATACGAATTGAAATTGTCGAGGAATGCATTTATTATGGAAAGGATTAATCCTAATTTTTAAGAAATAATAATTAGGATTTTATAGTGACACACCTTCATGAAAGAGCTGAGGCGAGGCTACCCGAACTTCACAATGCTACTCACGTGCTTAGCAACAATTTTATATTTTGTGGACAAGTCCGGAGCGGCTATAAATCAATTGGGCAACAAGAACCAAGAAGGGCCACTACCTGAAAGGGGACGTGCTGTTGGCATTTTAAAAGGATGCCAAGCTGTAGAGAGCCCAAAGTTAATACCCCAGTTTTTGATACGTCTTAAAAAAAAAATAACCAGATATATCTTGTACAAATAATATCAATATTACACGCTTTGTTTCTTTCCATTTTGAGTCTGGTAAATCCTATAATACTATAACTATTTAACATCAAACGACAATATAAATTATGTATAGCTCTAAAATTAATATATTATAATAATTTACATCTTTCATATATAATTTACATTAATAATTTGCATCATTCATATATTTATTTTATTACATATGTTATTTATATTTCATCATACATAATACATACATATTACATTCAATCATACATTTATACTAAAGCTTACTAAGATTATTTTTATAATTTTTTTACAATTGTTAATATTACCTTACATTTAACAGTATTGCCAAAATGTGCCAATTAATGTGCGCTTCAAATTAGAACAAAAAAACAAAACAAAAAAAAACAAACAACTGTAACAGTGAAAACATAAAATATACGTCAATCGAGTGCCCTGACGTAGTCTATCGTCTCTAGATTCAATTTCACACAACTGACTCTTGCCAGCTATTAAAAAACTCACACTTTAGTGTTATTTATAAAATAAAATTAGATTATTTGTTGTTTTATTTGAATAGCATTAATAACTAGCTTATTGGCTACTTCTGAAATCTAAAAAGATCCCTTGAAACCTTAATTACATTTACAAGTAGCTAACAAAGACTTGAGACCTATAAACGTTGTCACAAGAACAAAGCACTGTGACAAAAAGTTTAGTCTCCTTAAGTTTCTTAGACCAACTTTTTCGCCTCACTTGATTCTCGAAGAAGTTCTGTCCTCTCTTTATATTTTTCCTTCACTTTTTCTTTGAACTATTAGCAAGAGCGATTTTTGCGGACGTTGTTTTAATTGCTTTAGAGATTATTTTAGCTTGTATATGTAGAAGCCTCGTTCTTGATCACGTTATAATCAGTGTTGGGCAAAGAAACGTTAGTAAACTAAACTAACGTTAGTTTTCCCTAACTAAAACTAAACTAATGTTATATTTTTAGTTTTAGTTTTAGTTTAGTTTTAGATTTGTATAATTATTAATCATATGGACTCCGTTTTTAGTTATGTAATTAGTTTAGTTTAGTAAAAGAGACCTATATTTGTGATTTTAGTTTAGTTTTAGTTTTTAGTTAACTAATTTAGTTTATCAAAGAACATATGTTTTCAAATTACGAGAAAAAGCCACAATTTCTTATTCTTAAGCAAGTTCTATTAGTTTTAATAATTTACTTAATTATCGAAATAACATATGATTTATATTAATTCAAGCTATTTTAGTAAAACTAAACTAAACTAAACTAAATTTTTAGTTTAGTTTTTAGTCAATTCCCAAAGATTTAGTTTTAGTTTAGTTAAAATCCATTAATTAGTAAAACTTTTAGTTTTAGTTTTTTTTAGGTTGCAATTTTTAGTTTAGTTTTAGTTTATTCCAAAAAGTGAATTTAGTTTTAATTTTAGTTTTAGTTTTTAGTTTTGCCCAACATTGGTTATAATCTCCCAAGAAATTTAAAAACATTATATTTTTTCTTCCTTGCTGGAAATGTCGGAGCTCAAACTTTACACCTAAGAGGTTCACAGCTATATTTAGGATACATTTGTTCATAAAATGGAACTCCCTTACAGAAAATAAGCCCATTCTCATGGCAAATACATTTTAAAGGATTGCTTATACTTTCTCACGGAATTAAAATATTGAGTGAACATTTTAAAAGCAGTAGAAAGAGGTAGAAGCAGGATCAAGGTTTGTGTATCTAGCTTTAAAAGAAATTATGTCACACTCCTCAGTGGGGGGAGAAGAATATAAAATTAAAATTAAAATCTCAACTATAATGTAGTTGAGATTTTAAGTTTCATTAAATACATATTCGTAGACGAATATGTATTTATTCAGGAAAACTAACACTATGGTAAAAATATTCAAACTTTGCGACAAGATACCTCTATAATAGGCAGAAAAGTCCTAAAACAGCATCCTACCAGATCAGAATAATTTATGTACACAGTATACCTACAAGACAATAATTGGTTAGAAGGACAATAATTGGTAAAGAAGATAACATGAATAACCGGAGACCAACATACTATTATCAGGAAAGGCCAAGTTACAAGTAGGCTCACACATAGATTTCATCTACACAAAATTAAATAAATAGAACAACATAACACAACCTTACACATGCGCATGGCATAAACAGAGGCACGCCTTGCTCATGTGTAAGAAAGATAACAGGTCAGAGGCACTATCTAATACCGGGCAATGATAGCCACGTTGTTCTTTGCCCTAAATAAACAAACAAACAAACAACTATCTAATACAAAAGGTGACTTTGCATAACGACTCTTCAAGCTAAATCAGCGCTTTCATGCCATTAAGAAAGTCAACTAACTGCGCACTGTACAGTGTCTCTCCGCGCGGTCTTATAGATTGTCCGAAACACTCGAAATATATGCCACCGCTCCCCAAGGTTGCGCCTCCGTTGACAAAATATGAATATTGCATCAATAAAGAAGAAAATGACTTAAAAGAATTCTAAAATATCGACTAATATACAGAGGCGCAATAGTAAATTGAATTCTGTGGGGTTGAAACGATAAGAACAGGTTGTATACTGCCAGGAATGACAGTTTGAAATAGTTGGAGTAGGCCGGTGAATAGCAAGAGGATTATCGCCTAGGTTAATATAGCCATGATTTGATTGCCGATGGGGACGCCTATAACAAACATACTCCTGATTATTACATTCCAAATCAATTATTGTATCCTGTTTACTGGAGTGTTAATATGTTTGTAACTTAATCATGGCCATGATTAATCATGTTTCCCTCATATTCATTTGGGTACAGAAACTGAAATGTATTACGGCTACAAAAAATAGAAGTCCGTATTAAATACGTTCAATTTCGAATAGAAGTACAGGGTTTCAAATATTTTTGGTATTCTGTAACGCTTAAATTGCCTCATTATTTTTTTATTTTATCATTATTTTTAAAGAATTTAATTACCAATTAATCATGAGGATATTTTAGTATTAAGTATCACCTTGGTAGCACCCACATACCCGTCATCTGCCGGACACTTGGATTCTAATTTTTTAGTATTAATTTCGGACTAAAACATCATCATAACATGGTTTTGCCAACATTCTTCTGATAAATAATAAAAAAAAATAGTATTTTTCTGCATTCCATATTTTGCTGACTGAGTAATGTATTCTTCACTGCATAATATAAAATCTTGGAGAATAAAAAGTGCTTTGACGATTCCGGTAGTGAATTTTAAATTATAAGCATTTTCGTAAGCCAACATGGCAGTATTTCTTTTATATATAACTCAGAAGTACAACACCTATGAAAAGCATATGCTATATGCATCCGTTATAGCTGGTAGGATCTATGATGCCTAAAACATACGTATTCTTCATGCGAAGAGAACAACGGTAATTTATTGCCAAAGCAATCTCCAATGGTGTTTCCATTATGTTGACATTGAAAACAGTATATGTGATTGACTGAATAGGACTGTGATATGGCTGAGGAAGTACATATGCCTGTGAGGCCACGGGTAAACAGGAGGATTTGTCTGCAAATATTTGTTATTTATTAAAGCACAGAAACAAGGACGATTAGCTCTTACATTTCTCAAAAACTGCCATTAATCCACACATACATACATATAAATGTATATAAACATATATATACCTATTGTTTATAAATAATTAAATTGTGCGATGATTGTTTTAAATAGTGCAGTATAGAGTGTATGTACAGCCTACCTTCTATAAGAATTTCTGTAGATATTGTGGAATGTTCCGTTTGTCACGTCTTTTACATTCAATGAGAATATATGTTTTAATGTTAAAGTTATGTTACAAAGTCTGCATATGGACTTGTCTTTTTCCTCCGTGACGTAGTTATGTGTGAGTAATGAGTATCCGATCCGAAGTCTAGTCAGAAATACTTGGTCTCTTCTTGTCTATGTTTATTTTTCGTTGGTACAAACTTTTACTGCGTTCTTGATTTTTAAAAATTCATTGTCTATTTGTAGCCAGTAATGGAGCACGTCATTTAATATGTGTGTGCGTAATGTATGAAACAAGACCTGTATTGCTATTTCCTCAATATCTATGTTCTGTTTATTTGTATTTTGCACAGTCGTCAACTGATGTACTTAGTCCGATATCCTCGTGTGATTGCTAATTTCGTGTAATTGTTCCCATGGCTGTTTAATTATTGTATGGTTAGTGAAAATATTGTCGAGGGGCCTGAAAGAGCTAAGGTGTGTAATTCAGCTTTGTAGTTATTTAAAAGCATACTTGCAATTAACCCCACATTATAATGGCATAGAATACATAAACAGTACATGAGATAGACCGAATAGGAGAGTAATAGATCTGAGGAAGGCTCCCTGCGGGATTCCAGGTACACAGGATCCTACAACCGGCCAGGTGATTTATTGGTCAGTCGGAATGAGTCTTGCAAACAAGCTTGGCTGCCAGAACGACATGGCCGCTGTCTCTCCCCTGATCCTCCCATCACAATGTCCCCTCCCTTGCTCCTGCTCTCCTTTCCTATCTGGCTCAATTTACAACCATGGTTTTCCTTTAATTAACTTGATGGGTTTCAATCCACTCCACCGAACTTCTTGTTAATCGAACCAGGACCCTGTCAACAACTAAATCTAGCAAAACAATTTTAATCTCTTTTTGGAGGTTAAATTAACTTATTTATTTCCACGAGATCTATTAATCGACGCGTGGTACATTCTTGAAAACAATTTAAAATAAATTAAATAGAACCTATTGTGTATGCGTGTCTGTGGTTCTATGAGCTTGTCCTGAGTTGCTAATAACGTCATATAAGCCTTCAGACCTCTTGATAACATTCATCCTAAGGAAGAAAAAAATTGATACAAACAATTATAAAGAATGTTGCTTGTTATTATTAATAATAATGTGCCATGTTATCACATGTAATATGAATAATATAATAGGCACTAATAAATTTATTTGTCAATAATTGTTTTCAATAATGTACCACGCACACATCTTATAATATATTATGTGAGAGGAGAACAAAATGTTTAGTGGAGTGGGTTGCAACCAACAAGCTAATTGATGGAAAACCATGATATTTATATTTATATATATATATATATATATATATATATATATACACATTTAATCGTGTGTATATATATATATATATATATACGTGTTTATATATAAGTGTGTATATATATATATATATATATATATATATATATATATATATACTTAGGCCCCTCGATAATATATATATATATATATATATATATATATATATATATATATATATATATATATATATATATATATAGGGGAAGGTGTTGTACCTCTGACCATATACCTTTGACCACCGAGGCTCTGGCGGCATGTAGCAACATTTTATAAATGTTAGTGTAATTAGTGATTAGCTCCTTTACTAGAAGGCTTGTGAAACCTAAATTGGATTATTCAAGTCAAAGAGGATTCTTGCAAAAAGTACACATCCATTTCTATCATAAAAATGTAAGTAATTTATTCATACCCCAAAAAAACAACATAAATGTGAAATGGAGACCAAGTTCCTCCCCACACAAAGAAGCACTCCCTTCCCCAAAAATATCCCCTCCTAAAACCCCCCACCAAAAACGCCTTACCATCCTACACTCCAAAAAAAGTAGTATGGCTTAGTGTATTAAGTGCACCATATTTTCAACCAAAAATATTTGCCAATACAAAAGATGATACGTACAAGAAAGTACGTACTAAGAACAGTAAAGACACTTCAACTGACCTTTAAAAACAACAATAAAAATACTTATATCCAGTTACTAAAATATCACTTTCCTCAACCAGGTATATTCTTAAACTTGGCAATGTTTTATTTGTGCCGAAATTATCTTTAGAGAGAAAACTAAACACTGCCAAGTTTAAGAATATACCTGGTTGAGGAAAGTGATATTTTAGTAACTGGATATAAGTATTTTTATTGTTGTTTTTAAAGGTCCGTTGTGTCTTTACTGTTCTTAGTAAGTAACTATGAGGTCTTCCTAGTAATGAACTTGGACATTTCCATCTTGTATCATCTCTTGTATTGGCAAATATTTTTGGTTGAAAATATGGTGCACTTAATACACTAACTCATACTACTTTTTTGGAGTATAGGATGGTAAGGAGTTTTTGGGGGGTTTTAGGAGGGGATATTTTTGGGGAAGAGAGTGCTTCTTTGTGGGGGGAGGAACTTGGCCTGCATTTCACATTCATGTTTTTTTTTTTGGGGGGGGGGATCTCATTACATTTTTCTAAGTATTTTTTTTTTCCTTTTCTTTTGGTGCATCTACTGCTGAGGTCATTAGCACCGTTTCTAAGTATTAATTAAAATTTAGTTGCCGCATACCTACTGGCTTTTGTACTTCATATAAAACCAGGGTCTTTGGATTCTGCATAAAGTTCTCCTTACTGCTTGATATTTGATACCAATAAGTAGCATACCTATCTACATCTAAACACTAGACTAGAAAAGTTAGAAGCTCTTCCAGATGACAGTACTCTAGAGGACAAATTGATTGTAGTCTTAACTAAACTATTACACTGTAAAACACAGGAACCTTATCCCGAGGATAAAGATCACAATAGGGAAAGTGTAGAAGGCCTTCAAGAAAAAGATAAGAACAAAGACGATAAACTTTGGGTTTGTGATCCTAAACTTTGTAATTTAGATGGGTCGACTTTAAAAACCTAATGTCTGCTTTCAAGTATATTATGCAGTTAACGCCTACGACTATTTACTACATTAAAGAAAGAAGTACTGTTGAAGAACTGTTGTTGCTAAGATACGTCGAAATGTTTCTTAAAACATAAAAAATAGGTTCTCCTTACCAAGACGATTCATTTGATACCCCACATAATGGGTTTCAGAAGAAATGCTGGCTTTCCGATGGAACAAAAAGTACAAAACGTCATAGGTAATATGACACTCCCGGATCAAGACCTACCTGCGTGCCAAGTTTGGTCAAAATAGGCCAAACGGTGTAAATTTGTATATGGAACGAACACACAGGCAGACAGCTGAAAGCCCTTTTTGACCTAGCCTAGTGCATTCCTCGGACCAAGGCCTACCTGGGTGCCAAGTTTGGTCAAAATCGGTCAAACGGAGTGAATTTGTGTAAGGAACAAACATGCAGACAGACAGCTGATAGACGATTTTGACCTAGCGTATGGCACTACCCGGATAAAGACCTACCTATGTACAGCTCTATTACGCTGGAACAGCAACATTGCAACCCCAACTTCTAACATACTCAGTAATTTGTTGCTAATTTGTTACACTATTTTCAAATTTGTTGCTCCGGCCGTTTCTGAGAAAACGTGGCTGTGCTACCGTAATATTACGCCAGCACAGCCTCCCCCGTAACTTTTGATCTAATTGTCTCACGAAATTCAGATTGGTACCAGAATTTGTTGCTAATTTGTTGCTCTTGAATGACACCAATCACGAATTTGTCGCTCCAGCCGTTTCCGAGAAAACGTGGCTGTGCTACCGTAATATTACGCCAGCACAGCCACCCCCGTAACTTTTGACCTAATTGTCTCACGAAATTCAGATTGGTACCAGAATTTGTTGCTAATTTGTTGCTCTTGAATGACACCAATCACGAATTTGTCGCTCCAGCCGTTTCCGAGAAAACGTGGCTGTGCTACCGTAATATTTCGCCAGCACAGCCACCCCCGTAACTTTTGATCTAATTGTCTCACGAAATTCAGATTGGTACCAGAATTTGTTGCTAATTTGTTGCTCTAGAATGACACCAATCACGAATTTGTCGCTCCAGCCGTTTCCGAGAAAACGTGGCTGTGCTACCGTAATATTACGCCAGCACAGCGACCCCCGTAACTTTTGATCTAATTGTCTCACGAAATTCAGATTGGTACCAGAATTTGTTGCTCTAGAATGACACCAATCACGAATTTGTCGCTCCAGCCGTTTCCGAGAAAACGTGGCTGTGCTACCGTAACATTACGCCAGCACACCCACCCCCGTAACTTTTGATCTAATTGTCTCACGAAATTCAGATTGGTACCAGAATTTGTTGCTAATTTGTTGCTCTTGAATGACACCAATCACGAATTTGTCGCTCCAGCCGTTTCCGAGAAAACGTGGCTGTGCTACCGTAATATTACGCCAGCACAGCCACCCCCGTAACTTTTGATCTAATTGTCTCACGAAATTCAGATTGGTACCAGAATTGGTTGCTAATTTGTTGCTCTAGAATGACACCAATCACGAATTTGTCGCTCCAGCCGTTTCCGAGAAAACGTGGCTGTGCTACCGTAATATTACGCCAGCACAGCGACCCCCGTAACTTTTGATCTAATTGTCTCGCGAAATTCAGATTGGTACCAGAATTTGGTGCTCTAGAATGACACCAATCACGAATTTGTCGCTCCAGCCGTTTCCGAGAAAACGTGGCTGTGCTACCGTAATATTACGCCAGCACAGCGACCCCCGTAACTTTTGATCTAATTGTCTCGCGAAATTCAGATTGGTACCAGAATTTGTTGCTCTAGAATGACACCAATCACGAATTTGTCGCTCCAGCCGTTTTCGAGATAACGTGGCTGTGCTAGCGTAATATTACGCCAGCACAGCCACCCCCGTAACTTTTGATCTAATTGTCTCACGAAATTCATACTGGTGCCATAATTTGTTGCTCTAGAATGACACCAATCACGAATTTGTTGCTCCAGCCGTTTCCGAGAAAACGTGGCTGTGCTAGCGTAATATTACGCCAGCACAGCCACCCCCGTAACTTTTGATCTAATTGTCCGACGAAATTTCGACTGGTGCCATAATTTGTTGCTCTGGATTGAGAACAATCACGAATTTGTTGCTCCAGTCGTTTCCGAGAAAACGTGGCTGTGCTACCGTAATATTTCGCCAGCACAGCCACCCCCGTAACTTTTGATCTAATTGTCTCACGAAATTCAGATTGGTACCAGAATTTGTTGCTAATTTGTTGCTCTAGAATGACACTAATCACGAATTTGTCGCTCCAGCCGTTTCCGAGAAAACGTGGCTGTGCTACCGTAATATTACGCCAGCACAGCGACCCCCGTAACTTTTGATCTAATTGTCTCAAGAAATTCAGATTGGTACCAGAATTTGTTGCTCTAGAATGACACCAATCACGAATTTGTCGCTCCAGCCGTTTCCGAGAAAACGTGGCTGTGCTACCGTAATATTTCGCCAGCATAGCCACCCCCGTAACTTTTGATCTAATTGTCTCACGAAATTCAGATTGGTACCAGAATTTGTTGCTAATTTGTTGCTCTAGAATGACACCAATCACGAATTTGTCGCTCCAGCCGTTTCCGAGAAAACGTGGATGTGCAACCGTAATATTACGCCAGCACAGCCTCCCCCGTAACTTTTGATCTAATTGTCTCACGAAATTCAGATTGGTACCAGAATTTGTTGCTCTAGAATGACACCAATCACGAATTTGTCGCTCCAGCCGTTTCCGAGAAAACGTGGCTGTGCTACCGTAATATTACGCCAGCACACCCACCCCCGTAACTTTTGATCTAATTGTCTCACGAAATTCAGATTGGTACCAGAATTTGTTGCTAATTTGTTGCTCTTGAATGACACCAATCACGAATTTGTCGCTCCAGCCGTTTCCGAGAAAACGTGGCTGTGCTACCGTAATATTACGCCAGCACAGCCACCCCCGTAACTTTTGATCTAATTGTCTCACGAAATTCAGATTGGTACCAGAATTGGTTGCTAATTTGTTGCTCTAGAATGACACCAATCACGAATTTGTCGCTCCAGCCGTTTCCGAGAAAACGTGGATGTGCAACCGTAATATTACGCCAGCACAGCCTCCCCCGTAACTTTTGATCTAATTGTCTCACGAAATTCAGATTGGTACCAGAATTTGTTGCTCTAGAATGACACCAATCACGAATTTGTCGCTCCAGCCGTTTCCGAGAAAACGTGGCTGTGCTACCGTAATATTACGCCAGCACACCCACCCCCGTAACTTTTGATCTAATTGTCTCACGAAATTCAGATTGGTACCAGAATTTGTTGCTAATTTGTTGCTCTTGAATGACACCAATCACGAATTTGTCGCTCCAGCCGTTTCCGAGAAAACGTGGCTGTGCTACCGTAATATTACGCCAGCACAGCCACCCCCGTAACTTTTGATCTAATTGTCTCACGAAATTCAGATTGGTACCAGAATTGGTTGCTAATTTGTTGCTCTAGAATGACACCAATCACGAATTTGTCGCTCCAGCCGTTTCCGAGAAAACGTGGCTGTGCTACCGTAATATTACGCCAGCACAGCGACCCCCGTAACTTTTGATCTAATTGTCTCGCGAAATTCAGATTGGTACCAGAATTTGGTGCTCTAGAATGACACCAATCACGAATTTGTCGCTCCAGCCGTTTCCGAGAAAACGTGGCTGTGCTACCGTAATATTACGCCAGCACAGCGACCCCCGTAACTTTTGATCTAATTGTCTCGCGAAATTCAGATTGGTACCAGAATTTGTTGCTCTAGAATGACACCAATCACGAATTTGTCGCTCCAGCCGTTTCCGAGAAAACGTGGCTGTGCTACCGTAATATTACGCCAGCACACCCACCCCCGTAACTTTTGATCTAATTGTCTCACGAAATTCAGATTGGTACCAGAATTTGTTGCTAATTTGTTGCTCTTGAATGACACCAATCACGAATTTGTCGCTCCAGCCGTTTCCGAGAAAACGTGGCTGTGCTACCGTAATATTACGCCAGCACAGCCACCCCCGTAACTTTTGATCTAATTGTCTCACGAAATTCAGATTGGTACCAGAATTGGTTGCTAATTTGTTGCTCTAGAATGACACCAATCACGAATTTGTCGCTCCAGCCGTTTCCGAGAAAACGTGGCTGTGCTACCGTAATATTACGCCAGCACAGCGACCCCCGTAACTTTTGATCTAATTGTCTCGCGAAATTCAGATTGGTACCAGAATTTGGTGCTCTAGAATGACACCAATCACGAATTTGTCGCTCCAGCCGTTTCCGAGAAAACGTGGCTGTGCTACCGTAATATTACGCCAGCACAGCGACCCCCGTAACTTTTGATCTAATTGTCTCGCGAAATTCAGATTGGTACCAGAATTTGTTGCTCTAGAATGACACCAATCACGAATTTGTCGCTCCAGCCGTTTTCGAGATAACGTGGCTGTGCTAGCGTAATATTACGCCAGCACAGCCACCCCCGTAACTTTTGATCTAATTGTCTCACGAAATTCATACTGGTGCCATAATTTGTTGCTCTAGAATGACACCAATCACGAATTTGTTGCTCCAGCCGTTTCCGAGAAAACGTGGCTGTGCTAGCGTAATATTACGCCAGCACAGCCACCCCCGTAACTTTTGATCTAATTGTCCGACGAAATTTCGACTGGTGCCATAATTTGTTGCTCTGGATTGAGAACAATCACGAATTTGTTGCTCCAGTCGTTTCCAAAAATCGTTGCTACTACAGCCTCAAGATACTACATAAGTTTTTTTTTTTTAAAAAAATATCCTTCACCTACGTAGAACTGATGAAAAATTGATATCTTACAAATAAAGGTCTCTAGGTATTTGCCTTCACGTTTGCGGATTAAACTATATAACACGACGGATTAACCTCTTAAAATTCAAACTAACGCAAAACTGATGTTTCTACCATTTTTTACGTTCAAACATACATCGAAAAGGTATTTTTCTGATATTATTTTACGACCTGTGTAATATTATGATGTGTCTTTTAGAACTTTTATAAGGAACGTTTTAATTAAGATTCTTCTCGTGAAAGACGTTATTAAAAAGTTCTTCAAATCTGCATCGATCCTTTCTACCAGATAATAAAAATAAACCCGGTCCGATTAATTTTTTTTTCACGCATCTGTCTCTTTATGCAGGGTGTCCCACATTTAGATATCATAACTTTATGGGTTTATTCTGCACCTCATTTGTAGTTCAGAGGAGCAGAAATGAACGTTCCATCTGAACATTTTGTCTATCTTAAAAAAAAAACAAACAAAAAAAAACACGGATTTCTGGTTATCTTATCGTAATTAAAAACCACATTTTTAGGATTTACATTATATTTCCCGAATAAGAAACACCCGTTAGTGAAATATTGACTTGTAAATTAGAAGCTATACTAAGAGCCATATAGATGTGAACTATTGATTTTAGTGTTTTCTTCAATTATTCAATATTTTCTTGATCAGCTATTTGTAGACTTACAGGTTTTATTTCCGTCCTAAAGGTTGCCTTATTTAATAAGCTTAAATGTGCTATCTCGTTGTTTCAGAAAAAAAGTTATTTGAATCTAATTTTTACTGATTCGTAAGTCAAAACCAGTAAATGTGCTTTAGCGTGAAGGAGCCATTCTAAGCACATTCTCTAATTTTACACGATAATTGTGGTGTCTCATCCTTCCCACACTACGTTCACACTCTTTTTGCTCTGATTAAGGGTGGAGAAATATGATAGAAGAACATATTGAAAATAATTACAATAATTATTTTTTTTATTTTTTTTTTTTTTTTACCGCGCATCTACAACTTGGCCATTAGCGCCGAGTTACAATACAATAATTATGCTAAACATATTTGAACTCATCAATAGGATCCATAAGCAGCGCCAGCTCATGAAGACCCAGAGACAAGACGTCCTCCGTATAGCCCTGGATTCTGATAGTCGTCGAGCTTATATTTGTAGGCAACAGAAAGGAGGACATTTTGAAAATCCTAATTTACATGGCATTATTTCAAGAACGGGTGTTTCTTATCGGAAATTTAATGTAGATTTTAGAATCATATTTAGATTTGTCCAAAAAAAAAAACAATCGACGTCGGTCTATATATATATATATATATATATATATATATATATATATATATATATATATTGATATATATATATATATATATTGTTAATATACAAATGCAAGTGGTATGGTATTTATTGCATGAGACTTGCAGACAAAAATAAACTCCCTTCTTGCAGGGTTACTGTAAGGAGGAAACAAATATGACTGTTACTTTTGTAATTGTCATGTTCAAGGCTATAATTCCAAAAATCATAAGCTCATTAACTACCCTAATGTGGAATCTGCTAGTCGTCCGGTACCACACGGTCCTGGATTGACAGTTCCTCAGCCCCCTCGTGAGTTGGGCAGTATAGATAGGGAAGCTAATAGAGAAGACTGTATGTCGGAGAGCGATGAAGTACACAGTGAGTTCAAAGCAAGCAGTTTAGAAGATGAACCTCAGCTTATTTCTCAACAGGAGTTGAACGACTTAGTGAGAGATCTTGGACTTCCAAAAGATGCAGCTCAGTTACTTGGCTCCCGTCTTAAAAACAAAAATTTATTACAGCCAGGCACTTCTTTTTCATGGTATCGACACCGTAAAGTAGTTTTTGTTCCTTACTTTGCTCTGGATGAGAATCTTATTTATTGCAAAGACATTCTTGGTCTGATGGGTCAATTTGGTATACAATATGACCCGATTCATTGGCGTCTATTCATAGACTCATCAAAGCGAAGTATAAAGGCTGTTTTGTTGCACAATGGCAATACTTATGCTTCAGTTCCAGTTGGCCATTCGGTACATTTAAAAGAAACATACGAAAATTTGTCATTAGTTCTCGAACGAATTCATTATAATGAGCATAACTGGTTGATATGTGGAGACTTGAAAGTACTTACTATGCTCTTAGGTCAGCAATCAGGGTACACCAAG
This sequence comes from Gonocerus acuteangulatus, assembly GCA_946811695.1. Taxonomy (NCBI): domain Eukaryota; kingdom Metazoa; phylum Arthropoda; class Insecta; order Hemiptera; family Coreidae; genus Gonocerus; species Gonocerus acuteangulatus. The sequence goes on along the minus strand of OX328127.1, from coordinate 54,545,532 downwards.
TTCCCTTGTTTTTTATGTTCATGGGATAGCCGAGACAGAAATTCCCATTGGAACAACAAATACTGGCCATCACGAGGAGCTCTGTCGCCAGGCCAAAAAAAATGTAATTAAGAGAAGTTTGGTTCCTTCTGACAAAATCCTGCTACCTCCTCTACACATAAAGCTAGGGCTGATAAAACAATTCGTAAAGTCTCTCAATAAAGAAGGCGAATGTTTTAAGTACTTATGCTCCAAGTTCCCACGATTAAGTGATGCAAAGCTAAAAGAGGGGATCTTTGTAGGCCCAGATATTCGGAAACTTTTCACAGATCCACATTTCACTCAGACCATGAATGAGAAGGAGAAGGAAGCTTGGAATTCTTTTAAAGATGTTGTTGAGAAGTTCCTTGGTAACGTGGAGGATCCCAACTACAGAAGTATCGTGGAACGCATGTTGAAGGCATTTCAATTACAAGGTTGCAACATGAGTTTGAAGGTTCACTTCTTACATTCGCATGTGGACTATTTTCCGGAAAACTTAGGGGAAGTAAGTGAAGAACAAGGGGAAAGGTTCCATCAGGACATCCAGGAAATGGAACGTAGGTATCAGGGCAAATGGAACGTAAACATGATGGCTGACTATTGTTGGATACTACAGCGTGAATCATCTGAAGAGTCCTACAGCCGGAAACGAACACGGAGAAATTTTCAAGAGAAAAAAATACGTTTTCATAAAAATAATAACTAAATATGCCACTGTTAATTCTGAAGCTGTTATTTCTACACATTTATGTATTTTGTACAGTAAACAACATTGAAATAACTAAAAGATCATGGAAATAAATGAAAACTCTTATTCGCCAATTCTGTTTTCTTTTAATGGTAGTACCTCTGCCCTTACTTGAGATTGAACAATTTCCTTACGTGATAGAGAGGGACTGTCCTCATGTTCGGCTTCAGCACGCCAAGGAGCATAGAGATTGACCAAAATCATCAAATCAAATTTCAGAAAGATTATTTTTGTAGACCTGGACTAATTATTGTTCCTTTGACCTTTTATTTTATTCTGCAACAACTTTTCAAAATTTAATTAACATTGGTTGCTTTAATTGTTCATAAGGAATTTAAAAAGTAAAAAATGAAATAAGTTCAAACTGACTTTATCAATCCTCAGTGTTGCAGTTAAAACCTATCGCTTCTTATCGCTACAACTGAAGTTGCAAGGCCTCATGCAAACACGCAGGCAAAGAAAGTTTCAACTAGGGGCTGGCCTAAAGGGAAACCTCGTGTCCTGACAGATATTCCTGAAAAGCTAATTATAGAAGCTGAAAAAGAAACAACAACAAATGCACCACCCTAACCGTAAGACAACACATACAAAATAAATTCCTTCCTAAAAAACTGGTAAATAAAAAAAATTGTTCTAATGACAGTTCAGATTCTGATACTGACACCGAAATTTCTTCAGGAAAAATTGGCGTTCATGCGTCTGAAAAATGTCGTGAGTTATGTCGATGACAAGCAACAATTTGAAAAATATGACTTGGAAAAAAGAAATTTTATTCTTGTTAAAAATAAGAGTATAAAGACTATTACATATTTAGTCGCAAAGATCTGTGGTATTAAATGTCTAATGTTTAAGATCCAATATTTGAAAAAACAAACTTGAAGTGACAAGTTTCCGAGAGAATCTGAAAATTTGTATGATATTGATGTTGATAACATTGTGGCTAAACTCCTATACCCTACTATTGCTAATGGATCTGCTAGACACTTAAAACAGCATTTTTCACCATATAAAGCTAGATAAGATACAATCAATAACCGATTTTTCATTATGCTTATATGCTTGTCTTGCATAAAATAAACTTACAATTATTGACAATTTTACTAAATACATTTTTTCCCTGCACTGCTGTGTTGTTTTTAGGTGGTCAGAGGTACAACAACCCATGGCCAAAGGTA